>OZ035880.1:186411467-187011467 GCA_964034835.1 Muscina levida | reverse complement strand
GTAAAAACTATCAAATGATTAAGGAACGCATTAAATCCAAAGGCATCAACTCTCTCTCCAAACAAGATCTCTATCACTTCTTTGCCCCCTGGTTCGCTGAACATTTGGGTCAAATACGTTCGGCTAGTGCCAACAATACAGTCGAAAGATGGGCCCGCCGCAAGCTGCAATATGAATATCTACTGGTTAAATATGTTACTCTACTGAAGCTTCATGGCAATGGTACTCTATTGAGGACCCTCGATACGCTGCTGGGAAATGATGCCATACTACAGTTAGATCTAAAGTCATTGAATGTAATCTTTCGCAATGAGCCGATAAAACAAAATTGGTTCCATGAGGTTCTGGACAATCACATGGAATTGTGGGAGGCCAACATGCCACAGAATTGAGAACGTGACAAATAGATAGATTCTTTAAGTTTTAAAGTTCCTATTGTTAGAGCAGATTGCAAATATTTGTCGCTTGGCCTCATTGTACTGCCTTCTAGAGCCTGTAGCCTATAATGAAAACGACGTTTGGTTGGGTTTATCTGTACACATGTTTAGCTGGAATTAGATTTAAGTTGTACTGTTCAAAGTTGTAAGACCCTTTTTTTTGTTTTTGTAACACATTCTAATGCCTGTGATAGTTTTTATAGCACCATAACAATAATTTTAATGTATAATCTAATTTTATAAAGTCTAATGCTTTCTCGATACAAACAAAGAACAAAAACTAACTGTAAACAGTCGTTTGTAGTGTTTAAAGTCAATTTGTAGTAAACATAGAATTTTATTTAAAGGTCTCTAGGTTTTAAGAATTACGAAATAGTTACTTTAAGTAAAGAACTTAAGTTAAAAAAAAACATATAAATGTCAATTATATGTAAATACTCTTACAATGAATATAATAAAAATGTAAATTTTTTAAAATGTTATCTAAACTTTATTTTATGGGTTACTCAAAAAACTAGTAAGATTGAGCAATTTGGGTCAAAGCGTATAACAAAAACGTAATCGACAGAAATTGTTAAGAAAGTTTGACCAAGAAACCATTGAAACCATTATTAGTTCTCGCAAAACGATTTTAAAGCTTTAGGTCATCTATAAAATTGTGATTTCTTTGAAGCTTATAGGATTCAACACAATTTTTCTTGAATTTTTTTGCAGCATATAGTTGTATGCCTGGAGGGGAACATGAATGCGAAAGGCTACATGAAATGTAGATATATCAAATGGCCCCACCTTTAAGACCATATTTTTGCAAATGCGATATTTTAAAGACTTATGTGGTAATAGTCATTAAATTTGGTGTGAATTCATCTAAAGTCAGGGTATATATTCTAATAAATAATGGACGGGTTATATTAAAAGGTGTAGTCCCGCCCATACGACCATATTAAAGAAAGGCAAGTTATGAGGTACTACTACCCTAAGCGACTTTTAATTGGGTGTGGATGAATTTGACATCAATATCCGTGATTTGGCCAACAATGGACACCATTAGTAGGCTTGATCCTGCCCGTTGAACAACATTTTCGAAAAAGTAATATCTGGAGGAATATTGCACCATTTCACAGTATGCGTATTCTAAAAAAAAGCGGTCGGGATCAAATCATAAATTTGCATTCCTTAAAACAACTGATACGTACGTGTATCACTTAACTTAAGCCAGATGTTATGGAATTTTGCATTTTTATGCTTGACTTCGATAACACTAGTTTACAGCCATTTTGGTCTTAGGATACCACTACTTTTTTATGATAGAGTTTCGGATAACGAAAAAAACAGGGACGTAACAGTTATAAGAGATATGACGAAAAAGTCTTTTATAACCATTAATATTGACTAATTAAAATAATGGTTATAAAAAACCATTATCGAAGAGAAATATTTAATTTTGGTTATCGTAACCAATATAAATGAGAAAAATTTTTTTTTGGTTATGAATAACCATTATAGCAACCGAAAAAATTTTTTGGTTACCAATAACCATTATCGAAAGTAATTTATTTTTTTGGTTATCTCGACCCAATAATATATCGTATTTTTGATGTTATGTTTGTTTTTATACCCTCACCTTACGGATAGGTGGGTATATATCATTTGGTACGACCCAAAACTTGAACACGTAGAAGGAGTCACTTTAGAACCTAGGTTTCTTTGAAACTAATTCGAGTCATGGCTTTTTAATTAGTCGTTTGATCCATGTCCGTCTGTCTGTCTGTCCGTCTGTCTGGCTGTACGGCTGGTTCGCAGGAGAAGGTTTATGTGAATGAATATTTTAGGCAAATTTTCCGGAGAAGTCGGAAAATTGCAAAAATCTAAAATTGAATTTTTGTATGGAATTATGTGTGCAATTGTTACGGAATGCCTTTTAGAATAGAAAAATAGATGATTTTTGTTAAAATAGAAATAGAAAAAATAGAAAAATTCTTGGTGTATCGCTTGATTTAATGATTTCAGTCGACGTAAAGGTGGAAAATTCATTATGATGCTTAAGAAATTTCGGATTATTGTGAAAATTATTATGTTTAAAGATTAAACGCGAAAAGAGCGAACAATTAAAAAATAACGGCATGAGCATTATTCGAACCCGCACTGGATACAATGTATTCTGTTGACTACAAGATCATTATCAGAGCAGACAAAAGACCCTCTGGGGGCCATGCAAGACAATTCAATGCTCCCACTATAAATGAAGTCGCAGTGATTGATGTTCTGTAGTGGAGAGGATGGCTATCACCTCAATTTAAAGAAGGTCAGTAGAGCGAAAGGTTTGTTAACCAAGTCATCACTTCTTTTTCATTCTCGACATTTCAGAAGAAGAAACGAGTTAAATGGTTAGCTCAATGAATTTTTTTGCGTATCGATTGATGACGATGTTGACAATCTGTTAAGATATCGTCGGTCGAAACGGAGCGTCTCAATTTTATTCGTTTCAATCAGTCGCCACATTTCTAGAAGCTTGAAAACATTTGCATTTGCTCGAAATCGATACGCATTGGGTTTCAACGCTCTCCGAGGCAACTGTTTCTGCTCCACCGACTCAAATTCGTACATTGTTTGCGATCATCAAATACAAGGACGAGATGGCTCACGATGTTTTGCACAGAGTTCACACGACAACATCGAATTTCGATCTTAAATTAACTTCTGATCGAAGACATGTGCGGCAATCTATTGTCGAAATTGGGAATACCAGCGCTAAATCGTTCGATGCACAACGCATTCAATCGCGAATTGCAACGAGAGCAAGGCTCTGATCAAGATGAGCTGACTGAAAGAGTGCGAACAAATGTGCCGCTGTTGAATGCTGAGCAAACAAACGTGTACGATTCGATTCTGGCAAAAATTCGGTCAAGATCGCAAATTGTGTTAGCTGTGGCATCCTCTGGTATTGCTGCCACATGCACGATTACGCATAAACGAGCTTTGGAGGCAGTTGACAATTTGGTGGGGCTATGCAATTTTATCCAAACGCTTCCCGTCATCCCAAAATCTACTGCTGCTGATGAAATTAATGCATGCCTTTGAATGAAGTTGAAATTGACAACGAACATGAAAATCACGTCGCAAAACGACCCATCGGATACTGAATTACTGCATTTTAAGACAGCTACTTGCCGAATTCCAGTTGATGGTCAACTGGATTGATGACGTTCCTGGCAAATTTTTGCGAGCTTATATCGTCGAAGGAGGAACTCATCACCACATCCAAATTAAAATCAGTTGACAGCGTAACCGACGAGAATAAGGCGACCAACTATCCGACAGAATTTTTGAACTTTCTAGATGTGCCAGGAACTACGCCGTCTTCATTGTTTGTTTTTGTGCCGGAAAACAAATCGAGAAACATTGTTTATCAGATCGTTCTTTACTGATTTCGATCAAATTCATATAAATCACATTAAAATTTGAACTATCTGTTTCCTTATATGAAGACATTAACTTGAGAGCGACACGAAGTTTGCCGGGTCCGAGGTTGTATGGCAGAACAACGTTTGCCGGGTCAGCTAGTATTTTTCTAAAACTACGTACGGGATTGGATATGATGGGCTACATGTTTTAAATTTCAGAAAAATGCGAGAAAAACACGGGGATTTAAAATTCGTTATAAAACTTCATTTATTTAGTTACAAAATTACATTGCTTCACAATTGATCTGAATGTAACACTTTATACGGCACTGGAAGGGGGTATGTTATTAGAAAACCGTTAAAAAATGTAGGGAAAAAAAGTTTATTCGTGGTATGTTTTTAACGTTCTTCACGGGTGGCAGGAAAAATTTGAACCAACTCTTTCGATCTTTCATCTGCAGTTAGAGGTAGGTAACTCCTTGAGTTTAGCACTGCTAGAACGCTTGAGTGAAAGCTCTTTACCGAACAGTTATGCGCTGAATTGAGATGCGTTTTGTTGTGCGTAGCTTAAGTGCGTACGTCAGATATCGGTTATTTCGCGTAATCAATATCAATACGCACAACGCGATCGTGCCCAAATTTTGTATTTAGTAAAGGATAAAGTGTTTGAGAAAAACAGGACGTCTAGCCATGCCCCTTCTGATACATTCCATACAAATGTACCCTTCCTTCCGCCCATTTTAGTGTAAAAATATGTATTAACAAACTTTATTTTTGGACATTATAATACTGCTAAAATTTCGTACGGATCAGTTAATGTTTACTTGAGTTATGGTGCCCACCAGCCATCCAGACAGTCGGATATAGCTCAATCGTCTTCAAAAGTTCTGAAACACATTTGGTCTTAGCAAACTAGGGGTTTAACTCGTCTCCTTTAATGCGTTACACTTTTTTCATTTCAAATTATATATCAAATTGGTGACTGATAACCAAAAAAAAATTTTTTTTTCGATAATGGTTATTAGTAACCAAAAAAATTTTTTGGTTGCTATAATGGTTATTCATAACCAAAAAAAAATATTTCTCATTTATAATGGTTACGGTGTCTAAAATAATATATATCTTGCTATAATGGTTAAATATTCCCTAAAACAAATAAGGCTCATTTTATCGTAACCTTTTCTTCCGAAACAAAAATAATAACAATTATTTTCAGTCCCTGGAAAAAAATTTAAAAAAAAATGTTATGGAACGGATTTTGTTTGGCCGAATATGCCTTTTGATTTTGACCTATATTTCAAGTCATAGGCGGGAAACCAGGACAGAAGGGGTACCAAATTAATTGGAAACAAATGGCCAACAAGAGTTAGTACTGGCTCAATACATTTGAAAAATTAGACAAAACATTTACCGATACTGCATCAAATGTCATCAAAATTTTACGGAATTATCGCATGGTATAGCGAATTACGAATGGCATTCAAAACACCTCCACCAATTTTATTTTTACTATCCTTAAGAATAAGCACATATTGATCGCAAAAAAATTTCTGATTTAAGAATATGCGCGTTTCTGAAAATACTACCACGTCGTGATCAAATCCAAAACTATCAACCAGAGACCGTAACTCTTATAACTTTTATTTATAAAAGTCCCTCTGTAAGAGTTATTTTCTGATTTTTATTATATCTCTCAGAACATAAGACTTATTTTTGATTTATATTTTAAAAGTCCCAAAATAACAATTATTTCTGATTTATATTTTATCGCTCAGAAATAAGAGTTTTTTTTTATTTCTATTTCAAAAGTCCCACAATAATAATTATTGAAGACTTTTTGAAATAGAAATCAAAAATAAAAATCATTCAATGAGTTTTTCAAATCAAAATCGAAAATAAAAATCAGCCTGAGACTTATATTTTTTCTGATGAAATATAAAACTCACTTGAAGACTTTTAATTTTTATTTTTTCAAATAAAAGTCTTTTGGTTCAATCGATATGCAATTACAATTGTGGGACGTACAGACCATATTTAAATCATAGCTACACAATGCAAAGAAAAAAACTATGGTTTTTACCATCACCCTTTGGGATGAAGGTATAGGTATATCGCATTAAAGGAAACGTATAAGACCCCAAGTATCTTAAGATCAAATTGTTTCAGGACTTCTTAAGACCATTGAGCCATGTCCGTCTGTTTAGCTGGCTGGATGGGTCGTGGGCAGGATAACTCGAGTAAACTTTAACTGATCCTTATGAAAATGTGCCAGCATTTTTAACTTAAGTAGACAAACCCATAGATAACCGAATCATTTGACACACTCCTTCTTGTACCTCCCATATGAATGACCATATATGTTCCTTAGTTCTACAGGCATATCTTTTCTGTAATTAGAGTGAATTGTGTCAAATTTTGGTCAAGGTAGTTGAATATAAACCTATTTTGAATTTTTCTGTGTATTTGGAAAGGAGAAACTATGGCCTTTCCAAATCTATATATATGTTGGTAACTTGTAATAAACTTTTGGGATTTTTTTTTTAATTTTAAAGAAGTTTTTAGCCAAAACTTTTTTGCATTATCCTAATGTTTATTATATTATTCAGAAAGTGCACACTGTCATAATTAAAACGCATACTTGTTTACAAAAATCGATTAACAAATCGTCAAGTTATTCATAATTTTCAAGGAACCTGGGGGATAATTACATTTGGTCGGAGAAAAAATTAGATCTAACCCAAAAAATTTAAAAAAGATCCCTCTGGCGTTAAAAATAAATGTCAAAAAAGATTTCCTTAACCCCAAAAATAGTTTGATGCCTGTGATATCATTTAAGATTTTTGTTTAAATTAATAAGAATCCCATTCAAAATTACCCAATGCCCAGATTAGTTAATTTCTATGCATGAAGACTTTTTGAAAGTAAATCTAGCTCACTAACAATTTCTTCACTTGACTGCAACTTCACCACCGATTAATTTTATATATAAAATCCCTTCTATAAATTAACAGACACAATCGGATGGAAACTGCATGTGCATGGATATAGCTTCTTATAACGTAATGCACTAAGTATGTTTGTATTAAAGCGTTGTATTGGAACAAAAGACAATATTATGCAATACAAATGATTCTTGGTTGAATAAAGAATCAGCTTCAAAGGACAAGAGTTCTATAAAGATTTCTACAGTACCTCTGAGCATCTGAGCATCCCAATGAAGCTATGATGCTCTTGTGAAACGATCCTTTGGGATTAACGCGAATAACGTCTTCAAGCTGAAATACCGGCAAATACTTAGGATTGATAAAGCATACATTTGGTTGCATTCGCGAACTTGTAAAACAGTGTTGCGTGAGATGGTACACACCCGCCAATTAGATAATTTTTTTTCGAGGTTATATAATTTTGCACCCTTTTTTGCAATGTTTAACTCACAGTTCGCGAACTATAAGTGAACACTTAGTCCAATTATTTTTAGCTTAACATGCTCATCTCGTTGAGCTGATCAAAATCAAATATACATTTCTTTTGTTACAAAAAACAATAATGCCGACATCAGCAAAAGACTTTTATTTCAGGCCTGAAGAAATAAAAATCATTAGATGAGTTTTAAATATTGTTTTGAAAAATATAAGTCTTTGATTGATTTTTATTTTTCGTTAGGCAAAATAAAACTCACTTCGTAATTTTTATTTCAAAAAGTTTTCAATAACTCTTATTCAAAGACTCAAAAAATTAAAATCAGCAAAAACTCTTATTTATTGAGGGATAGAATATAAATCAAAAAAACTCTTATTTGATGAGCGATATAATAAAAATCAAAAATAAGTATTATTTGGGACTTTTATAATAAAAATCACAAAATAAAAGTTTATTGCGAAATTATACAGAGGGAGTAAAAAACAATGTATTGGTGTATTTAAAATAATTTTAGCACATTTCCTTCACATTGATTTTTTTAGTTGTAAAATCGATCAATAACAGTTATTTTCGGTCGAACGTTTGATAAATAACATTTACATAGGTCGCTAGTTTTTTAAAGTCGTTTGACTCGATTAAGGCAGTGATGCTAAGTTGTTACGCCTATCATTACCTCGATAAACAAATTGGCCAAAAATTAATATTGACAACTTTCTCAAATTAATGATCAGGAACAACTATCTTAAACGATTATAGTCGTTCCGAAAAAGAAGATATCATCTTATAACATGATATTGACTGCATGTTATCTACTCTGTTTGAAATGTAGTACACTAGAGCCCCGACTTGCGTCGTCCCGATTTGCGTCGCGTTTCTCCGGTCCCCATTAATGACGCAAGTCGGGGCTCTAGTGTACTTGATATCATCAACTGAGATCTCAGAAGAAAATCTAGAAATATATATCGTTCTCCTGGCGGGAACAGCAGTCAATTCCCTACGTTGTTGCTGTTGCGAACCACTAGCACCAGATTACGAGCATTCATTCACCACAGGTCGTGTTTGAGACTCAAAGTTACTCGGTACCAAAAGAGTCGAATTTACATCATAACTGAACGAAGAAACAATATTCTCTGAAATAGTCCCTTTGTCAGCGATATTGCATGTAGGTATTGGCAAGTTCACCTGCTTTAAACAAGGCGATTGAGGAGCTGTGACAGTCGAAACGACTTTTCTTGAAACCTTCTTCCTCTTAGGAGAGGGTTTATGCACTTCTCTAAATCTGGATATTCATTGAACATCTTTGTAAATTTTGAGAATTTATATCGCTTGTTTTGAGCAAGACCGTCATAACTCAAAATCCTGATTTTTGAGTTAATGATATAGAATTATTGTCGTTTTATCATACTCCATGTTGTGTAAAAAAATCATGTTAATATCTTTTATACACTCCGCATGAGAGCTTTTGAATTCCTCCATTTCGTACAAGTTGGGTGTAAATTAAAAACTTTCAACGCGTTTATCTCGGAATCGATTTTTTTGAGTTATGACTGTCGTGCACAAAACGAGCGATATGTAAGCATGAACAAATCCCTTTCCATTTCAGTAAATTCGGCCTTCCTGTACTTGATGCAACACCAACTTAAACCCTTATCCTCATTCAGGCTATCGGAAACTCTGGCCATAATCCCAGCACATTTAATATTACATAGATTGTTACAAAGCCAGCATGACAACATACGTTCGTTGTCTGCTTTTATGGCACAGTTTTTGTTCGAATACGATATTTTTCAAAACATCGCCAAAATAAGGGAAAACACTAAATATGGTACGTTTACCAACACTAAAAATTATGAATAAACGAAATTACACACAAAGGAGAATCAATAGAGTGGAAAAATGTAACATCAAATTTTTTAGTTATATATTAAGTTAGTTATTAAACTTTCCGAATGTACTGTAGTGCAGTTGGTAATGACAATAATGTCGATAAAATTGAAGTACCATGCAGCATGTTGCTAAGATAACTACATTACCGACATAAGAGGCAACTGCTTAAAGCGACAACAAAAGGAGTCTGGTAAATTTTGTGCATCACAAGTTTTTGTTACCACTACTAGATGGCACTTGTGGCCACCATAGAAGTGATATTGATTTTGAGCTAATTTTGTAATATGACAAAACAGACAGGTATTATAATAGAATAATCAAATCAAGATAATTTATCTAAATATGAACAAAAATTTTGTATTGAGTATAAAATATTTTACGATACCATCAAATTTTGAATAAAAAGCTTGGTATATAATTTCCCATTTAAAACTGAATCATTGGGAAATGTGTGAAATGGTTATGCCCTATACATAACGCTCGTATATTTTTTTTGGACAAAAACAGTACATTTCACTGAAATTTTTTAAAAAAGCAGTACATCGATTTGGAAAAACAGTACTTTTTGCAGTACATATTTACATAGCATATATATTTTATTCAATATGTAAAAAAATTAACAATCATTTCCAGAATCAACTTTTGTGGTTGTTTTGTATTTGTCGTTTAAAGCAATTTGAATAAACAATGCTGGCGTTCGTTTTGAGGTGATTGTAGAAATCAACGCATTTGTACTTCATATTACATTTGACGGCCAGAATCGCCTTCAATGTTTGCACATCTTATCGGGTTTTGTCTGACGTCCAAATTTTGTCCACTGCATAAAAGATTAGTTCCACTGATGCTGAAGTTCTTGGCAAACATAAAATATATTCAACGATCGTGGCCATTTATTTGAATTCGCAATCAGCGTTATTGAGATGAATAAATATCTTGGCCCACCGATCCACATTCGAAACATTGCCTTCTGTCCATTGCATAATTTTGTCGCTCGTTTTTTGATATATCGAAATTAGGTGTGCAAAAATACCGCATTTTCATTGGCATTGTACAAATTGTATTCGCTTAACTTGTTCATAACGAATTCGACTTCATTCCATTAGTATAAAAGCATTCAAATTAAAACAGGCAAAATTACCGAAAAAATAAGTGCGTAAAGCAACCATCTCAATCGAATTGTATCCATTGTCAATATGTTTTTGCTTTTCTGCTATTACAGCTGGGGACAAAAATCATCCCCTTGACACATTTTTTGTGTTTGCATGAATTCGCTGTTCGCCGTTTATATCTATTATGTATCAAAAAACAGTACATTGAGGGAGAAAAGCAGTACGCAGTTTTTGATGTCGAAAAACCGTACAGTACTGCGAGAAACAGTACAGATACGAGCCTTACCTATACATATTAATTACACTATGGTATTATGATATTAGTATGTGCACCGCATTACCATTAAAAATGCACAAGGGTGCCATCTACGAGCAATTCTACATATTACCTACTTTTGAAATGGTTTGTGGCTAGACTACTAACAATCCAACTAGCTTGGTGCTCAACCTAAGACTTCGAAAGTAATTCGAATTTAAGAACAGGTTTCATTCACACAGCCTAAAATACATAACAGTGGCTGTGTAGTGTATGAACTACACCAAATTTTCAGCATGCTTTCCTTTGAGCAATATTTAAAACAATATTAAAAAGCATAACTTACTTTTTATTATTTTAATTTATTTAAATAAAGACATTTTATTTATTTCATATTTCTACCCTCTTATCCTTAACATCTTCAGGAATGACAAATAAACAAACAAAAAATTAAAATAGTGATAGCAAAGACATTCCTCTTTGTCTGCTGTCTATCAATAGGATATTTATTTTTGAGAATATATATCGTAAGACAAAACAATGACAATGGATGTTATAATAAATTAAGGAAAAAATTCCAGCAACATCTTTATCAGTATATTTTAACCCATTAACGCCCAAAAAACACGTCCTAATTTATCTGATATTTGCTCCAGGTTATGGCTTTGCTTTTTCGATCTTCACTTACTACTAAGGACGATAAACTGAAATATTGTGATGTTGTAGGTAGCAAATACGGCGGACTGCAAAGGCACGAAGTGTCTTTGTTTATAGATCACATGTAGCACTCATATATGTATTTACAATGAAAAAATAACGGTTTATCTTATGGTTACAGGGCTTTAACCAGGTTTCCTCATATGGGGACAGTGAGCGGTAATGGGTTAAAGAATGTTTCTCGTAATCCTTAAAAATTATTTTACTCTTTTTCACACTTTAGCATTTTGTGAAATCAACTGGTTGTTCAGGTAGGAAAAGAAAGGAAATTATAAAGTATGCAAATGTTTAAGGACTAGTTCAAATTATGACTGTGGTCGTCTCAAATGTCTGTTTAACATAATTAGTTCCAGCCTTTTCATGGACATTCATATGTGTTGATAACATCAGTCCAAATTTTATGTTTATTAGCAGATCTTGATCGAAGATGCATTTGAACAGTCGAAATAATAAAAATAAAATTTTTTATATTGTTCATTTCAAAAAATATTTTGTATATGCATTTTCTTTCCAATGACACACCGGCAATCGTCAACGCGCTGGAATCATTTACACATACACCCACGGTCTATCCCATTTCCAATATAAAGGGCGCTGATGTTTCGACTGAAAACTTCAAATTTTGCTACTACAAAGTGGCGAAATTTGCAAGGACTTCTTCAAGCTGGCATGCAACAAGGCCTTCTTAGATATTCAGACGTCATGTCAAGGCCTTGTTTTCACATGCCTAAAACCAGGCCTTCTCCTTCCTTTCTGAAACATTCCGAGCACATGTTCACTCAATTTTTTAAAGACCACTCTACAGGCCTTCTTAGAGAAGGGAGCATCAAGGTTTTCGACGATTTGTTATTTCATCATTTCGTGTGTATTAGGGTGGACCTTGTGTCGATATTTTGGTAGATGAGGGCTCTATTCCGTGCCTTTTTGAAAAAAAATGACAATGCCGAAAAAAAAAATTTAAAAAAAAAAAAATTAGGGGTTGCGCACGAGCCGAGAAAAAGGTCCACTTTGCCAAAATTAGGGGGGAAATTGCCATAGGTCATCAGGGGTCACCCGTAGGGGGGAAGAATGTATGGCCGACCCCCATTAACTTTTTACCGCCAACATTTTCCCCCAAGACACCCACCCCCTATCTCCTCCCCTTAGGGGGGTCACCATACAAAAATGGAGGTTGCTCAGTATTTTCGAAAAACACCATAGGTCATCAGGGGTCACCCCTAGGGGGGCAAAATATATGA
This sequence comes from Muscina levida, assembly GCA_964034835.1. NCBI lineage: Eukaryota > Metazoa > Arthropoda > Insecta > Diptera > Muscidae > Muscina > Muscina levida. Next base: position 186,998,999 of record OZ035880.1, on the reverse strand, counting down.
CCGACCCCCATTAACTTTTCATCCCCAACATCTTTTCCGAACAAACTTACCCTCTATCTCCACTCCTTGAGGGACTTACCATACAAAAATACTGAAAATCTTGATTCAAAAGTGATTCAAGCGATGATAATGGGAGACAGGACGAAAACTTCCCGGCAGAAGCTGGCCCATCAAATGTTGGTGACAGAAGAGGTTACAAATAATGTTTTACTGAACGAGTCCTATCAGCTTTGGACAAGTGCAAAGTGACTGACCGAGACGCGGTCGGCATTATGATAGCGGCGGCAGAAGCATTTGGACGCGATCCTCAACAATACACAATAAACCGTACGTCGCTTCGGAGATGTCGGCGTTCAAATCGAGAGAACATGCTGAGTTATGTGAAAGACAATCCAGAAGTAAGATCGCATAGATTTATTTGCTCTCATTCAGAATTCTTATTCTTCAACGCGTTTCATTCATCTCCAGCTTGTCGCAGCTAAATCCTTCGTAGTCCATTGGGATGGCAAAATGCTTTTGGATTTTGTGGGTACAAAGAAGGTGGACCGTCTACCGGTAATTGTCTCGTACGGAGAAAAAGAACAACTTCTTGGAGTTCCCAAAGTAGAAGATGGGAAAGGAAAAGGCCGGAGAATAGCACATGCCGTTTATCAACTGTTGGCATCTTGGCATATGACACATCGAATACAAGGACTTTCTTTCGACACGACATCAACGAACTGTGGCCCATTCTCCGGAGCCGCAGTTGCTCTTGAGCGGCTGTTGGAGAGAGAAATCTTATATTTACCTTGCAGACACCACGTATACGAACTGGTGCTAAGGGAAGTTTTTGAGACAAAAATGGGAAAGACCAGTGCACCAGGCGTTCCTTGCTTTGACCGTTTCAAACAGGAATGGGACGCTGTAAAGGTTAAACCATTCCATTCTGGCTTGATAGACGATCAAGTCGTCAGAAAAATTCCTGTGGCAATGCAAGTCGGCATAAAGGAGTTTTGCTTAGATCAATTGAAGGAGAAACACCCTCGCGATGACTACAAAGAAATGCTACAATTAATTCTTTTGTTTCTGGGTGAAAAACTTGAGAATTACCATTTCCGACCTCCAGGACCCGTTTCCCATGCTCGATGGATGGCAAAAGCCATTTACAGCCTCAAGATGTTTTTGTTTCGGAGAACTTTTCACTTATCTGTATGTGAATTGAATGGTATTCGACACGTTTGTATCTTTGTGGTGCGACTTTACGTCAAGGCATGGTTTAGTTCTTCTCGAGCAGCTGAGGCGCCGAATCAAGATTGGAAGTTTTTGAAGGACATCGTCGAGTACAAGTCCGTTGACCAGGATTTATCTCGGGTAATGATAAAGAAATTTATCGGTCACCTATGGTATCTCGCCGATGAGCACATAGCCCTTGCCTTTTTCGATGACAAGGTTTCAAATGAGTTGAAGGCCAAAATGGCCCAAGCATTGCTAGAAAATGAGAATGACGAAGGTGAAGAAGATGAAGAAGACGAAGAAGGTGAAGAAGATGAAGAAGACGACCCGGTTCCCCCAGCTCCTCGCGTCGCAATCAAAAGCACCAGCGTTAAAAAAATCGAGGTGAAATTCAAAGATGTGAATGAGGAATTCTTGGCTAAAGACTTGAGCAACTTCGTCTCTCATAATACCAAAAATTTATTTGTACGATTTGGAATATCGCAAGATTTCATTCTTGCAAATCCAGCAACCTGGAAATCTCGCGCAGACTATCAAGAAGGTCGTAGAATTGTAAATAACTTGCGCGTTGTGAACGACACTGCCGAAAGAGGAGTAAAAATGATACAAGATTATAATAGAATACTGTGTCAAGGCGAAGAAGAGAAACAGTATTTACTACATGTTATCGATTCTTACCGCAAGAAATACCCATCAGCGAACAAAAATATGTTAATTTGACTATATTATATTAAAAGTGCTTAGTAGTACTACTCAATTACAGCTTCTTTTATTTTTGTATGGGGAGTCCCTCAAGGAGTGGAGATAGAGGGTAAGTTTGTTCGGAAAAGATGTTGGGGATGAAAAGTTAATGGGGGTCGGTCATATATTTTGCCCCCCTTGGGGTGACCCCTGATGACCTATGGTGTTTTTCGAAAATACTGAGCAACCTCCATTTTTGTATGGTGACCCCCCTAAGGGGAGGAGATAGGGGGTGGGTGTCTTGGGGGAAAATGTTGGCGGTAAAAAGTTAATGGGGGTCGGCCATACATTCTTCCCCCCTACGGGTGACCCCTGATGACCTATGGCAATTTCCCCCCTAATTTTGGCAAAGTGGACCTTTTTCTCGGCTCGTGCGCAACCCCTAATTTTTTTTTTTTTTAATTTTTTTTTTCGGCATTGTCATTTTTTTTCAAAAAGGCACGGAATAGAGCCCTCATCTACCAAAATATCGCAAAAATTTCATTTCAAGGTCCACCTTAGTGTGTATACCATTCCGTTTCCCTTCGCATTGAAGGCATGAAAAGAAAACTCGAATGCATCTTTTTACGCTAGATTTTAGCATGGCTGACTAACAATCGCGAGGTAGTGAGTTCAAACTCCTGCAAGGTTTACTGTCGTTGGAAAAAAATAAGTGTAAGTATTGAGAGAAATATATAGAAGTAAGAAATATCTAAAATTTAACGAAAAAAAGTTTAATTTTCAAGTCCTTCATTTTTCATGTGTATGCAGGCCTTTATTAGGCCTTCTTATTGAAGGCCTTGCCTCCCAACGATACCCTTTGTTATTTGGAAATGAAAAGTGAATTCAGAGGGAAGGCGTACTGACTGCTTAGAACACGTTCTATAAGGTATTCTAGGGCGTTCCTTTCGCCGCTGGTACCAATAAACTGAGAGAATCATAATACATATTCGTACTTTGTACATACATTAATTTTTCTGATCTTTTGCGCTTTTTAAGAGCCAAAAACCATAATTTTTGATATGAAACTTCAAAAAGGTGGTTTTTTCTTCTGTCAGAGAGAGGTTTTTATTTATACATTTTTATAGAGTATTTTAAGAAGCTCCAATTTTATGTAAGAAAATGATATTTCATGATAGTTTTTGGGCTCTAAAAGTGTTTTTTATGATGTTTTTTGAGTTCTACAAGAGCTCATTATTTTTGTGATTGATTTTAAGGACATTCAAAAAAAAGTATTTTTCGAAAAGCTCCGAAAATGCTCGTTAGTACAACTCTTTTCTGGCTCCTTTTTCGGAGCACTCCTATGATGGTTTGCTGGGACTATATCTTATTAAATTTTCTTTGAAAATATTTTTATGAATTTTTTAACTTCCGAAAATGGGAGTTTGCATAGGAAATGTGAGCAGTTTTTGCCCGACATTGCTCATTTAAGAGATTAACCTCTGCTTAGAGAATAGAATCTTGCATAAAGATAGCTCTTAAACTACGACTGTAATAGTGGGACAGACAAACGCACACCCCTAGAAAGAGGGGGAGGGAGGTATAAGTAGTTTTTGTCCGAACTTTTTCATCTCATAAAAGCTCAAAAAAAAAAGTTTAAACTACGATGGTGACAGACCTCCAAAAAGGGCAGTTTGTATGGCAGGAGTGTGTACTTTTTGTCCAATCTTGCTCATCTTAGAACTTAACCTCTGCCTAGAGGACAGAAGCATCCTTTCCAAATTTCAGCCTGATATTTCTTAAACTACTGCTGTAATCGTGGGGTCAGACAGGCGGGCACCCCCAGAAAGGGGGAGTTTCTTTGCAAGGTGGTAGTAGCTTTTGTCCGATCTTGGCCATCTTAGAACTTAACCTCTGCTTAGAGGAATAAATCTAGCATGACGCATTTCAGTTCGATATCTCTTCAACTATTTCTGTAATCGCGGGAACAGACGGACGCACATATTTAAATTGACTCATATTATTTATGTATATGTCGTAGTACTGGCTGTATATGTGTTTGATATAAAACGGCAAGCTTTGACTCTTATGTCTAGCTTGGGTGGAATCGACTGTCACTGCTGAAAAAAATGGATCAGAAAAAAAAGCAAGCGAGAGTGACGAGTTGGGACTGCCTCGTTTTAATTCTTCGTGAAACTAAATATTGAAACAGAATATTTTGAAGTTTTATTTAAATTCGATTGAACTGAATCAAATGAATGATAAACAAAAGCAAACGGCCTTTCGACATCAGAAGTGGGATTGGCTCAAATGTCCCTACAAACTGCCAGCGAGGAAAAATGGCGAACATTGTTTGAGCAGCAAAACCGCAGCTTTTTAGCTCTTGTGGAAGCGCTCACCCCATCCTCCAGCGTCGACATGGACTTACCTGAATTTAACCCAGATGTTAGGAATACTGACGCCCGTGCTTGGTTTGCAATGGCAGACATGTGTATCTCGGAGCAGTCACAAGCAAAACCATCTTTAATTAATATTCTTGGTCGAGCCCTCAAAGGACAAGCATCTATTTGGCTGGCTCAAGTGTCTTATCCCGAAATGACTTGGGCAGAGTTTAAGAATATTTTCTCTGCGCGATTTGACTGTCCGGAAACCACAGCTGCATTTTTAATTGATTTAAACAACGGCCGACCTAAAGACGAAGAATGCTTATCCGCATATGCTGCAACCCTGATGACATCCTTGATAGCTAAACGGAAAAATTTGTCGGTTGAGGAAATATCTGTATCCACAGTGTTGGCCCATCTTTCTCAGTTTGAGCCTAGAGTGAATCGCCTGTCCTTTACTGCTGATATTGGTACAAGGAATCTGCTTCAACTGTCAGGATACTGGTCACTATGCATCAAGGTGCCCCAAGATTGCTCGGAAATGGTTTGATGAAAGTGATGGGAATACTCCAAAGGATAGACGAGTGGACTTATGCACTATCGGTGTACCTGTTGGTACATTGAATCAATTTGGTGAGACATTTGGTTTGGTATACGTAGTTTTAACGGGGTGATCGCGTAATCGGAAAAAGCTCGATCCAAAGTACAAGGGTCCATTTAAAGTGACGGAAGCTTTAAATGGTGACCGATATGTAGTTAAGTCTTTAAGTTGTAATCGAACGTACAAGTATGCTCGCGATCGTATTAGACGAATGCTAGAAGGTTACATCCCTGTTCATATAGACAATGATAATGATGAAGATTGGGATAATTGAGCCTTCTGTTAATAATGTATGATTGATGCATAAATGTGAAAAAATATAATACGTATTGTTATGGTCAGTGATTGTTGCATTGCCGGAGAGAAGCAATGGTGTGAATTTGATATTAATATCACCGGATAGAGGTGGTATTAATTGTTTGTGCCGGATAGAGGCGCTGTATTATCACTGGATGGAAGTGATTGTTGAGATTAGTAACCGGATAGAGGTTTCTATTTGTGTAATGTCACTGGATAGAAGTGATATTGTTTATAAGTAATTGGAAAGAAATTACTGAACCGACCAATATGAATTATGTTTGCAATTGATTAAATTGTTGTTATGCATATGGGATGCGACAGAAGGCATTCGGATAGAGAACCGACTCATAGGATACGATTACAATTCATGTGTTTTATAATTTAAAAGCATAATGGACGTTAAGTTTGAGATTAAAATTACATTATGTTATGTTACTGAAAAGTTTATTTTGGTCAGAATTGGCCGAGTGACTGAGCTCGATGCTGTATTGGATTTTGTTTTTCATTTTAGATGGATTGCACGAGGACGTGCAAAATGACAGGATGGCCGTGTCGTAGTACTGGCTGTATATGTGTTTGATATAAAACGGCAAGCTTTGACTCTTATGTCTAGCTTGGGTGGAATCGACTGTCACTGCTGAAAAAAATGGATCAGAAAGAAAAGCAAGCGAGAGTGACGAGTTGGGACTGCCTCGTTTTAATTCTTCGTGAAAATAAATATTGAAACAGAATATTTTGAAGTTTTATTTAAATTCGATTGAACTGAATAAAATGAATGATAAACAAAAGCAAACGGCCTTTCGACATATATAAATATATTGTCATACCTACCACGCCTCCTTATAGGCGTTACAAATGGAATAACAAACTGAATATACCCTTGTGTCCGTGCGTGCTCGTGTGAAGCGTGTAGATATATAAATTGACCGGGTCTGTATGTATGGTGATCCGAAAACCTATGTTGCTTAGGTGATTTCCTGTTTTACAAAAAAAAATATATCAAGGCTGGTTAGGTTTGTATAGAGATAAAAAATAAAACATAATTTTCCTTTACATCCCATGAATAAGATATGGATAGCTTCTCTCGTCATTGTGAATTAACATGCTTCTATTTTTAGACTCACACAACGGGACCTACAGTTTATAGACGAATCCGAACGTCAGCTGTTTCAGAAGAAGTAATTACACTTTCACTTTTACTGTCAAAATGGGACAATAAATCATATTGAGTTCTAGAATTTATTTAAATTTGGATCGGAAGGAATTATTTATTCCATATAAATTCTTTAAAATGTAAATGGATAATATCGCATTTACCTAAAAATTTTAGAGACGGTCGTACATTTTAAAAGTATTATTTTACAATGATTTACACATACAAATCTCGAGCGTCTTGCAGTCAAGGCAGTAAGTCGGCCTAAGATAAAAGTTCCACATTCCTACCCCATGACACCAATTATAACCTGTACATAAGACTAAAAAACTGTAAATGACACTTGGTGTGTTTCGACTTACCAAACCAAACTAGGAGTTTCAATCTAGAGAATAGTGCACGATGTACACACCAGAAATCAAGGCACGCATATTTGAATATGTTACACTCTCACACACTCTTTTTTTGTGTGCAAATTATCCACCTATGAAACAATTCAACAGAATTATGATGATAAATCTACTAATACACATTATTGAGTAAATCACATTAAAGTAATTGGCAAATATGACAAACACACACACAACAATCCATTCCAAATTACCATTCGTCGACGATTATGATGATGTGAAAGAAGTGGGAAAAAAAAGTTTCAAAATATCATTTTTCACAACCTCCCCCCCTTAGACTCATCATACTGTCAGCAAAAACCTTTAACACTCCACCCACTTGGACCACCAAAACAATCAATTTATGTTAAGAGCAGGGCATACAACTCATATATGATAGAATACGATATCATAACATCAGAGTTCAGATATCGATGATGAATTAGGATAATGATAATCGAAGTGGTGGTAGTGTGTTGTGTTGTGTTGTGTTGGTGATGATGATGGCGGCAGCGACCCACTCGTATGAGAGGATAATGTTGAAGAGTTGTTAATGCTAATAAAGCTCACAATGTGCGAGTATGTGAGTTTTGAATGCATGAGTATACATATACAAATATGGAAATTTTATATAGATGTATTGCCAATATAAAAATACTGTGTGGTTTAATAGTGAAACAACTTTTGTTGGTGGAGAGTAAAAGTCGTCGTTTACACTTAAGACTGAATGGCGATATTTTAGTTTATTTTGAGTAGGAGATGCCTTATTGGACGGCGATTGGTATTGAATAAAAGTTAACCTAACCCCCAGGTTGGGAGCCCTGTTACAACCATATATATTTCTATGTTCAACGGCTTTCTCGCGTAGTTAATAGCAACCTCTGGAAGATGAATCAATCGACATTCGGAGTTAAGCTTCTTAAAAACCAACAGTTCTGATCCATCGTTGTACTGCCTTGAAGATAATGTTGATAGTAAAACTGTACTATTGACATTGTCTCCAGTATTTCTGACCAATTGTTCTCCATGCAATGATCTCTGCAGTAGACATTTCACAAGTGCTTGTCATTGAAAGTCTACTAGTTCCATTAGAACTATTTTTGTTCTATACAGATCAATGGACACATTGTAATCAGAGATTCACTAGTACATGTTAATAATTCTGGTCCACACTTTGGATATTTTTTTTTGCATTTTAGGGAGAGCTATTCAGAGAGAAGTATACCACCCCATTTAAAATTTTAAAGAAGATGGTTTAATTAATAAACAAACTAGTTCAATTTTAAAATGTTAAAAACACTTGGCCCTAGGCTTCCTGCAAGGAGTAGATACTGTTGAGTATATCTAAAAATTAAAGAGTGTTAACTTGCACAAACGCAAAAAGTTCATCCATATTTTATTCATTAGTAGCAAATGAAAAATACATATATTGTTAGTTTTGAAATCTCTCTAAAACTCAAACTTCTACTCCAAATTTTGTTCGCCACTGTTGGCACATACGGATAATGTACTTCATAAAATGTCATCATAACAAATATGAAATCTAAAACTAGAGTTAATATCTGAAATGGTTCCGGCACACTAGTGGGTTTTACCATTTCCAAGTATAGAGATAATGACGTTGGCTGAAGAGCAATACTAGGGGCACTAATGAGTATGATGATGACGAAGAGAGCGAGAGTTCATTCAAACTAGTAGTGGGATATATTGTTTTTCTTTCGATGGCGTTAAAACAAAACTTGTATATTGAACTATAACCAAACATTATTGCCATTCACCAATTTAACTATCAACATTTCATATCCTGAGCCAACCATCCATCCATCTGCCGATATATACAAACATTTTGCAATGTGACGATGATGATAATGATGATGGCGATATTGATGACTAGAAACATATAAGGATAACGTCAACGTGATGGCGATGACGATGATGATGATGATAATGATGACTATGACGAGGATATATATTTGTTTGTATGCGAGAGTAGTGCGCGCAGAACTCGATGACTATGAGTGACTATGATGATGATAAATTCATCCATCTCCAATCCACTTAGGAGTGCAAATATTTACACAATTTATACGAAACGGAGGTATGAACATATAATATTTCCAAAAACGAAAACAAACATAAACGTTCACTCACACATACGCGTTAACACATATATAAACACATACATATACTCGGGCAGACATTAACGGCCCTATTCCAATAATTTGGTTACAAAAATTTTTCACTCTAAATTTGTTACAATTTTGTAACCAATTCTTGTTACGGGTATTCTGGTAATTTAGTAACAAGGAAAAGTTCACCTTGTGGTGAAATGTAAATTATTGACAATTCACAGCTAATTTTTGAATTTTAAAAACAAAAAATGAAAACACAATACAGAGAAAACTAAACATATCTTTAATTTTTAGATATTTATACACATTTGACTGAGCTTAAGGAGACGACACATACCCAAGGTAAGTGGACAGTCGAAATTGTTGGACAAATACTGTGCCATGGAGAATTGGTCACAGCCGTCCCACAGGTTTCTCGGCGGTTGTACCCTTTCCACACATTTTGCCACTACATTTCCATAGCAAAAAGAGCTAAAAATGTTGTACCCACGACCTCAATAAAATAAAATTTTTTTTACATCTCAAAATAGTATTCCAAAGAGCTGAAACTACCTTGTTACCTCATTTTTGGCAGGTAACAATTTTTGTAACAATTGTCACGGTAACAAGGATTCGGAATACCGATTTTTTGATTTTGTAACCAAAGTAGTCTATTGTAACCGTGGTGACTATTGTAACGACGTCAGAATAGACCGGTAAGAGTCACATACACGAGGATATACGCATTCGCTTAACAATCATTCTTAGACTGATGATATTAAAACAAATGCATACATTCAGGGAGAGGAGCATATCTATCACAATGCGAGGGTATGGTGGCATTGTAACGAAAGAGTTTCCAAATTTAGTTCAGTTTGTCTTTGGAGATATAAAAAGTATAAAGTGAAAATGAATATAATATGGTTTAGTTATTGTCCTAGAGCATTTTTAGACTATATCGCAAATGTCAAAAAACATACCAGGTTCGTCCGTTGAAGCCACACTCCAGAAATATGGTTAAATGTTATGTCATTATACATTTTTGTTTTTAGAAACGATTCTATTTCATAAGAAATTAAAATTTCAAAGTTTGCCATGACTTCTTTCCAATTTCTAATTGCATTTATTTTTAACAAATCACATCAAATCTTGCAAGGTGCAAGAGCGCAAAAAGACAATGGAAAGTCCAAATTTTCGGGGAATAACTTTTGACTCAGAACGCAGTCTGAGGGTACCTGTAATTGGAATAGCCAGATAATTTTAGGTAGTGAGTTATGTATATAGTATAGAAATTAAAAAGCTGCGATATTCTTGACCAATTAGTCAAATCAATTTTTTGACATGGATTATGACAGTCATGATCGCTTTCTTAGTAATTGAAATGAATCACAAATGTTGTATAATTTAACTGATAAGAACATTTCCCTCAAATAACATCGAAAATATCCTTTATTTGTAATTAATTTAAAAACTCCAAAGACTGTATCTTTTGCTTAAATAAGTACTGATGATTCGGCTTTATCTGGATTAAAAGTAGTGTCAGACTCATTTAAACTTAAAACGTCAAGATTGAGTTTTTTCTTTTCTATAAATATTATCAGTCATAGTAAATTTTGAAATCATTATATATGTGTGTTGTCTAAGAACTTTGGGTCTATGACTCCTGGTACAGTATTTACAGATTACGTAATCTATACTTATATACGTAATATTATAAAAAGAAGATATATGTGACTTTGTAGTTATGTAGGGTGTAATCTTTAAAACTACTTATCCGATTATGAAATTTCTTTACCAGGTAGACACGTTATCACTGACTGCTATAGGCTATTTTGTATTTGTACTTTTAGGAGTTAAAAGGCCAAAAAGGGGATACAACTGGTACCATCACCCGGAACCGGCTAAGGCTAGAAAAACGATAATTGAAGTGCATATTTATTTCATAGAGTAAATGTGCAATACAAAGCTATTTTTAAAAATTCGGCTCAAAAAGGGATAAAACTGGTGCCATCAACCAGACCAAGCGGCTAAAGACAGAATCTCTTACAAAACGCTGTTTTTTATAGTTGTGTAGCAAAAAATCAGTTTAATCACCATTTTTGCAAATAGTGAAGTATATCTGAGCATCGGCATAGCCGAAGATAAATACCTTACTAAAGGGTTTTCCAATAAGAGTTGTTATTTTGGGACCGGCCGTGGCATAGTGGTTAGAACACGCGACTACCATGCGGGAGATCGCAGGTTCAAACCTGGCTCCAGTCATCTTAAAAGAAAAAATAAAAAAAAAAAAAAAATTTTCTTTCATTGTCGGCTCCCCTCGAATGTTGTTTGACAGCAACTTCGCAGTATTAAGCGTCGATTCAATCGTCGTGTCTAGTAAGAGCTTCTCAAAACAGTGACGTTCGCATTCGTCGATAAATAAGTAGGTGCCGTTAGTTGTGGATCTAAAAATAGAAAGCGTGTTAATTCACAACAACGCGAGAAGCTATCCCATACCTCATTCATGGGGTGCAAAGGGAAATTAAGTAAGTAAGTAAGTTGTTATTTTGGTATTCAAAGAAAAATTCAATTTTTTGAGAAATGGCATCTAGATCCAGGTTAGTACCATCCAACTCCGACAATAAAAAATCATTCATCCGTCTCTCGATAGCGCAATCCATTCACCGTAACTGTTGATCCAACCTCATTTTCGTAAAAGTAAGGTCCAATCACCCCGCCGGACCATAAACCTCACCAAACAGTCACACGTTGAGGATGGAGAGGCTTGCCAACATTAACTCTTGGGTTTTCCGAGCCCTAGATGCGACAATTTTGCTTGTTGACGTAAATAATCATCAGTCAAGATGATTTTTTGATGGAATTCCGGATCATTTTCATCAAGCACCCAATCATTAAAGACACGACGTTGTTGATGATCAGCCGGCTTGAGTTCTTGTGTTAACTGAAATTAATAAGCTTTAAAACCCAAGCCTTTATTCAAAATACGGTGTAATGACGTTTGTGAAATGCCCAATTTCAAAGAACGACGAGGAATGGACAAACCTGTGTCTTCAACACTTTGGGCTACAGCAGCAATATTCTCAGTTGTTCTTGAGCGACGTGCTCGGGTTTTATTCTTCACATTACTAACTTGTCCCAACAGCTCGAATTTTTCCACTAATTTCAGTATTGCAGCCTGACAATGTGCTTAACGACGACCAAAAAATGCTTTAGTTTTGCGAACTGTGACTGCAAGATTTTCACCATTTTTGTAGTGAATTTTAATCATTTCAATTGAAGCGTATATCGTTCCATTTTTAGTAATGGCGTACTTCTACTTGTCAATTAATAAAAGCTTCAAAAGTGACAGCTACCGAAATTCACAATAACACCTCTCATTGGAAAACAATTTAGTTATGTTTTGATTTTATCTTCATAATGCCTCTTGCTGAAAAAGCTGCCCATATAGTAGACTTGGGCGAATGCTTGAATTTAGGATAAGTGTCACAATAATACCTAAAATTTTCCCAACTAACATGCCCATGTGGATGCAAGTGAGCTTCGTCTAAAATGACGATATCACACTAAATTCCCATTGACTGCTCTTGTTTTGCTTAAGCACCTCGATCCGACTGTTGCGCAGCTCAGCTACCCATTCCAAATATAAACATGTTGTTGGTCCACTGTATTTAATTGCATCTGTATCGCTACAATTAAATTGACATCATCACTTTCATTGTCATCTCAATCAATAAATCCAAGAACCCAGATTGTCATCCCGGATTACGTTTGCACTTTCCTAAGATTTTACAAAAAGTTTTAACTTGATGGCTGACCGACGGATCGAGTTCGATATTTTAAAAAATAACATAATGACTCACATATCGTAACACTTTTCAGATTTAATAACAACAATCAGTAATAACTTTTATGTTCTAACACTACCGAAAACTACATTCCCACTACGGGTTAACTTGATTTAAGAATTTTTAGAAAGAAAATTTTTAGTCCAAATCATTGTAGAGGTTTAGCATAACAATATCAAAAGATTATTAAGGTAAACCAACCATAATTATTTAGGTTACACTCAGTTACCTCCTCACCATTACCTCCTACATCAAGCTCTCTTCATGTATAAACACACACACACACACACACACATGTGCGTATATTTTAATACACTTTAGTTTAATTTAATAACTTAAGACAATCCTCATCAATATCGTGATGTCTATATGTCGAAGTTTCTCTGAAATTGATGTGAGAGAGGGTTCGAGGTACGTTAAACATCTTTTTTTTTTCTTTTTTGCTCAACCACAATGTTGTTCATTTCCCTCTCTGGCACTAACAGTGTCTGAGAGGAGGGGGGAAATGATTGTAATATGAAACGGAAACTGAAAATTTTATACTTTTGGTTAATGTTCATGTACAAAACCAAAGCCAACACATCAGTGATGTAAGGGTGCGTCTCAGGAAGGGGCTGCTAGACACTGCTCCCTCCTTGCAGTCGATGTGTTTATTAGTGTGTGTATATGAAGTATATATTTCGACATGAATTGTATTCTGATTCGTCTGTGTTATGAGAAAAATCAATTGGACAAACAACGAATTCAGATTAGCTGCAGTGACCATTCTAAATATGAATGATTATGCTCGATATTTGGTCAAAATTGGCATAGATTGAAGGGGGTGATTGTGGCACAAAGGGGCAGAGGACGAAGTAATTCACAGTGATGGGGGGCATTAGGTTGCTGTGATGCCGATAACGATGATGGCCATAAATGAGTGGCCATATCCAATGACACAAAACTGCAGCATACTGTCGAGATTTTCTAATGACAATGTGCACAGTGGGACGCCGTGTGCGCTGAATCATGTATAATGTAAACAAATAGAATAATGAGGGTAAATGTCAGCTGATAATTGTAAAGAAAATAAAAGACTGTTAAATAAAAATATATATGAAAAATGTTCCTCAAACATAAGGGAGTACAGTTAAAAACGTTTAATTATATTTGTATAGTCATATATATATTCAGTTTAAAAATAATTAATATCAATGATATATAAAGTAAAATATAAAGATATTTATTAAATTGTCCTTAAATATTTATAAACGAACCACAAAAGTAGCAAAGCCTAGGATAAGTTGTGCTCACTCAGGTGAGCGAAGGTGATTGAATGTCCATTCAAAGATATATCCAGATCAAAGATATATTACAAAGTTAAATATATATATCTCTGATCTGAAACCATATCGGCATGTCTATTCTAATATTATAAAGGGAAGAAGTTTGTGAGTTTTTTAGTTTGCATGTTGGGGGTAATCTTTTAAGCTACTCATCCGATTTTACAAATTCATTCATCAGTATAATGCTACGTTATCACTAAATGATACTCAAATTTACATTATATGTTATAATCCAAAGTGTGTTGCGTTGAAGCAACGCGATTCGGCAAAGATAGTAAGTATCTTATATATAGGTATGTCTTTTAAGATACAGCATTTGGATATATAAAAATTAATTATTAAATATAAATATGATTAAGTTATGTATCTTTCCAACTTGTCCCACCTTGCCCCACTGTACCGCAAAAATATTTTGAAATTTGAAACTTACGGAAATGATGTTAAGTGAGTGCAGTAGTAGTAGTGGCATTAGTATATATATGTGTAGAAATGAGATGATGACACAATCAATAAAATCATAAATGGCTTTTGTCTTAATTGCCGATGGCCATCCATCGTCCGTAATCCTCAAAAATGCTCAAAAACCACAAAAGACACACGATAACGATGACGATGTCGGGACCAACCCATTCAGCACTCACGAAACTAAGTCAGTGAGTGGAGGGATACAACGAGGTGACACAGAGAGTGAGAGAGAGAGTAAAATGAAAGGACATTAGTCGAACGTGCATCAGGCTCTAATGGAGTGATTTTGAAAGATAATTTTTCAACAATAACAACAACAACATTAGCTATAACAGCATTAACAATTAGTGTTAGGAACATTTTAATAATATTTACTAAGTATTTGGTAAAGTTTTAAAACTTAAACAAACATCATTAGTTTCATTCACACTTAGAGCTAGCTGGGGAGTTTTTTCCAATTTTCATAATTAACAAGTTGTGCAAGTTGGTGTGGTTGGTTGGTTGGCAGGCAGGCAGGCAGGACGACTAAATGGTCATTGTCCAGTTGTTGGCCGAACAATGGGCATTGTGATTAAGAAAGTCAAACGGCAAAAGACATCACGATTAACTCCGTGTGTCTCAAACATAATCCCTTAATGTGGAAATTTCGAAAAACCACAAAAATATTGGCAGGAGAATATTTTTGTTTAAACATGTGAAAAATCAAAGTCAAGAGATTATCCTTTTTAGTTAAAACAAACACTAAGCCATAAACGGTGATTAACACAAACAACATAGGACTAAGTAACGAAAATGTTTACATAGATAATATATATGTTGTGGTTGTTTTGATGGCCATTATGGGGAGATAATAATACTATTGGTTTTAGAATAATCCATTGTGCTTCGTTTTTTTTAGTAGATTTCATATTCAAATTTTCCATTTACAGGAAAACCGTGTCGACACATAAAAGTAATTAAAATTAATTTTTGATAGTCAATATTGAATTCAATGACAATTTTTAACAAAACCATAAAATACGTTCTTAACATCGTTATTTAGTTTTCAAAATGTATTGTAGCTAGATGCAGCATTAATCTTTCATATTTTATGTTATATTATATTTGCAAATATTTAGAAAGGTATTATAGTAGGAGAGAACAATAAAGTGGTATTTACCAATTTTGTTAACACAGTGCAACACTCTTTTTCGCGGGTAAACCAAACCAATAGCAAACGATAGCAATTGACCTCAGTAACAAAACCTTAAAATCCATTTGGGTCCACTACGTCACAATTTATTTTTACACTGTTTTGATGTTTGACTTTTTTTTGTCAAAAGTCGAATCATAAAATATAAAAAAACTAGCTGACCCGACAAACGTTGTTCTGCCATACAACTTCGGACCCGGCAAACTTCGTCTCGCTCCTAAGGTAACGAATTCATATAAGCTCCAGGGCTATAGTAAAACATAGTTATTTCAAGTTTTAATGTTATTTATTTGAATTTAATCAAAATTAGTGAAGAGCGGTGAAGATCGATCTGATTAACAATGTTTTTCGATTTGTTTTCCGGCGTAAAAAGAAACAATGAAGACGCTTTGCAAATACGCGAACAGACAACGTACGGCTGATCTTGTGAAAAGCAGGGAAATTTGAGATTGATCCCACAAACTTTCAACGATGGGTTTTGCGATATATTAATTGTCATCGCAAAAGCCAATAGAATGGGGAGTTGAATTCGCGTAAATTTAGAAGGAAAGATCGGTTAGAATAATAGGAATCCGTGGGATAAGGATTTTCTCACCTTAGCATTTGCCCCTGATGAACGTCGCTTTAATCACATTGATGATCAGTTTCTTGGCCGACAAACTCGTACCGTTGCACAAATTAAGATGATTCAGATTCCGCAACATGCTTATGATCGATCCCTCCTTCAGCTGTTAATTATCCTGACACATTTAAAAAATTCAAAAATTCTGTCGGATAGTTGGTCGCCTCATTCTCGTTGGTCACACTGTCAACGGATTTGTATGAATGCAGTTCTCCATCGATGCGACTTTGAATAATAACATTTAAGCTATCGACGACCTTATTCTTCGCTGCTAGTATGGCCCGTTCACTTATCTTATCTAGATTTTTTATTTTTTTGCAATGGGGAAAACTTTAGTGATGAGTTCCTCCTTTGACGATGTTAACTCGTAAAAATTTGCCGGGAACGTTATCAATCCAGTTGAAACATCAACAGGAATTTGGCTATTACCAAGTGCCAGTAGCTGTCTTGAAAATTCAGTAACACAAAGATGAAGATTTCAGGCATGCGTTAATTTCATAAGTAGCAGTAGATTTTGGGATGTTTAACGGAAATTGCAGGTCGACCGCGTTTCAACAATGTGGCAGAAATACCAGCGGATGCAACAGCAAACGGAATTTGCGAATTGCGATTGGGGGAGCATCGAGAAAGTAAATGCCTCCCGTTCCATCGTCAAAAACCTCCATCAGCGAATCGAACACGTTCGTTTGCTCGGCATTTAATTTCGGCACATTTTTCGGACTCTTTCAGTCAGTTCATCTCGATCATTGCTTGATCTCGTTACAATTCGCGATTGAATGCATCGTGCATCGAACGATTTGATGCCAATTTCGACAGGAGACTGCCGCATATGAGCACGCACATGTCTTCGATCAATAGTTAATTTCAAGATCGAAATTCGAACTTAAATGGAGAATGAAAAAGAAGTGATGCCTTGTAAACAAACCCTTTGTTCTATTGACCATTTTTAAATTGAGGTGATAGCCATCCTCTCCACGACAGAACATCAACGGGTATTGAAGTGCATCATTTGATCGATGAGTTATGCCTCAGTTGGCGAGATTCCACATTCTTAACAACAATCACCACTGCGACTTCGTTTCGTTTGTACTGTCCTGCATGGCAACCAGCTCTGATAATGATTTTGTGGTCGTCGGATCCAATGCGGTTTTGAACAATCGGACCAATGCGTTTTTCTCATGCAGAAGATTTTGAAATTGTTCGATCATTTCGTGTTTAATCTTTTAACATAATATTCCCAAATTTTCCAAACATCATAACGAATTTTCCACCTTTACGTCGACAGAAATCATTATATCAAGCGATACAGTGCAAAATTTCGTCGAAAAATCTAAATTTAATTAAGGATTTTTATCAAATCAAGCGATACAATGCAAAATTTTGTAGAAAAAAATCCAAGTTTTTCCGGAATTTTCCGAGTTTTCCACCAAAATTTATTCTATTTTTCCATTCGAAAAGTCATATTGGAATAATTATCCGTAATTAAATCATACTATAAAATGTAGAATTTCGTCGGAAAAACAAATTTAAACTTTTTGAATTTTTCCGGAATTTTCCGAATTTTTCAACAAAAATTTTCTATTTTTCTATTCGAAAAGCCATTCTGCAACAATTGCACACAAAATTCCATACAAAAGGGCAATTTTCGATTTTTCCTATTGTCCGACTTTTCCGTAAGATTTTCGCAAAACTTTCTTTCACATAAACCTTCTCCTGGCAATAACGAACAACTGAAAAAAAATCGGCCCAGCCGTTCTCAATTGATAAATTACTATACATTTTTGCCACCATTTCTATATATATAGATATGTGTAAAAATACATTTGGTGCAGTTCATGTCTTCGGAGACCTAAATTAAAATTTTCCGGAGAATTTTTCCTCGGAACAGTTTAACCCCCTAACTCCCAACCGCATGGGACATATTCCCCGGAAAATGTTTAATATAGGTTTCCGAAAACAAGGTTTATCCCAAAAGTATTTTTACGCATGATTTTTCATATTCTTTGATTCGACTGTTGACGCAGTGGGGCAAAATTGGTTTAAGGTATTGTTACTGAGGTCAAATGTTATCAAATGTTTCGTCCGGCCAGGAGGCAATGTTATTGAAATGGAGAACTTTTAATGTTGCAGATATAACAATGATTTTTACCGCAATTGAAATTTACTTCAGCAAAAAATTGGACAAACTTTGCTTTATTATGAAATTGAATTGACTCGTCATTAATAACATACCACTCAAACAAAGTTGCAAAGCTCTCCCAGACGTAGGGATAAAAAGAACTCACTATTACATGAGAGTTGCCACATCTACATTTACGTTCCCGATTCTAACAAAATTAGAAGACTGTGGTCAAAGTATTCTGTAAACGTGATATTAAGTGCTTACTTTGCATAGGTGTTTCCAGACTCTCGATTACATTTTACTGCAGCTATATAAGAGCAAAGTTTTCTCACCTTCTTAGTCTTAACTTTGCAGGTATCTGTTTGGAAATCCACTTTTCATCTTCCATCCATCCACTTTTTTGAAATTTTGACAGTGTATAGTTGTTTGCCTAAAAAAAATAATAGGCTACATGAAACTCTGATACATCAAGTGGGACTAGGACTTAATTTTTGAAAATGCGTTATCTGAAAGACTTTTGTGCCTATGGTCATGAAATTTGGTGTAGATTCATTAAGGTGTGGCCCCAGCCATAAGACTCTATTTACAAAAATGCAATATCTGGTGTACTACTCGTATTACACAAAGCAAACTCAAATTTGGTGGGCATGCATTTAACAGCAAAATACATGCTAAGGCCAAAACTGAATGGGAT
Organism: Muscina levida; assembly: GCA_964034835.1. Classification (NCBI taxonomy): domain Eukaryota; kingdom Metazoa; phylum Arthropoda; class Insecta; order Diptera; family Muscidae; genus Muscina; species Muscina levida. Next base: position 186,979,924 of record OZ035880.1, on the reverse strand, counting down.
TAGATTAAGATGCATGGTCTCACCTATAGCACTATATCATTAGCATTATTGATTTTAAAAATAGGTATATGTTGATTTGTGTTCTCACGTGTTTACTGTTCATTTAAGATCAGTTTTAAAGTAAAATAGGTGGTATCAGATCAAGGGGTGTGAACCGCCCGTAAAACCACATTAACAAAAATCTTTTGTTTTCGGATAAAAAAACTTTGGCAAAGACGACTTACCGAACCATACTATAGCCTAAAAATGCATTCAAGAGAAAACAAATTATCCAAAAAAAATTTTGTATGAAGGGCACATGATAACTCAAAAAAATTAATGATACTTTTCGATTCTTCGTGTCCGAATAAGAGTAAAACAATTTACGGTCATTTAATTTAAAATTTGTGAAAAAACTACCACTGTGTTTTAGACTCATGGTTTATTCTTTGCAAATCTTTTTTGCAATATGCTTTGTTTATTTTTTCCACCCATTGAAGTTGATCCCGCTAATGTCTACATATTAAGTTTCCTGAGCACTACGAACATAAGTGAAGAAAGAACTAATACAAAGTTTTGAAACTCATTGTTTCGCTTATCCAAAAATCGAATTTGAAACATTGATTCTATATACGAGATGCTACGCCTATCTTTTTCGATCACGCCCATTTTTCTTTCTTATTTCTCAATTATTCACTCGAATAGTAACCCATGTACTTTTTGCTAACATAGTTCCAAATAGTCTGCTTATATCTCTACTATACTCTGAAATTTTCAGGACGATCAAACTATTACACTATGCGACAGTCAAAATCGGGATGGGATGAAACCAACGGGAAATGTTATATCGGTCAAAAACAAGTAATACGTGACCACCAAAGGTGACTATTTCCCCTATATGATAGTTACTAACTTCAAATCGATATATCTCGATTCCTAGACGTGACCCTGCGAAACGCCGGGACACGTATACCTTATTTTTTTACCGATATACTTCCACCCAGGCTGTAATACGTAATGTACCAACAATACGTACCAGATAACTGCTTTATACCTCTTATAGCTTATGAGATACAGCGTTTTAAAGTTTCAAGTTTTATAACACGACCACTGGTCCGGTCCCGCCCATTTTTGGTTGCATAACGAACTTCACCGTCCTCCCGACTTTGGAGTTTCAAAAAATAGGGTCTATTGGGCGGGTCCACTTGATATATTAAAAATTCAATTATCCTATTTTCACCATCGATATCTTAGCTACTTTCTGTGAAAATTTTAAAAAGATCAGTGTGGCCGTTTTCAAGTCTATACTATACTAAAAAATTCAAACAAACAAAGACAACCTAATTTTCATATATACCTGTGGCATGGCTTCAAGTCGTTTGATTTTTCTCAATTTTTGACCACAGCCGTTTTATACTAACTGACACAATATTCGGCTCAGGCATTACCGAAAATCCACGTTAATATTTCATAAAAAAAATATAAAAAAAGTTGTATGAGGACCACCTTAAGGGTTGAAGACAAAAGGTTGATGTGTTTTGAAAACTGTTGGGGTTGCACAAATATTGGGGTCAGTCATACATTTGACTCCTCTAGGGGCAGTTAGAGCGGTGTGAGTTAAATTTAAAAAACAATTTGATTTTTTGTATAGGTGACCCTTAGGGATAAATGTGAGGAGGGAAAAATTACAGGGAGTCGGTCATACATTTAACCCTTCTAGGATGAGTGAGGTCGACCCCGGTGCAGTTACGTGGCTTGATGTAAATTTTGTACCCTTCCCCACTAATTTTGACGATAATGTGCTGTCTTTTGATCCTACCCCACCTCCCCCAAATTATGACTCATGCTTTTTCCCTAATCTTGTGGCTAAGAATCTGCATACAACACTATCGCACTCCTAATGTCTATTGCCAAATATGATTTTTTTTACAGAGTTGTTCGTGAGAGTCTCGGTGATCGCATCAATTTGTTTAGTGTATTAAATAATAAGCCAAATTTTTTGTTTAAACAAAACATGATACTAATATGCTTTATAATATAAATCGATGGCTAAAAATATAAAAGGCGTATATGCTATACTAGCTTACTCTGCTCGCGTTGCTTCACCCGTTCTTACAATGAATCCTGAATTTAAGCAATGTAGGTAAAATGCAACGCTTCATAAGACGACGAATATCTCATTTATGTGATTGTAGCTTTATCCTATTTTTCTGAGTGATTATACCGCTTTATTCTAATTTCAAAATATAAATTCGTATAAAGCAACTAAAATGGACTGGAACCCCCTCTAATTCCATAGGAAATATGCCCATATACGATTATAGCTTTAGCCGTTTGGTCTCGGTGATGGTATTACTTTTATCCCTTATTGGTCATTTTTACCCCTAAAAGTACGAATTTCCAAAAATCAACCCCATTCACATTTTACATATGTAGGAAATCTCATCTATATACCTTACATTGCTCGTGAAATATGACCGATTTAAATATGGCCCCTATGTCTAATTATGTTTTCATGTAGCCTATAATAGAGGCCCTATCAAACAAAGAAAATATAATTGCAATCGGTCTATTTACTATTCCGAGATAAGGATTTTTTCTAAAGGGGCATGTCACCTCCCATTTCCCAGCGAGACGAAATCCTCTTTGTACCAGTAAAATATGTTGCAAATCTTATCTTCTTATCTCTAATTGCTCGTGAGATATGGCCGATTGAAATATCGATTTGTGTGTCTAACTATGTTTTCATGTAGCCTATGATAATTGCAAACGGTCCTTTTATTCGGTACATATAACATCGCCCACTTTCCACAAACAAAGTATTTTTTCGCATACTTGACTTCGTACCTATAACGGTGTAAAAGATACACCCATTTCAAAATTTCAGGTGTATGGGTCGGTGGCACGCCCATTTTACGAATTTCCAAAAATCCCTACGTCATAAAATGAACCTGCATTTCAAATTTCACCCCAGCCTTTTATATATATAGATAATATAAATCGATGGCTAAAACTAAATAAGTTGTGAATAAAATTGGAACGATTTTGTACGTTATTTGACAGGTAGGCCTGTTTTTTAATATTTATACATTTTTTTATAAACATCTTTGAAACTTCGAGTTGATATGTTCTGCAACATAAAGATTTATTTTAGCATCTACATCAGACAGCTACAACTTTAAGGATGTGAAACGCTCTACTGTACGCATACATTCTTCCCATACCCTGATAACTGTCAATAACTTCCACAAGTAACACTTAGTATTCTGCCACAAAAAATATTGAGATTGATGATGGGAACTGACTAAAAGTTAATGTTTACCTCTTTTATTCACACATCCTGTCAACTTTGCGGTTTTTAATTTAACCCAAAGAAAGCAACAAAAAAAAAACGAAACAAAACAAAAAACTCGAAACGCATGTCATCTAAAATTGATTTCAATTTTTATCTTTTGTTCAACACGCGACTACGACAAGAGGACATAGTATCTCATATATGCAGTGGCAAGGACTCTGCTATTTAAATTGTAATTACACAGAGGGTGAATGAATCAAGACCATCATTATTACCATCAACAGCAACAGCATCAGCATCAGCTTCTACAGTCGGCAGTTATCGATGGTGAGAGAAGTTCGAGAGTTTAAGGATGTCTGAATGCTAAAACTGGCACAAGTTATCGGTACAAGTTATTCACAAGCAGCTCCACTTGTTCCCAGCTCTTCAGCCCCGAAAACATTTTGCAATGAGACACTTGAAAAGTCCCTCGAGTGGCATGTTGCACATAATATGTGTTGCTCATCATCAGCACAAGGATAATGTGGTGGATTCTTTCTTTCTGGGAGAATGGCAGAGAGGTTACGGGTTGAAGTTTAAATTTATTTCTTACCGTTTGTTGCGCAACGGCATAAGTAACGCTCGTCCTTACACGATTGCCTCACATTACGCTGATGATAATATCACTCACTCACTCGTTCGCCTGTGTGTCATTCATTGTTGTGTTGTGAAATGTCGATATTAAATTTATTATTAGGCAAGAGGCACAACAACAACAACAACAACGAGAACAACAACCACACGACCACTACCAACACCAGCACCAGTAGTCAATGTTCCATCGAATGAACATTGATTGATGGTGCGTAATTTAGATGGATAAAAGGGGTGGTGGTTGATTGGGTTGATTGTTTGGCCTATACTACTTACACTCGTCCGTCAGGGTGACTGAATGACGAGAGCTGGTTAATGTTAATTTCATACGTTTTAGTTAGTTTTCCCCCCTAAAGTATGACCAAACGACGGCCTCATCTAATGTTGGCCCAACAAAGGTGTGCCCCGAAAGTACTCATTTTGTAATATATGAACAACATCAACACCAACAACAACAACGCCTGCAATTGCTTTCGGCCCGAACGTTGGTGCGACGGCCGCTAAAAAAACACTTTTGGCTGAGTGACGCGTGTCGATGTTTTGGTTGGGCCTTTTACTCTTGGTCTGTTTCATGTATTATTAGAAAACAATTTAATTAAATATTCAGTTAAAACATAACGCAATGAACCTCACAGTAGGTACTGTGTGTGCAGCACTTGAAGCGTTTTTAATGTGAGAACGGTTTTTGGGGATATTTTTCTGTTGTTGAGAAATTATGTCATTTGCGAGTAGTTGAAACTAATTGGATTTCATGTTTCTCATAATTATGTGTTTATTGTTACCGTGGGTAGTCCTTCCTGGGTGCAACGAGGAGTAGCTTTGAGTTAGTTAAGCCCGGTGGTAGCATGGTTAGTTGGGTAGTAGAATCTGAAGGTTAATGAAAGGAAGAGTTTAAGATGCTAATGCTTTGATTATGAATAGCTTGACATTCTACTTAGTCAGTCAAAGGTGAGATGGACTCTTTACCACCTATTCTTTTCCAAGTTCCTCACTTGCAAATAATTTATTAAAGCAATTTTAAGTACTTAATATTTCGCTTGTGTTTACATAAAAATAAAGTTAATTTGTAATAAGTTAAAAGTTAAAAATATCATTGCTAAAAAATCGATTAATAATATTTGCACACGTTTGGAGAAAATTAAATATTTTTCGTTGAAGGACCTTGAAGATTATAAAATAAAGCTGCCAAAAATTATCGGCTATATGAAGCTGAAGTCAAATGTTCAATCTCAATGTTAAAAGAGAGTATATTATGATGTTGAGATTTCTATAAAATAAACATAAGATTATTTAACTTATTAGTAATAAACGCTTAAGAAACTTAAAAGTACCCATTCTCAATTAATCATTGAACACTGAAAGAACTTTAGGTAACATCCGAGTGTTGTTTTACTTTTTTTGGTCTGGGAGGACTATCTGTTCCTTTGTGTATAAACTGATGCCAGTATAGAAATTAATCAAGGCTAGTACCATATTTAACCAAAAGTCACATGAAGCTCGCGTATACCGATGGAATAGATTGGCCGATGACTGCGGAATGTTACTGCTGTCTTTTCAAGCATTGAGATGCATTCGGGGAAAGTGGGCCAGCTATACACGAGCACAAACGAAGTTATTTGTTTCCACGAAGAAAAGCAAAAGGTTCGTAAGGAACCCCATAAGTGTTGACGACACCAGCAAACGTTATTAGGACCATGACTTAAGGATATGTATCTCGAATGTCCGCAATCTCAATAAGGAATAACTCAGGGATGCCCTGATGGAAGATATAGACGATGAGATAAAAACACACGTAACCAGTAACAGCAAAAGATGAACATTGTAAAGCTGCAATGCCCTAGGTAACCATTGCCCATTTAAACCAGATCTCCCAACTGATATAACTCAACGCCTCAACAAACGTGATTGTATATAAAAAATGGAGCTCAGACAACACCTGGTAGGATGATAGATGTCACATAGCGCCTAATGAAAGAGGTGCTGTATACTGGGTAACTCTACATCTAATTGTAACCTGGGTTGTTAGGGAACTGTACAAGGATAGTACGCCCGGGCGAGGTCATAAAGAGGTACAGGAGTTGAGGTGAAGGCCGAAAATTCTACCAGAAGGTTAAGGACAAAGGTTATAGTACTGGGCCCCCTTACTGTACGGATCAGATAATGAACAACCTAGCAGTGGTACTGACATTACCGGTGCCAATGAGCTTTGTGGACTGCTTTGCTGGCCCTGTGGTGGCGAAAAGTGGTTGTAGGGGAGTATGCCACAAACTCCGACCAGGAAGTAAAACTAGTGCTACGGGAGGTCAGGTTTGCCCAAAGCAGTTTGCTTTTGGTAAAATGCCTGTCTGATACTCTTGGTAAGGAACCACTCCGGTGGTGTCACGTAGTGGCTATGGTTAATACGAAAAGTTTACACTAGTAAACTAATAGTTGATTGCTCGAGTAATGGAGACTCGTATTCCTTGAGAATCAGTCTCGCACTTTCACGTGAATCAAAAATTAAGGAGATTATATAGCACCGCAGTATACGAGGTGCATTGTAACACGTTGGTATCTTAGTAATGGGATAAGACTGGCATATTAAATATGGCATATAATTACGGTTCGTTGAAAGCTAAGCTGGCGATCGACTAGACAGAGAGTGCTGATTCTAGTAGTACAGTGGATGGAAATGTTTAAATGACGTCAGGGCAAACATTAGCCAAGACGGAGTATTGTTTGTGAACTGCTTTATATTTTTTGTTGTTGTAGATCGACTTGAAGAGTATTGTACATGGTCCTGACCTCTAAATATTCCAAAACTGGGATAAGAATGCGGGCCTGGACAGCGGCGTTTTAGTTTGTTTAAGTGCTATGGTCACACCGTAAAGGTGATACACACTAAGTCAAGTCCTGAAAAAGACCTAAAAAATACAGATCTACATATATCACATTTTGTCGACAATAAAGCTGTATCGACTGGCCGATCAGATAGATATTACTTAGCGCCAAGACAGTGTTTGATATTCCTACAAAGCTGATACAACTTTGACCGACACGAAGTCTATTGTGAAAATCGGCAAATACCTTACTGATACATTCTTAACCAGACTAGACCTAGACCAGGTATTCAGATGGAATCAACCAAAGTAGGTTTAATGGTGAACGAGGGCAAAGAAAAATTGTTAGTTCCAATGAACGAAGAATCTACTCGTTAATGACTTTGTTGGAACGTTGACTACTACCACATTAAAGTGGTATATGATTTTTTTTTTGCTTTGGCTGTGACGTCAATAAAGCAAATAACGTCAGCCTTGATATAAGAAGATGAATACTACTTGTTTGGTTCTACCTATCTTGATACGAGGCGCAGAATCCTGAGTTATTGCACAAGTGAATGATTTGGATCAGGCAGTATTCGAAGAGAGAAAAAACTCCGTAAAATATATGGCCACATAATCGGGTATAGACGCATTATGAAACATGAACGGTACGACTATGACGTGGTCAAGCGTATTGAGGTACTGCGGTAGCGTTGGCTGGGTAATGTTGTGCGCATGAAAAAATGCTGCAGTTAGAATAGATGTCGACTACTAAATATGCAAATTTCAACAAATTGAAGTAAAATACAAAAATTTACAAATTATTTACTAATTAAATCGTTTATCTATTACACTATGTGATACTCATTTGGAACATGGGGAGTGACCTAGTGCATGTTGTAGGTCTGGTCGAATACAATTCCAAAGTTTCATACCACCCTCAAAATCTTTTCTTACGGTTTAAAACCCGGTTTTTCGGATCTTTCCTCACTTATGATCTTATAACTCAATCAATTCTTAACCGAGTTTTGATGTCTTAACGGGTTTGGAAAGAAGACCTTTCCATTTATATATGTTAGATAACTTGTCACATCTGTCTGTTTTTGTCTCAAAATAGCAAACTTTCTCACACAAATAATATCCTCAAGCCTATAAACAAAGTAATCTATTAGGTATAATAATATTAAGTAAAGTTCAAATTCTTATGACAAACCAAACTCCAATGAACAAATCAATTTTTATCGAAAAAAAGTAAAGGCCAAACATACATTTTTATAATGGGTGATGAGGAAAGGTGTGAATTCTTTAATAAAATATATACAGTGTGTGTTTGTCCATTGTTGACATGAAATTAATAATGTTTAAAACGAATTAACATAAGAAATTATATCATATATTTGTTTTTTGGACAAGAGTATAACACGAGCGTTAAAATAAGGTAAAAGTTAATATGTAACGTATTAAGTTCTGTTTTTTGTAGGGTTTAGATTTTGATAGGCAGAAAGTAAAATTTGTTGCAAGTCATTGAATGAGCAATGGTAATGACTGATTTTGATTGTAAGTGGCGAACACATGCCATAAATAGTTAAGGTTTTTGTTGTTGTTGTTATGCTGTCACATTTTGGAACTAAAGACCCATGTTAGTAATAGGGTGTGTGCATGCAAGGATGATAATAATTATGCATAAGGACTGCTGGTTGAAGCACTTACTATATAATATTTGTTATGTAGGGAAAGTTTTAAAAAAAATATACAAATTTTAAAAACTTTTATATTCTCATTTACTAAATGACAGCTAATTTTTAATTCTAAAAACAAAATATGGTTGCAGTCGTTTACAGCATGTATTGTTACTTAAAAAAGGCTTAGTTTCCCTTTGCACCCCATGACTGAGGTGTGGGATACTCGCTTTCTATTTTTAGACATACAACGGAACATATTATTTATAGACGAATGCGAAAGCACCAATATCCTAGATTTTGCTAATCTTTTGCTGCGAAGTTGCTGTCGACAACATCAAGGGGGTCGCCGACGAAAGACAATATAGATGACTGAGACATGAACCGAAATTAGATCTTGATCTTCCGCATGACAGTCGCGTGTTCTAAACATCATACCACGGTCGGCCCCAAATACTATCATCCCAAAAAAAGTGTCCTTTCCTTCGATAAATTGTCTCCCTTATCCTCATATAGACCAACGTTGATGAACATTCTTGGCCACACATATGTAGAAATAAACTACCAACATTAATAACGGAAATTCTTATAACAACAACATAATTTCGGTATTGTAATGATTCAGCAAAACAACGCAAAATTCACTATCCTTCAATGGACAAAAATATCATAATTCAATTTGTATACATTGTGGTTAACATCAAAATATAAAAATAGACAATAAAATGTTAACTGCTGCGTATTCTTTCATGTTTACACATACGCAGTTTACAGGCGTTTCAGTGGTGACAACCAAAATAATCTCAAAAGGCACACGTCATGTCCTTTCCAGGATTTATAAATGCTTGGCTGCACACATCCATTTAGAGGTGTGACGCGTTTCAGCTGGATACCATTTGGGACAATGTTATGTAGAAGCCTAAAGTTGTCATTAGAACAGCAAACGTTAAATTAAGTCATAAAGTTATAAAAGCGCAGGATACCATAAAGGATGTAAATGCATTTTGTGCTGTTGTCATAGTATTAGTAGCAACAATTCGTATTCATATGTAAATTGAGTTCTAAATTGTTTGAGTTGCTAAGATTTTTATACTCGATGTACAAACAAATGGCAGATCACATAAAGAAAATGAAAAAAAAAAAACAAATGGACAGTGGTTTAAAGGACACAAAACTTAAGTGAATATGAAAAATGTATTATAGGAAATGGGAAGAAAAATTGCTACGATTAGCATGCTGTTAAAATTTTTAAAACAATGGATTTTTGTAGAAGATAAAAAACATTTTTAACATTATATAATCTCCTCTCAGCCATGTTAATAATCCCAGTAAAAAAAATTAAAAAAAACAACCAAGTGTCGAATTAAAAATTTTTAATTCAACTGATTCCATACCTAATTTCCAAATCCATTCTTTTAACAGGGCATGAGTCTAAAATAGTTAGTTCTATGGATTTGTAGATTTCATTTAGAGTATAAAGAATTGATCGAGTAATTATAAAAATTATAAAAATAAAATAATAATAAATAATAACTAATAACCATTTTTATTTGTTCTTTAAAATGTCTTTTGCAATGCATATTATGTATGTTAAAATTGTATTTTAGATATTTTGAAAGTAACCTCAAAAGTTCTAAACTACTTTTAAACTACCTCACTACCAACCACTGTTTCGTTTTCTTTCAACACATTCGAATTAATTTATGATTGAAATGCCAGCAAAGCCCTTCTTCATAAAGTTGTTAATAATGTAAAGTGCTAAAAATTGTTTATTTCCACAACAACGGCCAAGCACTATTAGCAGCGGCAGCAGCAGCAGCTACTGGTTACCTTTAAGTCAATTTAATGAAATTGTTATGTGTCCATCACTCAGAAGCCAAATACCATGCGGCCACTTTGGCCAACTGAATGCATTCTTGGCAAAATCATCAATCGCGGCGGCAATGGTTGTGGCAAAGAAAAGAGAGCCATAACAAAGTTGGCGGCACATCTGTTTCATCTTCATTACACAGGTATCAAAATGGCCATAAACATTTATGGCTGCCCATTGGCACAGGCACTGGTAGCTGAGGTAGGTGAGAGTAAGAGCATAGGAAACTAACTAACTGTCCACGGCAGCATGTAAAAAAAAGAACTTCAAAGCAAAAGAATAAGTAACAGTAAGCAACTCAATCAATCGGTCTCTTCAATCAAGCATCAAGTTAATACGCACAATTCTCTGTCAAGTTAATGTGGAGAAAAGACGGGTGAGTCGAAGATTAAGTGGCATTGAACGAAATATGAGGAATACTACTGCGCAGAACTAATGGATCGACTCTTTGAAATATGTTAAGCAAAATAATGTATTAACACGGGGCCAGCCTTGGCATAATGGATAGAACACGCGACTATCATGAGGGAGTTCCATGGTTCAGTTCCAGTCTCAGTCATCTACATTATCATTCATTGTAGGCCCTCTGGATGTTGTCAACAGTAACTTCGCAGTATAGTGTCAAGTCAATCGGAATGTCTAGTAAAAGCTTCTTCAACAGCTAACGTCCGCATTCGTCTATCGAAAAGTAGGTGCCGTTTGTTGTGAATCTAGAAATAGAAAGGGTGTTAAATCACAAAAACGTTGGAAGCTATCTCATAACTCATTCAGGGGATGTAAAGAGAAATTGAGTTAAGTTTATTCCGGCAACGAACGCTGTAACATTTGTTTATGTCTGTGGAATCACTGTTAACATAATATTGTTTTCAAATTACACTGGTCAATAATTTTTTTGCAAATCAGACTTCGAAACACTTTTTTTATAGAGTTTGACCTCATAAACACAAAAATAATTTATATCTTACCTGATCTTCATATATAATCACCAAATCAGTAAGTGCAACTCCAAAAATTTTTTTTTTAAAAAATCAGTCGTCTTTAGATTGTCGAAATTTATGGAGTGTTTTGAAGTCTTATTTTCAGAAAATATATGCCAGGTCTAAAGAAAAGGTTTGGCCCTGTAGAAATGAGCTTCATTCAGTCTTTTACAAAACATACGGTGCGGTGGGTGAAACACCTATCCCGGAGACCCAAAAGTGCCACGCCTTCGAGTACCTCCCATACAAAGGGTATGGTGGGCTCTGAAACTATATCACACTATAACACCCTATTGGATTGAATAATTTTGACCAAATTTTCCAAAACTTATTTCTCTGACTATTATCTTTATTGTACATAGAGCGACTCACTTTGTATGGGGCCAAAAAAAGTATCTTCGGTTCACCACCCAAAATGTACATTGTCTTATTTTATGATGAATCCTAAACTGGATTAAGATCCAGTGAGCTGGAACGTTATTAAAAATAGTTTTTTTTTTGAGTTATTCAGTGATTTTTGATATTTATCTAGAGACAATATGTATAATATTAGTATCATAGGAAAGAGTTTTTAAACACGCATCCAACTGCAACAAGTTCTTTTTCAGAAATATTCTGCAAAAAAACGAATTTTTAAGTTTTTAGTAATATTATTGCACAAAGTTTTACCGATATCAGATCACCACTATATCTGGTGCCTCATATATAAGTGGTTGGATGGGTCTTGAAAATGTATCACACTTTAACACCCTATAGGATTGAATAATTTTGAACAAATTATACAAAACGTAACTTTCTGATTATTATTGAGAAGAATCGGACTAGGCTTTTTGGTATTCCCAATACAAAGTGCCCAGTGGGTCTTGAAATTTCATCAGACTATTGTAGTGTACTATGTATGACCATCCCTGACACCCCTAATGTCACATTAAAAGGAGTAGAGTAATTTAGTACTAAGGATACTATAATAAAACAAATGTTTAGATTAAGCCTAGATTTAAGAATACCGTTATTTTAGTTTATAAGGATTGATATTTTATAAACAAAGGCAATAAATAAAGTTGACACCAAACAGCCGACACCTAATTGGCTTTTATTTTCAGAGAGCTCCTAAGTGCTTTAAAGAAAAGTATAAAGAAATAAAATAAAGTTTGTCCTGGCGCTTTTGAGTGCCGGCAAAGATTATTTAGTGCCAGTGGCGTTGTTAAGCGCCGGCAAAAGGGAAAACAACAAAAATAAAAACGTCAACCTCATTATACTATTACGTCCAAAATATGAACCAATTTCGTTCAAAGTTTGCAGCAGGGACAATAAATAGTACTATTTTGTACCACAAATGCAATTTTTGGTACCACAATAGTACTTTTTGGTACAATAAATAGTACTTTTTGGTACAGTAAATAGTACTTTTTGGCACAATAAATAGTATTTTGTGATACCACAATAGTACATCTTGGTACAATATATTATACTTTTTGGTACAATGAAAGTGAATTTGTGGTAGCATAAAAGTACTTATTGATAAAATAAATTCTCCTTTTTTACACAAAAGTAAAGTTTGTACAGAGCATTTACAGAGCATTTTACTTTTTGGTTGAGAATAATAACAAAAATTACTTTATTCTGTACCACAAAATTCACTTTTCTGTAACAAAAAGTAAAATTTGTTGCATCAAAATGTACATTTACTGTCCCAAAAAGTACTTTTATTTTACCAAAAAGTACATACTATTGTACCAGAAACCTTCATTATAGTACTAAAAAGTACAATTTATTGTACCAAAAACTGTTGTTCCACAAAGTACACTTAAAAGTACTAACTTTAGTGTTATTGTACTAAAAAGTACAATTTGTTGTACCAATTACTTAATGCCATATGAATTACTAAACCTGTGGGTACATGGAAGCCTGGGAAGCCGTAAAGCGTTATATACTTATATACATATATATTATACATACATGACATTGTATATATACATTATATGGCTCCAGCGGTTCAAAAAATATTTTAATTCAATTTTTATTATAAAAATTGACAAATAACACTGTTCGACTACGGTTTTTTTTCTTGTGTTGCATTATGTGTTTCTAAGGGTTTTTGACATGGGAAATTCAACTCCGAAATCAGAATTTTGCTATCAGGCATAGTTTTTTGGTTATTTGAAAATAAGTTTTATTTTCCATTCCTAATTTTTTTGGAGGCGATTGCTGAAAAATGTTTTAGAAACGGGTAGCAGCATCAGAAATGTGCCTGCTTGGCAACAATTATCGCAATATTCTATTTTATTATCACCTTATTCTCTTTTCAATATTCTACGTAAACCTGGGATGCAAAATGTCCTTTTAAGTGCATTTTTTCAACTCTCATTTGAGTTGAAAGGTTTGACAAAGATATTCTAACTGTAGAATTGAGTTACGAAGGAAAATAGATGCCTACTATGCACGCTGACTGCTGCTGGAATATTTTAGGAGACTGCAACAGTGTTATTAACTAATAGGAAATACATATTTGTTGTTCTTATTTTTCATGTTTTAAGCTCTAATAGTATCGGTCATTGTATTTAGAAAAGATTCTGTTGGATCAAATAAAGTTTTCATTACATTTATGCAAAATTTAATACAACATAAAGAAAGGACAAAAAATTCAAAATCAAATTACTAAAAAACTGTGCCTTCTTGTTTATCGACGAATGCGAACGTCACTGTTTGAGAAGCTCTTACTAGACATGCCGATTGACTCGATACTAGTACTGCGAAGTTGCTGTCGACAACATTCGAGGGGAGACATTTTTTTTTCTTTTTTAAGATGACTGGAGCCAGGAGTTGAACCTGTGGACGTGTCTCTAAGGTTCGTAATATTGTGATGTCCAGCTGTCTTTGTGATTGGTCAGATCCTAACTTGTATTTTGCTCAACGACCCCAATTAAAATCTCGATAGGTATAACTCAGCACATCTAAATCAAACGAACGAAATACATCAAGTGAAGATTCTGATCTAGGCTACAATTTAAGCCTTTCAGAGCATCCGATCTTTTACGTGAAAGTACTAAATGACTTAGTTAAAAATCTGAACTTACTAGCTTGTGAAGCTAGAAACCATAATTACATATTATCGCCCGATCATGTCAAGCTAGTTGAGTACGTGTTATCGTACTTGCAAGAGCTACGATGCAACATGAGCATAGAAATCAACTTCCTGCACTCACATTTAGACCGATTTCCACAAAATCTTGGCAATTTTAGTGAGGAGCAGGGTAAAAGATTTCATCACGATCTTCCGACAATGGAAGAGTGTTATCAGGGAAGGTGGAACTCACATATAGCGACAGACTCTGCTGAAGTTTACAACGAGATCTATCTAAAGTCATCCAAGACAAGATGCGTATTAAAACTGTAGATTTAAATAACGAATGATTTATGTTGCATCAAATGTGTGAAAAATTACTAAAATTTTTTTAATTCCCTTAAGAAATTAGACGTATTATAAAAAAACTCCCTTACTATAAATTTGGGATAAATTCAGCAATTTCCCTTGAAACTTTCATTATAAAATAGACTCATTTTATAAAATGTACATTGTGTCGACTTCTTCACTGCAGGTCACTGCACTTTATATCTTATCATAGACTTCTAATAAGGTCAACAACAAAAATAAACAGCAAGCCAACGTACAGTGCAGTCAAATGAATGCATGATACACATAACTATTTACATGTAATTATACAAACATATTCAGCAAACGATTGTTTTCTTTGTTCCGACAGTAGGGTAACAAACAAATATAAATGATAATAGTCACACACTATTAGCACTTGTCTTATGAACATTTATAACCTGTCAAAAGACAAGACGAGACATATTCAGCAACAGCAGCAGCAGCAATAAACAAAGGAATCCACTTGCTATAGCTAAGACGAACTAAGCGTCGTCACACTCAAACCACTTTGATAAACTCTGACACCCCGATCACACCGAGAGAGAGAGAACACGATAAATTCTTCTAATCAAACAAAACTTCACATAATAAAGAAATTAAGTAAGTGTAAAGTAAATATTTCTCACCAAACATCTATTGATTGTTGCAAACAAATACACAATAATTGGTTCAATTTCGATCTCGGTTGTATTGTGTTGTGTGTGTGAACATTTTTTAAAGTAACTGATTAATTGGTTCAATTAATAATTCGGGGACACATAAAGGAATCATATAGTGTTGGTAGGTCCTTTCCATGAATGCCATCGGACTTCTCGGTGAAATGTCACCTGAGCTCAATTTGTTATGCGTTTCCATCGTCGCTTTCAATCACTTTCATTTCGAATTCAGTCCTTCACTCACTTTTCATTTGAGAGCTGGTACTTGTCACCAGTTGCAAGTTGCTTGTGATGCTGCTGCTGCTGCAGCAGTGATTGTTGACAAGTGCATGAAAAATTTCATTTTCGTTTTCTGTTTTAACGTAAAAATGTGCGAAGAAAAGAAAATAATGAGCGTCACGTCTTTGATGAACCATTGTTAAGTACAGGGGACAGAGACAGAAAAAGAAAATAAGTTGTTGTGTTTTCTTTAAATTCTTTGTCTTTGATCCGTGTCGAAAAGTGAAATGGTCAACGGCACGCACAGATACACTGGAAGAAATTGGCTGAAAAGGATTATCCTGTGTGTGTAGGAATACACTAAAAAATGTGTCGGGTATTGGTACTACATACAATAGTAAACTATAATCAACAATATCAATATCCTACTGGATCTGTAATCGGGTTTCGATGCAAATTGACTAGGTATAAAGCGAAAACAAAATTTTATCTACACACTAGATGATTGCAAGCGGTATGTGGTTAATAATTATAACATAAAACTTGAAAACTTGTTACTTAACTTTACACATAAATGGAGGTATGGGATAGCTTCTCGCGTTGTTGCGAATTAATCCGCTTTCTATTTTAGATTCACAACAAACGGCACCTACTTGTTTGTCGTCGAGTGCGAACGTCACTGTTTGATAAGCTTCTTCTAGACATGCCAATTGACTCGACACTTATGCTGCAAAGTTGCTGTCGACAGCATCGAGGGGTCCGGCAAAGAAAGAAAAATGTAGATGACTGGAGGCGGGAATCGAACCCGGAATCTCCCGCATGGTAGTCGCGGGTTCTAACCACTATGCCACGGCCGGTCCCGTAACTATTTAAAATTACCAAATTTTTCAAAGTACCAAATATCAATATGTATTTTTAATTTTCTTTATACATTTCCTTCTGTCCACTATACATCTACCGATTAAGTCTTAAGAATAAGTCTAACCTATACAAAATTTACTTTATCTAAATTCACATTTCTTTCAGTGTACCACAACAACAACTCTACGATCCCATTGTGATCGCATCTCGGTAATTGCCATATGAAATGGAAATTAATAAAACAGCAAATTTGGTTATGGCACCAACACAACACAACGAGAGATTGCACACGTCAGTCAGTCAGTAATACAGGTAGAAACTACTTCTGATGACAAGTAGCAC
Source organism: Muscina levida (assembly GCA_964034835.1). Taxonomy (NCBI): domain Eukaryota; kingdom Metazoa; phylum Arthropoda; class Insecta; order Diptera; family Muscidae; genus Muscina; species Muscina levida. The sequence continues at coordinate 186,963,176 of OZ035880.1, read as the reverse complement.
TTCATCATCATACAGAGACACCGTGACACAATGACGATGAACATCACTAGAACAACTACCAACACCAGCAACTACGATGCCAACTGCCTTAGTACTCAGCAAAGTTGAGGGAAAAAAACAACTCTCAAGTGCCGACTAAAGTGCCAATGAATAGGTATGACGATGTTGTTGGTATCGTCGAATATTTATCAATATGCAATGTTGGGAAGATGAAATGTCACCCCGGTACAATAAGTGAAACAAAACAGTTGGCAATTAATCTTGACATTGAATTGAAAATTCAAAAACAATATATATGATGAATAACGACATAATACATGAGGTTTAAAATACTCTCCCTCCATACATGTTCGATGTGTTCGAAACTCTAAACAAAAAGAAAGATTTTATTTCTTTTTAAAACTTAACAGTATACAAAGCAAACAAGGTATTAATCATTTTTATACAATTTCGATTAAACTGCAAAGCGAAACACTTGTAGTTTTTAATTTCCCATGCAGCAATTTTATTGAAACCAATGAAACGTGTGTTCGACACGCGTCCTAAACAAGTGCACCAGAGGCCACTGCCGACCACAACTAAACTCAAATGAAACGCAACTCAAATGAACTCTTATCGTAATCAGGACATCATCATCATGACCATCATCATCAGCACCGGGGTAAATCAACTCAACGATGGAATGTTATCATCGTCGCTATCAAAGTCCTTCCTTATTGCCCATTAGCCACCGCATAACATAGCTGGCATTCCATGGACGTCAGGGTACTTCAACAACCGAAAAACAAGTGCTTTCATCCTTCCCACGCGTTCAGTTCACATGGGGTGAGCGAGATGGACTTAGAGGGCAACTATTCTAATTACGCGTTTTTCAATATGAGAATATAGCAACAAAATCGTTTGTGCGCTGAATACGTTGAACAACCGTCGTCATTATTAGACACGCAACAAAAGTGCCATCAGCAAAAATTGATTATGACCACAAGTAGATTTTTTGCGTTCAGTGTGAGACGGTTGGTTGGTTGGTTGGTTGGGTGGGTGGATAAGCGATAGTTGGTAGGTATAGTGGGGGGAAGTGAAGCACTTGAACTAATGAAGACGAAAACGAACGTGCAGGTTAGCGCTGATAGATAGACCTGTAGTGATGCCTAATGGGAATAATGTTATCAACAGTGCTGGAAGGATAGGATAAATACTATTGAACAGAATTGAAGATTATCCGGTAGCATTATTATAGATAAATTAAATCTTAAAAAAACAACATTTTTCCCTTGGCATTCCACAAGGACATTTCGACCGGGACGATGATCAAGCAAATGTAAATAGATATGACTGGACACGAACCCAGACCAACCGCGTGGTAATCGCGTGTTCTAAGCATCATGACACGGTCGGGAAATGTTCGCCATAATTATTGAATTTTTGGAACTTTTGGAAGAGTTCATTCGGAATATCTGTGAGTTCTGTTAACTTCAGCGGGTCATAGAAATATTAAAGTATATTCCTTTTCCTATATTTAAAGTCAACTTAACATCCAATTCAGCAAAAAAAATTGTACCCCACAACCACTGAATAAGATGAGCGTAGATCGCAATATCAGCGATTGTAACTCTATTTATTTTTTTTAAACCTCTGTAATTTTTGTTTATGAATAAAAATATATACGGTAAAATAAAAAATATGGAATTTATAAAAAATTTGACTTAGAGGGGTAAAGACCGAGATTCCGGAAGAAACTTCTGGAACTTGACGTTGGAGTCAAAAGTGATCAGCAGGGCAACCGGAAATATGCTACAGCATGTTTTTTTACAACGAGATATTAGCAAATGGGTAATGTATTTACACGTTTCATGGTCCTACAAGTGTTTTGAGATCTATTTGTTAGAGCATATTTTGGCATATTTTACCCATAAAGTCATATTTCGGTAAATTTTGGTTTTAGGCGCATACTTTAAAAAAAAACATCCTTTTTTAAAGCATAATTTATATTTTTAAGGCCATTTTTTTTTCAAAAATAAAACTTTTTAATCATATTTTATGTTTTTCACATTATTTTTTTGTTCGTAAAAACAAGTGTCTTTGCAACTTTGGTTTTTTAAAATGTATCAGCCAAATCTACTACATGTTTTACACAACTGTGAAATGTAAAACGTTTATTAATTCTGTTTTTCGCGATTTTTTATTCAATAAGTAAACAAAACATAAAAAACAGGTTCCTTTCAACCACCACCGATTTCGACCCTGGACATAATGCCTAAAGCTAATCCGACGAAAGCAGCAAAACTAAAGGCGGCTGCAGAAAAGTTTCCTGACTTACGAGTTGATGGTGGATTCCTCTATTCTAAAATATGCAGCTAAGTTATTGCAGCAGATAGCAGATTTCAAGTGAAGCAACATGTGGAATGCTGCAAACATATTCAACTAAGTCATAGGAAAGAGAAAATAAGCAGACCAAACAGTTATTTTTGCCAGAAGGGCTAATTACTCAACAATTGCTCGACTGTGGGACAACACGATCAAAAATCTAAACGTCAACTTCAAAAAGAATAATGTTTTGCTTTTTGTGACGGATGCAGCTCCATTTATGGTAAAGGCTGCAAAAGCCATAGTGGCATTTTATACGAAAGTGACGCATGTGACATGTACTGCTCATGGTGTCCATCGTTAGTGTGAATGTATTTGGAATTTATATGAAAACGTTAATAAAACTATTGCTAATGTGAAGAAGGTATTTTTAAAATCTCCATGAAGTAAGGTACTTTTTAAACAAATGTTTCCAGACCTTCCATTACCTCCACAAGCTATAACAACAGGATGAAGAACATGGCTTGAATCAGTTAACTACTATGCCAACAATTATGAAGACATTTTAAAGGTCCTAAGTGCACAATCCATTAAAACTGCAAAGGATGTCTTGACAGACCCCCAAACTAGATCTGACTTGATTTATATTGCTTCAAATTACAGTTTTATTGCAAAACATATTACAAATTTGCAAACATCAGGTCTTACGCTTATTGAACAAGTTCAGGTGAATGAAGACACTTTTAAATTGATAGAAAATTTATCGGATTCCGAAATAAATTTAATAGTAAAAAAAATTGAATCAAAATATATCAAAAAATGTTGGCTTAGAAGAAGTGAAAAGTATTTGTAAAGCATTGTGTGGATCTGCGCCAACATTAACATCAAAATACGAAGTAAAGGAAATACTGTCCCTTAAAATCGCTCTAATTACATCTGTGGATGTCGAAATAATAGACAACATTTTTTGTTCGATAATTTATCTCAATATTTTGTAGTTTATTGCAACAACAATCTCAAATAAGATGCTCAACATACAAAAACACCGTGATACTTAGGAAACATGGTTTAATATTTTTGTTACTTTAATGTTAAATAAAGTCATGTGATATTTTTTTAATTGTTCCTTAAATAATAATACTTAAATATTTAATTCTATTTTATTTTGCATACTCAACATTTGTGTATGTAAATTTACCAAAAATACTTACAGTCTGAATTTAAAATAATATTGTTTTTTTTTTTTAATTTTTAAGCTGTTTTTTTACTTTAAATAAAAATATTTCTAATTCATATGAAAAAATTTTGTGACTCTAATTTTTGAGGACATGTTTTTGTTGATTTTAAGGTCATATTTTTCCATTTTTCAGGTCATATTTTATGCGCATAAAAAACGATTTTTAGAGCATATTTCCGGTTGCCCTGGTGATCAGAGAAGAAAATTTAGCTGTTGTCATTGTGAGAATATATAAATGTCATACGATCGGACCTTAAATGGAGACACAGGAAACAAAAAATCCAATGCGCAGGGTCAAGGGGGCGTTGCAAAAAAAATTAAATATTTGTTTGAATTCGTTTTTAAATTATCTTTCATTTTAGGGGGTGACCGGCACAGCTTTTTTTATTTGTAAGAAGTGCGACCCATCTTAGTGCCCAGTCGATGATTCCACCTATTGGAAGATGCTCTTGTTTTTCCATATGGCCGCCAATGTCAAATCGGTTTTGACATTTGTGGACTAGACAGATGTAGAATACAAGTGAACAAGCCATGGAGCAATACACTACCCAATAACGCAGAATAATCGTGTCTAATTTTTTGCGTAACAATTCGTCTGTGGTGTTGGCGCAGCGCGAATTCCGCCGTTGATTCCCTGGCCGTCTGACACCGACTGCGCGCCGTTTGGCCACTAACTTTGAAGAGTATGGGACCACACGAGACGTTGCCATGAATGAACGGTCTCGGAGCGTCCGTTCTGCCGATAATACCGTTGCTGTTGCCGAGGATGTTAAGCTGTCGCCGAAAACATCGACTAGACGCCGTGCCTCGCAATTAGCCATCAGCCAGTCGTCCCCAAGGCGAATTTTGGTCAAAGACCTAAGCATGTTCCCGTACAAAGTCCAGTCCGTACATCATCAATCTCGAGGACGAAGTGCACGATTTTTCGACCAAAATCATAATGAGCGATAAGGCCATAGAGCCATAGAGCATGTTACCCGAGTTTTTTCTGCCGCAATTGGACGAATTAGGACTGGAGGACATATTGTTCCAACAGAACAGAGCAACGGCACACACTGCGCGAGCCACAACCGACTTTCTCAAGGCGGCGTTCCCGAGTCGCCTCATCTCTCTTTTTGGTAAGTTGCACTGGACTGCAAGATCGCCAGATTTAACCGTTCCAGACTTTTTGTGTGGTTTTTTAAGGCCCGAAGTTCTCGCCGAAGTGATGAAAAACTCTATAAAACGAGACCGTACGGCATCATCTTCTCGACTTAACCAATAAAATTATAGAGATTCAAATAAATATAATCAAAAAAAAAATCGAAGTTTTTCATTTAGAAAAAAAATGAGGGCCAAACAACATCGGATGACTTCTTCTGGCCTACCTTGTATAACTGAAGCTTTAGCTGCTCGCTCTGGGCGATGGCGATAATTTTTTGCCTTTTAGCTCTAAAAGTAAAAACTTCAAAACAATGTTTCATAAGATCAACGGATGATTGTCTTTGATTATCCCTAAAAAATCCTTTTTTATCGCACTGCTTCATAAGACGAGCGGATAACCCAATTTATGTGATTGTAGATTAAGCCATTTGCTCTGGGTGATGGTACCAATTTTGTTGTTTTTTTGGCGCTATATGTACAAATTTCAAAACGTCCATTCGTATTGGAAAACTAATATGGACTGTATCCCAATTTTTGTGTTTGTACCTTTCGCCGTTGGGCAACAATTTTGTTCCTTTTTATCCCTAAATATACGAATTTTGAAAAATCCTCTCCTTTTCTACCCGCAGTAAAAATATTTGTTTGGCTTATTAAACCAGTTTTATCCCTTTTTACCCCTAAAGGAACGAAAAACACCCTCGCGCATTTCTCAAATATATATGATGGAGCTGTAAAGTCTTGTGACTCTACCTTAAGTCGTTTGCTCTGGGCGATTGTAACAGTTTCATCCTCATTCCCTTCGTATCGTACAACTATTCCAAAAAACAGGTATTTACGATAATATTGGCTACTCCACACTAAACGTTTGGTCTGGGCGATTGTACCTATTTTCTTTTTTTTATCCCTGAAAGTACGAATTTCGAAAAACTTCTTCGTGAAGCTCTCTAATTCAATAGCGAGCATGCCTATATACATTTCCGAGATTACTACTTTAGCGGTTTGTTCTGTCTAATGGTACCAGTTTTATCCCTTTTCGGCATTTTTACCCATAAAAGTATGAATTTTCAAAAAAAAACTATCCTCTAATTTTATAGTAATGCTTATATTAATTTTCGCGATTATAGTTTCAGTCGTTTGGTCTGGGTGATGGCACAAATTTTCTCTATTTGTTGGCCTTTTTAAAAGTACAACTCTTACAAAACCCCCTCCTTATCGACCACGTACTCTATAAGGAAAACACTGGTATGCGTCGACAAAAAAAGTTGATGTGGACACTCCTACGATTAAAGGTTATCCAAAGACAATTTGAGGACACTAAAATTTATTGATCCGTGCACTCTACATATCTACCTATAACCGTTTGATGCCCAATTCTTATAATGTCCATGAAATCCTTTTCAAAGCATGGAACTTTTTCTTTAGATGTGTTTACATCAATTCACAAATATAAAAGTTAAGCAGGTTTAAAAACCTTTGTCACCCTACACCAACAATAATTAATTTTATATCCGGTGTTGTCATTTGGCGTCCTACCAAAACAAAAAGCATATCAATGTCCGTGTTTTGTTAAACATTACTTTTCGCCCTTTATGAATCTTTATATTTTATCAACTTTTTCTTACTTCACTTATTTGTCACTCATTTGGAGAATATGATAACAGATAAGTCTTTTGTATTCAAGTCCTTAATTATATACTGCAAAGTATCAACAATTTTTCTTGTTAATTTCCTCTAATTTGTACATTCTGTTGAGAAATAACAATGAATCTCGAAACATTTTTGAAACGCTAATATCTTTTCAATTTCTTTAAATATGGGTTTATATCCGTGGAGGAAAAAATAAGTGTGAAAAAGTAGGTGCCAAATCAACGTCGGAGTAAAAAGTTAAATTTCTTCATTTCAACCTATATCAAAATAGCAAAATCTCACCAAACTCTTTTAATAAAAAGTATAACCAATTTTAATGACAAATTCATACACGATATTGAGGTAGGTTGGATTTCAACTTAATTGCACACTTCCTACCCAAAAATGGAGAGAGGGAGGGAGAAAAATTCCCCTTTTTAAAAACAGCTTTCCCCGTTTGTTCTTTTGTGTGTTTAAGGCTTAACGCCAGCATGGCATGGCATCTTTGCCAAATCAGTACGCAACAATAATCACAAATCTTTGGAGTTGTAAAAATGGGCAAAGGATATTATTTTCCACCCCCAGAAACGGGTGCATAACCAAGGAGACTTGCCCATGTAAAGTGAATGCTTTGATTCTGGCAACAGTGATTTTGAAGTGAAAGGATATTAACTTTAGATCCACCATGGGAAGCCCTTACACAAAAAACTTGTTCTTGTAGTTTGTACTGTTACATTGCCATTCAAATATCAGTTACATTTTGTTGGTGACGCAAAAACAACAACAACAATTTATAAATCCCCCTTCACACCACTGTCCGCCACATGATGCGAATGTAAAGTGCACCCGCAATGGGGTGTGTTCCAACTTGTACCTTTTCTTTTTTTTGGTATTTCAGTCGGTGATAAGTCTATGTTTTGATTGCTGTTAAAAGCCAGCAAAATGCCGGCTTATCTGGGGATCAAAATAAATTCGTTTGAAATTAATTCAGAGATTTGCTTTCATTAGTTAGCTCACCGTAACATACGCACGTACGAACGCACACGCAGCACGCAATCTGGTAAGGACCACGTCCATACCCATTCCATTAGCATTAGCTAGGCGATGAAATAAAGCAAAAGAGTGTAGATGGAAACAACCACTAAACATTTGTGAACGTTTTCACACTGTGAATTTGAGTACAACCAGTTGATGATGGGGACTGTGACGAAAATGATGATGATGGTGTGAGAAGTGATGATGTGGCGATGAGGTCGGTATGAATTTTGAATACCTTGTAAGTGATGAAAAGACAGGATCAACATAAAGGAATGGCGATGTAAGTGATGCACAAATTAACTGTTGTGCGTTCATCAAATTCATCACTAATTGAGTTTCAATTAGTTGGTTTACCATATAAAGCAAAAAATATATCGAAAATTTGCTTCTACACTTTCATATAACTCCACATATAAATCGAGAAAACTTACATTGTCTGGGAGAGTCTAATCCCAACGCATCCACCACCCCCAATTTTGGATGGAAAAAAAACTTCAACAAGCCCCGCAACTGTCCCAGAGTCTCCCCTAGAGAGGCAAAATGTATGATCGACCCCCACAAGTTGTTCACTCTTGACATTTTTCCCAAACATACCTACCCACAATCTTCAACATCATACCTACCACGCCTACTTATAATTATTACTATTATTATTAGCGTTAAAAACAACTACAACAACAACATATATATATATATTTATATCTTAGTGTCTAAGTCAGAGGCCGAAATTATTAGAGATTTCCATTCGCTTCGATCTTGTGCGCACCGTCTCCAGTCAGTCCTACCAAGCAGCGTCATTGATTCCTCCACCTGGTGCTTCCAACGTAGTCGCGGTCTCCCTCTTTTGCTCCGTCCTTCGAGGTCTTGATAGAATACCTTTCGCGCTGGAGTTTCCTCATCCATTCTCACAACATGGCCTAACCATCGTAATCGTTAAACTTTGATTCGCTTGACCACATCAATTTCTTGGTAACACTTTACGCAAATGGATCCATATATTTTGCGGAGTATTTTTCTCTTAAACACCACCAGATGACCAAGATTCGGAGGCATACAACAGGACCGGTAAAATTAGTACCAGCTATAGCTGGACTTTGGTGGTTCGAGATAGGGTGGTGTTTATGAAGTGCTCGCGTAGTCCAAAAAAACACCTGTTGGCGAGCACTATTCTCCGTTTTATTTCAAGGCTGACACTGTTGATTTTATTCATGGCAGATCCGAGGAAGATAAATTCATCCACTACCTCAAAGCAATAGTTTTCTACGTTCACGCTGCGTCCCCAACGGGTGAAGACATTGTTCAATGATGAACTTCGTCTTGTCCTCATTCACTGCCAAATCCATTTTCACTGACTCCCTTTCAACTGATGAGAAGACAGCTGTTACCTCTCGAATCGTTCGACCGATAATGTCGATATCATCGGCATATGCAAGCAGCATGTGGCTCTTATTAAATATGGTGCCAAAAATGTTAACCGCTGCTTTCCTTAACACCTTCTCCATCACTATATTGAATAGTATACATGACAAACCATCACCCTGTTTAAGACCTCTCGTCGTATCGAATGGTGCAGATAGATCCTTGCCAATCCGAACTGAGGATTTGGTATTCGTAAGGGTACACCGGCAGAGACGAATTATCTTCGCAGGAATACCGAACTCAGACATGGATTCGTATAGTCGATGCCTAATGGGACTATCGAAGGCAGCTTTGTAATCGACAAAGAGGTGGTAAGTGTCGATTTGCTTCTCATGGGGTTTCTCAAGAATCTGCCGTAGTGTAAATATCTGATCAGTCGTGGATTTGGATTTCCAATCAGGTTTTCCACAATTGGCTTTAGACGTTTACACAGTATGCTAGACAGGACCTTATACGCAATCGGTAAGAGGCTAATTCCATGGTAGTTTTTACACTCACTACGGTCACCTTTTTTTGTAGATTGGACATAGCACACTGAGATTCCAATCATCTGGCATGCTCTTCTGAAGCCAAATATTCTCTATGAGCTGTTGCATGCTTTAAACAAGCTCATCTCCACCCACCTTAAACAAGCCAGCTGGAAGACCATCAGCCCCAGCGGCTTTATTGTTCTTTAGGCGGGATATGACAGTCTTTAACTCAGCTTGGCTAGGAGGACACTCGATGTTATCGTCTCGGATTGGTACACAGTTTTCAGCAAACGAGTTCTCATACATCAACAGGCTGCAGGAGTGATCTTTCCATGCTCTCAGTACGCTCTCGGAGTCAGTAATAAGATGACTATCCATGTACACTACATGTACACTACCATTTATCTTCTGATAGAATTTTCGGGCTTCACCTCCTGTATTATTCAATGCAAACATTATTCTACTCCTTCAGCTCTCGTTTTTCTCGCCTGAAGAGTCGAGTCGCCTCGCGCCTCTTCTCCCTATACTTTTCATGAACAGCTCTCCTACTTGTGGGCGTTACAAATATAAGAACAATTGAATTCGGTCCGAGGGTGCGCATGGTGAAGGGTATACAGAATTTCTATTAAAATGATTGTGGTAAGAACTTTGACAATACTGGCCCTAATCCAGTCTTCACACCTCCACTGACTTTACATTAGGGTGGGTCAATATTTTTGTCGACAAAGATAAGAGATAATTCTAAACAATTCTGGAACCAAATTTAAAAATTGAATTTCGAGCCTCCCATTTTTATAAAGTATTTCTGTTCTTCCGTCTTATTGCATATTGCTTATCCGCAGTAGTATATCTTCTACTCCAACGCATACTTCCCATACAAAACAAAGCGCTTTATTATTATTATGAACATCGAAATCTCCCGCATTAAATTCATAACACTAGTACTTATTCAAGTATTTGTGTTTCCATCAAAATTCCGCCTAAGCTTTAAATGAAACTTTTTTTTTTTGAGGATAAGCATAGAGCGTGGGTGCGTATGTCTAGATAATACCTAAGGAAAGAAAACCAGACACAGTGGGTGGGTGTGTGTGTGGGCTTTTGTGTGAATCCCAACTACATTGCTCTTGGGAATTCTATTAAAGATAAAGGATACATTCTTACAACTTGTATATTCAAATACGAGCACAAAAAGGAGAAACAAGTGTTTTAAGGAAAACTTTTCAAAAAGTTCTTTTCTGGTGAGAAATGAAGAAGAAAAAAACTTTAAATGATGAAAATGTTGTTGTTGTTCAAGAGGGCCGAACAAAGTGTTAATAATGTTTTACGTGTTGGTCTGGTCGGCTTTTTGGGTTCATTTATGTTAAGCACTCGTGAAAGGGCACGTGACCTTTATAATTGTTTTATACTACGCACCCATCTACGAACATCATCGATTAGATTTAAATGATATCATTAAACTCTCGCCATATATGACACTTTAATTGCAGGTGAAGAGCTTCCGGACGGGCGCGTGTCTAAACCATGTCATGGATGGGGTTATTGTTAAACCAAAATACAATTACATCCTGGCATTAGTTTATTGTTTCCCATACTGTGTGTATTGTCTGAGTTTTTTGGTAAGTATCATTTGATGACGGGTATTCAAATCTAGAGTTGTTGTAATGACCATCATATCATAGGCAATTCCTCATTGTCCTTTAGTGACTTCTTCCCTTGTTGTCAATGTTGCGCTGTTGGCTTAGGGGTATAGCGTGTAATACTTTCGTGATGTGAAGAAGACACCCTTTATTAAAAACGGGGTGTTCAGTAGACTTTGATGTTGAATAACGTATTCGGTGGGAAATTGTATTGTAATGGCTGGGAACTCACCTTAATTTGTAACTGAAAATAGAAAGAACATTGAAGGAGTTAATATGAGAAAATGTTAATGTTTAATATAATGAAATTTGGAAATTGTAGCAGTCACACTATCTTAATAAGCTATACAGTGCAACTCTTTTACATAAGGTATACAGTAGCTTATCGTGTAGCAATGCACCACAATTTTGTTAATATTACTTCGAACAGTATTCAACAGAGCAATTTTCTAGCACAAACACATAATAACATATGCATTAACATCAAAATATCTATCTGCTCTTGTTACAGCAACTCGACCCTCTGCAGGTATTGGCTTTTATTCTCACTCAACATAGCAACAAATGGTCACACAGCAAAATCAAAAAAATTCTCATCACTAGCATCCGAGAAAAATCTATCTTATACTATTTAACATAGTGTTGTTAATTGATGATACAAGTGTTTCTCTTAGATAAATTAACTATTGTTCGAAAGGAAGAGAGCAACAACGACGAGAAAAAAGTAAAAGTTAAAAGGGAGACAGTCACGGACGGTCTGTACCAAGCAAAGTATCAAATCTAGCTAATCAACAGCAACTCGATGAATTGGGCGCCAAAAAAAAAATAACTAAACAAAAGGCGTCAGTTGGGCTAATAACACTATACTCGATCGGAAAGGCGGTGGCCGACTGATTATTTATGAATGATACGTACGATACGTCTTTCTGCGCGCTGTCTTATCATATTTATTAGATGTAAACATAACAACAATAAATGTCAGTAACCATAACAAATTTTTTGGTAATTGATAGATATAACGAAAAAAAATCTGAAGTACATACTCGTATGTCTGTCTGTCTGTCTATCTATGATGTTTTACCAGTGTTCAATTATAAACTCAACAACTCGACAATAACGATGTTATCTTACGAGCACTATGAAGGAGAGAGAGAGCTACAAACATTTTATTTCAGACTGTTTCCCAATTTGTTAACCGAAATTTTATCTTGGTTTTGTTTTTTGGTATTTGGTAGTTACCTACCGTAATCGCAATGAAAGCTTTCACCATTACTTACTCCCATCATAGGCGGAGGTGTTCTCCCAAATAGTCAGAATGTCATGTCGTTGATAATGTCAAATATGTACTACTCTAGGGTATAAAGAGTTATATTGATTTCCTATCAAAATCTGTTGTTTTATTTTGGTAATTATTGATTTATGACATACATTAGTTAACAATAGTCAGAATGAGTGAATAAATCAAGTGGAATTTATGATACCCTATTGTGGTGAACGAATAATGATATAATAACGCCTACAGAGGCGAAATATGAAAATAAATTGGATATAATTTTAATGTAAGTGAGTTTACAGAAATCCAATTTTTAAATTCTGTCTTAATAATAAAACAATTTTTTACGTTGTGCCGTGTCATCACAATTTTTGATTCATAAGGAAGATATCTACCATGCGGGAGATCCGTGGTTCGATTCCCGGCTCCAGTCATCTACATTTTTCTTTCATTGCCGGCCCCCTCGATGTTGTCGACAGCAACTTCGCAGCATAGTGTCGAGTCAATCACAATGTGTAGTAAAAGCTTCTCAAACAGTGACGTTCGCATTCGTCGATAAACAAGAAGGGGCCGTTTGTTGTGAATTTTTATTCATAACAACGCGAGAAGCTATCCCAAAACTCATTCATAGGGTGTAAATGGAAAATTAGTTTTTTTTATCCATTTTGTAATTATTTATTACTATTTATGGATATGGACAACTTATTTTTTTTCATTTCAAAGCAAGCCAATCTATTGATTAAAATGGTCAAATATGCATAATGTCCAGGATGTTTTTTTGTAATCAGATCTCGAAATATGTTTACCATTTTAATTAAATGTATTATGGAACTTTCTTCTGAATACATAAGTGAGAAATACTCTCCGTTACCTGTGGGCAATATTACATTTGTTAGTTTCGTGATACGTGATCAAAAAGTTTGAAAGAGTGGATTTTTTTTCCTTGAGGGTATGTAAAACCCATTCTAATAAAAAGTATTTCTTGATTGATTGGGCTTGATCAGCATTTAGAGAGCACATAAAAACGGCTCCACGAAAAGCCCCCCAATGAAATAACGCCCTGGAAATAACTCCCAATGAAATAAACCCCAAAAAATATGAAATAACACCCAAAAATAGTGAATGAAATAACATCCAAAAATAAATGAAATAAACCCCAAAGCGAAAACGAAACAACCCCCAATATTTGGGAGTTATTTCATATGAAATAACACCCAATGATGAAAATGAAATAACCCCCAATGAAATAAACCCCATCTGCAACAAAAATGAAATTATTCCCAAAATTCATAAAATAGTCAGTTTCATCAAGGATTGTATTTAGTTAATATGGACCAACAGCAAAGTCGCAAAATTATTGAAATAAATCGTGTGGATCGTAGATCGTTGTAGCCCTGCTCTATTTTTGAAGTTCGGAAGACAACTCGCCTTTTACGCTTGGCCTTTACACAACCACCTCCAGTGTTCACAAGCAAATCAAGCTCTCTGCTTTTATTGAATTCTTTCTTGTGAAGAACTCTTACAAATTTAAAAAATTTCCATTCTAAGATATCATTCTCGAAATGAAAAATGCTCGGTGCATTTTGTTGATTTTCTATCCGTCAATATGAACACAAATGGAAATATATGTAAACGTTCGAAAGATATTGTAATATATTCACAGGCTAAAAGTTTTCTTGTAAAAGGCCTATTTTTATATAATTATGTAATTATAACCCCTTAAAACCAAGAGCTTTAAAAATGAAATAACCCCCAAAATAAAAAATGAAATAACACCCAAATTATATACGGTATGAAACAAGCCCCAAATTTAAAAAATTGGTTGGGTGTAATTTCATTGGAGATTATTTCATACTTTGAAAACCCCAAATGAGGAACGAAATAATTCCCAAAGAAAAATGAAAAACGGCCCAAAAAAATTGGGAGTTATTTCATATGAAATAACACCCAAAAATGTATGAAAAAAATTTGGGGAATATTTCATTTTACGTTAGGGCGTTATTTCATTGGGGGGCTTTTCGTGGAGCCCATAAAAACATTAATATTCTTGACTAACGCCAGCGCAGTTAATGGAAGAAAATGTTATATATCGACAGTGAACTTGATGGAAAGCACAGATGAGAGTGATCCAGACTATATTAAAAATCTTAAAACACTGAATAGCTGTTAATAAGGCCCATTTGGTCCAATTTTGACTAGTTTCCTTCATAACTTTCCTACGGTGGCATATACTACCTTCAAGATTCAAGTCACATGCACTTACTTTAACTTCCCTTTACTTGGAAAATATATGGACGGGTTTCTCGCTTTATTGTAAAAAAAACACGTTTTATTTTAAGATTCATAAAATGGAACCCACACTTTAACGACGAATCCGAATGTCAGTTGTTTGACATCCAAATGACTCGACACTACTACGAATTAGCTAACGACTACAGTGAGGGGGCCTCCGATGAAAAAATTTAGATGGCTAAGGCAAGAATCGATCTCTGGTCTCACACATAAAGTCACGTGTTCTAACCATCAAGCCACGGTCAACGGCTTAGTATTTTTTTTTCAGAGCCATTACAAATAAACGATCTCAGTAAATTTGTAAACATTGGTCACCGCTGTGTAATTCAATACTTTAATTCATGCTCTTTTGATTACGACTTCAAAATATTTGATGTTAGAGTTTAAAGAAATTCTTACGAGATGCCAAGAACAACACCATAGTGGACGATCAATTGAGCTGTAGAGGCTAGGAACAGTTAAAAGAATCCACAAAATTATATTGGATGATCGTCGACTGAAGGTGCGTGACCTAAGTCTATCGATAAGCAATTCAAAAATTGCTATACAATTTTGCTGCATTTCCTAACTATAGAGGAGAAATGGACCAACCACTATACGCCTGAGACAAAATAGATAAAACAGTGGATTTGAATAGGAGAAACGTGCCCAAAGGAGGCAAAGGAGGTTTCTTGTCTTTTCATCAAGCGATATTCAGGATGCCTGTTGGATATCTTTATGCGGGAATCTGGATCATGTTTCTTTCCGACATAAAGCTAACCAGACTGAATCCGTTATAGGAAGTGTTGTTGTGTAAACTGAATAAACGACTGCTTAACACGAGCATCTTCCCTTAATATTTTAGAATTAAAATATCACTGACCAATTTGTAAGTCAAGGACAGGGCAGCGGTCATATATTTCCTGCAGGACCTTATAGAATGCATCTTTAATGTCCTCGTCTTTGTCTTCCAGTGGGGCGTGCACACAAATCAGCGTGATGAAAAAATATTTTGCCGACTATGAATCCACATCCAAAGTCGTGTCTTTTTGCATTGCAGCTATAAAAATGTCACAGTTATTTCGTCGTGTGTATCCCTTTGGCGTCCATCTCATTTCCTGTATGGCGGTGATGTCTGCCTTGTATTTGTCGAGGACATCAGCCAATGGGGAAATGGCACCATTCCTGTAGAGAGTTCGTACATTCCCTCAAATCTTGATCCTTATGACGTTTAAAGGATCGCCAACATTTGGGAAGTTCTTGATCTTTTTTTTCTTCGTGTTTTCTTTATAGTCGTTTTTATTTAAGAAAAGTGGCTTATTAGGCTTGGGGCTGCCAAAGCCAATAGAAGAGCTTTTGTGTTGAGTTTCAGTAATTTCTGTCATTTACTCCTTAAGACGCATCGGTGATAGCATGCCATTTAGGTTACTCAACTTTGCGTCTTCTCACATTTACTACTACTGAACGGATTTTCAGTGGATTGGCTTGGGAAACACATGGTCTATCGGACGTTGTGAGCTGCTTGCAGTCCTCCAATGAGAGCAGCTTGGGTTATTCCCAAATGAATAATGAACGGAAATCCAAAATTAGAAAAAATCCCCAACTGTTGTAATGTTTCTTAATGATGCAATCCTAATAAACATAAATTCGAATTTTCCGTACGATATAACTTTAAAGGCTTCATAATATTGCCACACACCCTACCAATCCGTTTTCAAACTGATCATACCAACGCCCATAGCAGTGGAACGCTTTTAGAATGTCTAGAAATTACAGTAGTGATATTTGCTGAGCTACTACGAGTAACAAACACAAATCACAAACAAATCGAGTAGCAGATACAATCAGTGCATTTTGACGTTTTATTATATTGTTTATTTTGGCAGAGCTACAACAACAACAGCAGCAAAGAATACAGCGGCAAGTGAAAAGCTTATCATGGGCAAACTTCTACTCGAAGAGTATTGATTTTTGATATGATCATTGGTTCGGTATACCCATTTCAAGTGGGCCATGACCACCATCACTAAAAAATACTTTTGTTGCTGTATTATTATTATTGTTATTATTATTATTATTTTCTTTTCATCATCAATTAATTGAGCTTTAATTATTTCAGCAAACAATAGATGTTGTTGCTCCCATCGATGTGGTTGTTGTCATAAATGAAAACAAAGAGAATTTACTATCAGCCATTGTTGTAAATGTTGTTGTTGTTGTCGTTGCCATTGCATTCTAATATTGTTGTTTGAATAAAACTGAAACTTGTTGTGTATAGGTAGTTTATGATACTTTCACGTTATCGCCCGCAACCAGAGGGCAGCCATTGCAGGCAATCGTGAATGTGAGAATGCTCGTGTATGAATGGGAATGTATCGTACCGCCACGTCCCACCCAAAAATACCTTCCCACGATTGACACAGACAAAGGAATAGATGTTGATGGTGATACTCCAATTTACTACCCCAAAAAGATGACACATATGGGAAATTAATAAAACAAAATAACGACAACAAAAACGCACCAAGTTGATTGATTTGAAGTGATTGTTCACACAAAAGTGAAAAGTTTATTAGATAGATATTAGCAGAGAGTGTTGCAATGTGAATATCGCATTCGAGTTGGAGTTCCTTTGTTTGACTTTAGTTCTAGTCGTAGTCAAGTGTTTAGTATCAATAGCGTTGATTTAAATTAATTCATGAAAGTAATTAAATTAGTGCTGATTAGTGCTGGTGCTGATGATACTTATGGCAATTGTTGTGTAGGCTCTTTTATTGAGATTGATTTGAAATAGTTTATTTTGCTGCAACTCGTTAACATTTTTTTGTGAAGCTATTGCAAATAGCTGTTGTAATTGTTAAAAAAGAATCATTGTTTTTAATATTTACATAGGTAATATATCATAAGTGTGGAAAATTTCTATGGTATTCTAATACAATTCAGCGATATCTTAAACAATAATAATTACGGTAGTTAAAATCTAATTTAGGATTATTTTGCCATGTTACATCTCTTGTTTTATCTAATACCGTCATTCGTGACACTTATCTGTGAGTTGACCAAAACAAGCTGCAGAAGCTTAATTGATTATTTAAAAAAAAAATATTTTTGAAAGCAATAGGAAGTCGTATTGATTCTTCGCATACATATTTGTTCTTATGGTGGCGCTTAGTAAGTTTTGTTTACTCTTAAAGCTTATCCCACAGATACACAAAAAATTCGTTGAAGAACGTATGAAAAGATTGGTTTTGATCTTTCTTCTAGTATTCTATACATATCTTGTTGTTGTTAAACATCATTCATCTCAACTTCATTATGAAGAATGTAATCCAAACGTACAAAAAATAACAAGTAATCCCTAGAAAAGAATGCCAGATTTCTCAATGGCTACAGAGTCGCACTATTTTCTTCACGCTCAGTTAGTTCTTCAGTATGTGGGCATACTCTCCACTCTTCTAATGTGAAAAAATTAGCACTTCAAATGAGACACCTGAGTCACGCTTTAAGACACGTTCTTTTAGACAAATATCACTGGAATCGCTGACAACAAAACGCAACTTCAACAACAACAACATCAACAACAATATACTGTATGTTGCACGGGGATAACTGAATCAAACTGCGAGAAACAACTTTAGGTTAATCGCCTGTTCTTTGTTGTTGTTGTTGTAAGAAACTAACAACGTTGCCAAGAGCTGACACGGTCAGAAAGTTACAAATCATTGTCGACACTACATGTCTAATCCAATATCAACCATTGAATTGTAACACAACAAGTGCTCCAACATTCATCACGACGACAAGTAACAGCAACAAACATAATAACAACAGCAACGATCCATAAAAACTACTGGCGCTGTAATGGAAGAATGGTCGACTGGAACTGGTGGCTGTTGGTGGTGCCTTTTGAATGATCGCTGGCTCCACTCTTACTTTTGTTCCCTTAGCCAAATGTACTTCACCTTCAGCACTTCAAGCCAGAAAAGTGACATAAGTGGCGCTTAGCCGATCTTCATCACAGCAGAAGATGGTGATGCTGATGATGATGACGATGTAATGAAGGTGGGGAGTTTCTCTTACATAGGACTCGCTATCAAAATAAAATTGTGAAAAAATCGAAATATTTAACACTATCACATATGCAAGATACTATACTGTTTAAAGTGTTATGACTAGGCCGGATGATCATAGTTGGCCGGGTAGAACCCTAAAAAGCATATTTATTGTAAAAAATTGTAAGCTTGTCATACTTAGAAAATTTATTCCGATTGTCAACTTTTGTCTCTTTTCATTCCTAAAAGTAAGAATTTGGAAAAATCCCTTCGGTCGCACAACTTCTCCTTGAGACAAACATTTTTCCCAAACATTCGTGTTAATTGCAATTGCAGTTTGGTCTGTGTTATGGAAATTTCTTCCTTAAAGAACAATTTTAATGTGGTGGTGAGGACAGCGATCATATGCCCTCTATAGGCTCTCGTAGAAGATGTCCTTAGTCTCCTTATCTATGTATTTCTTCAGTCGGGTGTGATGTTGAAATCGTGGCAATATGGTCGTTCACTGATATGAACCGAGATACGATGGCGTAGTCTTTTTACACCCTTACCCTACGATCTAAAAGAGTAACATACATATGTATAAAATGAGTCGCTTTATATCCTAGGTTTCTTTGGACCAAACTCGATTCATGACTTTTCAAGTTGTTTATTCCTTGTCCGTCTATCGGCCTTGCCGTCTGTCTATCCGTCCTGCTGGTACGCATGATAAGTTCTGAAAGCCGTAACCCATTGTTTTATAACTTAGCATGGGTTAATATTTTCCCAAAACTACTTACGGGATTGCATATGGGCTCTTAAGATACCTCCCATACAAATGTACCATGCCGCCCAATTTAGAAATCAAGTAATAAAATCAATACATCCAACGCGAACAAAAGTCTAGCCATGCCTTTTCTGGAACCTCTCAAAAAATACCGATTTGAGCCTCAAAATGTTAAAGACATATTTCTTTAAGTACACTGAATTCTAACATATTTTACGTATGATGTGAGAATTTAACTTAGGGATGAATATGGACTATATTGGCGGACCCCTTCTGGCACCTTCCATACAATACGACCTATTTTTGGAAAATTATAATTTATCCTATAACTTCCGAACAAACAACTGAGGGAAATTGAAATTTGGTCAGTTTATTTATCTTGTATTTGTAGACAAATCCTGAGAATACCGAAACATTTTCCACGCCCTCCTGGTAACTCCCATACAAAGGATCTAATTCACACTCATAATTTTACATACATATCTCTTTTGTAAGAACAATGTCACATTTTTTACAAGATACATGTTATTTTAACGTTGACTTACGAATAAAAATCGAATAAAATGTGTTGGCGCTACTGATACGTCCTATGCAAATTAGGCATTTCCTGAAAATCAATACTTTCCCAATCAAATCTGAATGAAACTCCTCAAATCGTTGTCAACAGTTTACTAATATGTAATAATGGTTTCTTTTGGGATTGTTCTGAATTTCTTTTTTTTGCATTGCTGAGATTCCTACCTTTCATTTGATATCCATATCGTTATCATATGGTTCGTGGAAATATTTGATTTAATTTTTTGAAAGTGGTGTATCCTTTGAAACTTTGAAGGTTTTTAAAAAAAATCCTGACGTTCTGGCGATAAACTGAGAACGCAGTTTTACTACATAAGGTCTCTAGTTTCACATATATATGGTCTTCATCTAGTGTGAAAACAAAAATTGAAAATTGTCAAAGGGTGTAATCCCTAACAGTACAAACTGCGAAGAACCTTTCTTGCATCTCTCTTGTTCTATAGAAAACAAGTCCATTTAAATATTCTCGGTTATAACTTTAGTCGCCTGGTCTGGGTGATGGTACTATATTTATTCCTTTTTCGGCCCTTTTTACCCTAAATTTGCGAACTTCGTGAAAGCCTTGTTGCAGCTCTTTTGTTCACAAATAGGTTTTCTAAATTGTAGCTTTAACCGATTTGGTCCATAAAAGTACGAACTTCCCTATTGCAGCACTCGCGTTTACAGTTTTAGCCGTTTGGTCTAGGTGATAGTACCGGCTTTGTCCCTTTTGGGTTATTTTTTTACCTAGGAGTACGAATTTCGGGAAATGTATATCCCACATTAAAGATATTCAAAAAGTATTTTTTTTTTATAAATACGAATATTGTTTATAAAATATCTTTAGTTATGGGTTCTAAAATATTTAACAAAAACCGTAAAAAAAATCTTTGGAACATTATTTAGCGAATAATCTGTTATTAAATTAACACTCTTATCTATGTGTAGCGACTGGATTCTGAGAAAAAAACATGTTAATAAATTAAGGTAAACATACATATGTAAGTATTCTTAAATGTAGGGTATCAAAGCATTCCCAAGCAATCAAACAAATATCTCCTCTGCGCAATAAGATTACGAAACAAAGTCAATTCATGAGGATTTCATTGAGTGTTTCTCAGCAGTCATTGATTGTTTTTACAACACCATTTCTTCAACACATCCTACCTTCAAATGATGATGTAAAAAACATCATATTCTTATAATAAAAAAAAGGAAGTACTCTTATAAGGAAATATAAGGAGTCACAGATCATTCGTAAAAAAATGAATTTACTCATGCGTATTTTTTTTCACACACTAGTGCCGATAGTATCACACGTCTTTCGTCTTTAGTTTTCCCCGTTCTTTTTTTGGTGATTCCATTATCAACGTGTGTGGTCGGTCGGTCGGTCGGTCATCTCCGTGGCTGGCCATCGTCGTTTTCATTTTGGTGTTATTTTTTGGGTGTCCAAAAAAACAAACGAACCGAGATTGTACGTTAAGACCAGCAGTGATGATGTGATGTGCGTCACAGTACGAGTAAAATTTGAGGATTTTTTTTTCGTTTTGTCGTAATGATGTTTGTGTTGAAGTTTCGTTTTGGGATTGTTTTTTTAACAAGTGCTTATTAAATTTGGCTTAAATATGTAAATTGAAGAGATTATTTAGGGTTTTTTTTCTCTTTGGGAAGAAGTGAAACGTTGCTGTGCGTTGGATTCCTAAAAAAGATGGTAATTGTGTTTTGTTTGATTAAGGTAAGAAATTGGGTCTTAAAGTACGATGTCTTGAAAGTTGTTGACATTACTTCTAATTTAAAGAATTGGCGGAGAACGATAGCTGTTAATGTAAATAGCATGTAGTGATATGAGGCGGAACAAATGTTTTGTGTGACAAAAAATGTTTAGTATATTTGGATACATACTTACATTTTTTTCCCTTGACATCCCAAGAATGATATTGCATGTTTTTGAGAATTAGGTTGTAGAAGTTAAAATGAGACAAACTTAATAACCAAATTAAATAATTGTTGGCAGCAAAGTGGTGAATTGACATAAAAAAGAGATCAACATTAAAACGTTTAAAGTATTTACCAAATTAAGATTTAGTATTTTTTTTCATAGAATTAAATTTTTTGCCTTTATTTCAAAATTAAGATCAAGAATTTGTATTTATTTAACTTTTTAAATGTTTTTTTTTAATTAAAATTGTTGAGTACAAAATTAAAAAATATTGTTCGGGTGTCTCTTGTAAATTAATAAAATGCTTTATTGATATTATTAATTCCAAATTTAAGTAGTAAATACATTTTAATTTTATAATAATATTTATTGTTTGGTATATATTTTCGTGTCCACGTATTAGAAAATTTTTAATTAAAAGATATTTGTATAAGTTTAGGATTCGGAGCTTATATTGACGATAAAGGCATCGGTCAATTACGGCTTCTTAGCGACTACAGATAACCCGAACTCTGCGAGTTGTAACTATACCTAAAACCTCTATAAATTAACATAGTGTTGATCTTCAATGAAAAAAAAGTAAAGCAGCTCCACATTCCCCCGGGCAGCCCTTCAAAAAAAAGATAGAAAGGTGGTGTTGGCTTGTTTGGGCGGATTGTGGATTGGCATGCATCTGTTGTTTGTTCCAGGAAGTCTATGTACCAAAATTTAACACTTTTGGTAGAATAGGAAATAGTTTACGCGACAGAACTCGATTTTATGCAATACCCCATCTTGGGTTGTATGAGCGGTGCACAGTGGTTGCCGTTTCATACAAAGAGCGGCCAAAAATAGAAGGAATTATCATAGGTGTATAATATTAGGCACATCTCACAGTCTCTTAAAATGACACCAATTTCTAAAATGTGGTTAACATTTGTGAAAGGATTCAAGGACCTCTCTTAGATACTGAAAATTTAAATTTCATAGTAGGCACACCAAAGTCGCCATATCCATTGATTCCATCAACCTATGACTAAATCTAAAATTTGGTCAATGTCGGACAAAGGATTCAAGGACCTCTCTTAGATCCTGAAAATTTAAATTTCATAGAAGGCACACCAGAGTCGGTATTTCCATTGGTTTCTCAATCTGTGACTAAATCTACAGTTTGGTCAATGTCGGACAAAGAATTCAAGCTCCTCTCTTAGAGTACACAATCAAAAAAAAAAATACACCGAAAACGGTGAGGACGCTTCGTTCTGTTGAAAAACTCAACAAATCGCTAATTTTCGCAGCTGAAATTTACATCATATAATCTGTAAATATTGGTAAACATTTGACAACAAATTCGGTTGTCAACTTCGATCGACTTCGCAACTAAAACTCTATGTGAATTTTAAGTCTACACATGAGTCAGTACTGAAATAGGCACATACAATAAATTAATTTAATAAAATACACACAACATGTTGAGAATTTTTTAATTCTTTTAAATAATAGTTAATACCTTTCTTTACAATATTTAATTCTTCCATTGTTTAAGCAGTCTTTTTTAAACAGGTTTTTACGTTTTATTTTGCACCTTTATTGGGTAACTGTCAAGACATAGAAGTATTTTGATGATCTGGGCGGCCAAAAACCCAAATCTCAAGTTTAAGATAGAACCGTTAAATTGATAGGGAAATGTAGGGGACACTCCATGTAACGAAAAACCATCATTACAAGTTACTTTAATTGCGAGAAACCCAAAAATTTTACGGAAGTATTAAGTTTTTATTAATTTTAAAGCGTTTAATTTTTCCCAACTGCAAAATAGCGATGGATTCAGAATCTATTGGCATGGGATTTTTTAAATATTATATATTTCTTTAATATGTTTGCCTAAAAAATATTTTAATGGTCGGCAAGTAAGGACCAAAATAATGCTGTTTTTATGAGATTTTTGTTTAGGTATTCTGTTAGATCCCGCAAGTCTTGTGACTGATATGAAAACATATTGGCCTTATTTAACAAGTTCAGAAAAGTTTCGACGCGGAAAATAGCGGATAACCAAAAAACCGTTAATTAAAGTTCATACCTAAGAAAATCAAAATTTGTGATTTCTTCACATTCTCGCTTATTCTCGGTAATAAAGTCATTCAAAAATAGCAACAACATTAATAATTTTTTTCTTATGATCCGTTAACCAAGAAGTATGTTAATACGAAATCCTATGCAAAAAAAATTACAATTTGGGTGAGATTTCGTTTGGAAGCCTTTCCTACTGGAGTATTTATAATTAATTTGTTTTTGTTGTCACAGAACAACTATACGCAAAGTTGTATCCTTGGCACTCAATAACACCTACACTACATAAAGTACTCATACGAGGATGGGAAATAAAAAAAAAATGCGTTACTACCTATAGGACAACTGTCCGAAGAGGCAGCAGAGGCTCGAAGCAAACATTTTCGAGCTTACAGGCAGGATTTTGCAAGAAAATTTTCCTTCAATCAGGACATCCTAAAAAGGCTTCCCTTGAGCTCAGATCTACTTCTTAGTGCCTCAACAGCTAAAAATAAAACAAAGTTTTCTTTATTTTTGCCAGAAAATATGGAGATGTTCCTCTCAGCTCAACCAAATCTAGCGGCGGAAAGTGATGTGGACGACGAAATTAGCGATGATGGCGAATAAAAAAAATATGAAAATATTATGTTTTAAATGTCCAAAATATAAAAAAATAAATGTTTTACTATAAAAATCAATTGTTTATGTTTCAAACGTTACTCTTAGCTAAATAAACAATTAAAATATTTTTGGCCGCCCAGATCATCAAAATACTTGTATGTGCGCTGCGAAACAAAATTATTTTTATGGTCCGCCTTTTGCTGCTATTCTTAAGGAGGACAGGTGGAATAAAGCAAAAACAAAAGTAATTTGAAAGAGCAAAAGCTATTGAGAGATAGTGTTGCCACAGTTTTACTCAGAATTTTGAATTAATTGTTTTTTATTTTTGGCCAATGGGGACCAAGGTGCGGTGGCTGGTGGGCGTGGCCGATTTTGATGAATTTTCAATCTTTTCTTAATTTAGTCACTATAATGCTCATTGCCAACTATTAATGATCTCGGATCAGTCCATATAGTTTTTGCACAAAAATGTATAAAGTGATTCCACTGTGCGCCGTCCATCTGAAACCACAAGTTGTCCGTGTTCACATTGTTCAATATGATCCAAAACAATTGGTTATCATTGCTTTGTAGCGCTCGCCATTAACGCCGATAGTCACACTAACGTCGTTTTCGAATATGTTCGGATCAATGACGACAAAAGTTCCTTTTTGTGGATACCTTGCTACCTATTGAAGCTCTTGTGAGTTCATTGGGCCTCAGCGAATTGTATAGACGATATTTTTGCTGAAATTTAAAAAAGCCAGACCAGAATATTGAGCCACTTGTTGTAAAAATACATGACGGAAATTTGAGTAAGATCGGACAACTATTTCCCATGCCCCAAATATGTCAAAAGTCAGGTATTTAGAGTTCCAAATAGCCTGGTTATAACTCTACTGTCAAATCAGGACGATCAAACTATTATTATGGCCTGGCTAAAATTCATACTGTAATAACAACACATTCAAGATATCAGCTATACACCTCTTATAGTTCATGAGGTACAACATTTTAAAGTTTCAATTCAATAATCCGATCCCGCCCATTTTATGTTGAATTACGAACTTTGAAACAGTATTTCAGATATTGTGGTTCAAAAATAGGGTTTAATGGGCGAGGTCACACCACTTGATAAATTAACCAGTAAGAAAGTTTCAATCGGGCAACTCGACTAGCCACACCCTCAGTAAAACATAAAATTTTCTATAATATTGATATTATTACCCCATTAAGGCCCGACCATATTAAGAGACTCGATAGACAAAAATAGATATTATATCTGAAGTCCCCATGGTCTAGTTAAGAAAAAAAATTTTACCTTAAACTTCCAGGTGCGTAGGAGAGCCAGGGGGAGGGGGTTATGCGAAACGCATCACTGGGCCTTAATGAAAGGAACGTTGAAATAATTGCAGAAATGATAAGAAAATAGGAAATACATTATGAAAATAAGAAAAATTATATTTTATTTATGTCGAAAAATATACAATTTATTTACATTTATTCACGTTTTTCTAGAAGCTGCAGAAATTTTACGAAATCGAAAAAAAATCGCGTTGGCAAAATGTTCCCATAAATTTTTCTCCGAGATACAATCGGGTTACAAAGTAGCACCTATGAGCAACATTGTAGTATAAAATCTAAAGTTTTTGGAAACATGTTGGTAATCGCTATAGCCCTAGCCGTTTTTCTTGAGGTTTCCTAGAAAATGCGATGCGTTTTCGCATCGCTAGGCCTTAATGGGTTACTCGATTTATTAAGTGGGCGGAGTGGTACAATTGTATGGTTGGTACCAGAAGGGTCGTGTCTAGACTTCCAGATTCTTTCTCAAAAAGTTTATTCTGCATAAGCTTTAATTTATACAGAATTTTGGCACGATCGCGTTAGGTCTATTAATAATATTAATTGATTTCGAAAGTGGGCGGTCCCAAATAGGTTTGGAAGGCACAAGATGGGCTCGTGGCTAGACTTCCAGTTTCTTTCTCCAAAACTGTATCCTGCTACAGCTTTATTAAATAAAGAATTTGGGTACGATCGCATTGGAATTATTGATATTACGAGGGCTGCTATATATATTTCTGGCCTAGGCAACAATAAGTGTTGCCAGGTGCAATCTGATATTTCCATTGGAAAGGTTGACATTTTTTAGCATAACATCACTCAGAACGTGTTGTCATTTAATCGTGAATTGTTAAACTTACAGAGCTTTGAACAATTCAATTCCGTTAAAAAAATGGAATTGACACGTGAGCATTTTCGTGCGATCATTTTTCACAACTTTCGACGTGGATTATCCAGACAAGAGTGCATCGATGAACTTAAGTCTTTGTATGGTGATCAAGCACCATCATATAGCACCGTGAAAAACTGGTATAACGAATTTAATCGTGGTCGCAGTTCGCTCAACGACGAATTCCGTGAAGGTCGTCCAAAAACGTCCGTTGTGCCAGAGAACATTGATGCCGTGCGTGAACTAATAATGCAAGATCGTCATGTGACATACCGGGAGATAGAGGCATCCTTGGGCATTTCTCCCACCAGCATACATTCGATATTACATAAACACCTGACCGTAAAAAAGGTTTGTTGTCGTTGGATCCCGCACAATTTGACAATCGCTCAAAAAAAGGCTCGTGTCGATTGGTGCAAAGAAATGTTGAAAAAATACGATCGCGATGCTTCAAAAGATGTTCATAAGATCGTCACAGGTGACGAATCTTGGATCTATGCGTATGAGCCCGAAACAAAACAACAATCGACCGTGTGGGTCTTCGAAGACGAGCCAAATCCAACGAAAGTTGTTCGTGGAAGAAGCACTTCGAAGCAAATGGTCGCCTGTTTCTTCGGCAAAATTGGTCATGTGGCGACTGTTCCGCTTGAGCAACGAAGGACGGTCAATTCTGAGTGGTACACCACAATTTGTTTGCCTGAAGTCTTCGGAGAAATTCGAAAAACAAACAAGAGAAGACGAATCATTCTTCACCATGACAACGCGAGCTCTCACACATCGGCTCAAACCAGCGCCTTTTTGACCGGCCAAAACGTCGAATTGATGGGTCATCCGCCGTACAGCCCTGACTTGGCACCCAATGACTTCTTTTTATTCCCGCACATCAAGAAAAAAATGCTTGGTCAACGATTTTCGTACCCAGAAGATGCTGTTGAAGCGTTCAAAAACCATGTTTTGGAGGTGTCTCAATCGGAGTGGAAAAAGTGCTTCGACAATTGGTTTGAGCGCATGCAAAAGTGTATAAATCAGGCTGGAGAATACTTTGAAAAACAATAAAACAATTTTTGATGATAAATATTCGCATTTTCATTATTAGGCCAGAAATATATATAGCAGCCCTCGTATTACTTCATCTCTAAAGTGGGCGGAAAGGTATATTTGTATGGGAGGTACCAGAAGGGGCGTGGCAAAGACTTCAAATTTTTTTCAAAAAACTTTATCCTGTTATAGCTTTACGTAATACAGAATTTGTGTACGATCCGGTTGG
This sequence comes from Muscina levida, assembly GCA_964034835.1. Taxonomy (NCBI): domain Eukaryota; kingdom Metazoa; phylum Arthropoda; class Insecta; order Diptera; family Muscidae; genus Muscina; species Muscina levida. The sequence goes on along the minus strand of OZ035880.1, from coordinate 186,935,321 downwards.
GTGTATTGATATAACTACTCGATTTCTAAAGTGGGCTGAGTGATGTATTTGTATGGGAGGTACCAGAAGGGGTACCTTCTACGGTAGGTTATTTTGGGGAAATATTAACTCGTGCAAAATTTCAAAACATTTGGTTGCGTTATCGTGCGCACCTACCGGACAGACGGACATGGCTTAAACGACTTAAAAAGTCATGAATCGAATTTGGTTCAAAGTAACTAAAGAACTAAAGTGATTCCTTGTATGTGTTACACTTTTGGATCGTATCAAATGGTGTAGGGTGAGGGTATAAAAACTAGAGTACCCCATTTTTACCACCGATATCTCAGCTACATTCTGTGAACATTTCAAAATGATCGACCAAGCCGTTTTCGAGTCTACACTGTACTAAAAAATGCAAACAAATAAAGACAAACTCATTTTCATATACATAGATTTAACCTTTGACCTTTTTGAGGCGTAAAGTTGTCCGATTTTGCTCAACTTTTGACCATACTTGTGTTATGATGACACGTTCGGGCATTAACGAAAATACAAAGTTGATTTTTCCCTGCCACACTAATGTCCATTCATCAATAAATGGGCTGCATCGCTAAAGATGACTTTTCTGCTAAAATTGACAGCCATATGTAAGCACATGTCTGTTCAATTCATTATGTAGACCAAGCTTTGTGTTCCTGAAGAACAATTTCAACCTGAAGAACAAGTTGTGTTTAAAGAAAGCCTTGTTAGCGCCTACACAGACACGGATTCTAAATATTAGTTTAAAATTCTTATTTTTTGCAGAAAAAGTACTTAAATATTTAAGTATAAATAGTGCTAATTATTGTAAATCAAGTACAAAACGGGATAAGTTCAAAAATGTAAGCATAGAAATTGTTAAAATAAGAATGAAATTCTTCAATTAAGTATGTACGAACTTAATTACAGAATTTTAAGTACGAACTTCTCAACTTTAAAGTAAAAAAATCTTATAATCAATATCAAGTTTTTTCTGACTTAAAGTAAGAATAAAAATCTTACATTAATCTCTGTAGAAATTATTGAAATAAGAATGAAATTCTGCAATTAAGTATGTACGAACTTCATTGGAGAATTTTAAGAACGAACTTGCCAACTATCGAGAAGAAAATTCTTAGAAAAAATATCAAGTAATATCTGTCTCAAAGTAAAAATAAAAAATCTTACATAAATCTCTGAGAAAAAAATTATTGGGAGTGAAATTACTCTCTTAGCTTAATGTTTTCTCCCCACAATTAATTCGCATTCTAAATATAAGTTTAAAATTCTTATTTTATGCAGAAATCGTACTTGAATTTAAGCGTATAAATTTTCAAATTAAGTATGAACATTTTAAGAGCTTATACAAATCGAGTGATGTGTGATCTTCGTTGATGCCATTTTTACACCAGTGTGTTTTGATTTTTCATTAATTTCGTGGAGATTATAACACTTAAGGTTTGTAATGATAGTAAAAAAGCAAAGCAAAGGGTACTGATTAAATAGGCTATATTACATCTATAATAAAGAGTTCAACACTTAAAAATCATGCCCCATTAGGCCTAATGTCATGTATAATTAAGAATTCTATACTTTAAATTCAAGCCCCATCAGGCTTAATGTCATCTATATTGAAGAATTAAGTACGGAATACTTGATTTTTTTTTTTAGTATAGAAGACGATATTTCACCGCGTTTAAAGAATCTCCCGTACTTGGGAAGATGACACCGAGATATTTAAAATAATTCACCTACTAGATTTTATATTGCCGATTTTCAGGTACTCTACATTGTTTTCCTTGTGCAATATAACAAGATACTGCGTCTTATTTACATTTAGTTTAATCAGACAATTTTTTTGATTTGGTCGCCTAATTCTATAGAGAGGACCAACTTTCCATTGACTTCAATCAATATGTTGCAAAATAGTTCAAATCAATCATTTTATTTTCTAAACAATATTCACATCTCTTCGTCTACAACTGAACAACATTCTGTTCCATAGCTATTTATTACCACTCTTCATTACGACTACCACCTAATGATGCACAAACCATTACTTCAAAGGACTATCGAAGTGTTTACATAATACAACACTTCATCATATGCCGCTAAGAGAACCCTGCGATTTTTCGCACCACTTTACCACGCTCATTCATAGTTTCATGAGTCCTTCACGAAAATTTCCATTTCCATATTTTCCTAATTATTGGTCTACCACTGCACCACCATTATATTCTGTCGCTCCCGTCTGGTCTACAGTGATAATGTGTAACTACAAAAGATATCGTTTAATCTATATCTACATAATTTTGCCTTAAAAACAGTTTCTTTTTTCTCATTTTTGGCATTGGCTCGGCGGCTCGCGTTCCACACCGCTCATAATTAGTTCTGTGAAAGCAATAAAAATCCATTGGATGCTTCTTTGTCTTTCTTTTGTCGTGGCCATAAAATCGTCCTTTGTTTTATTACCGCATTGCGCGTGTGCAAACAAGAAAATGTTCACCGGTAATTTGTGTTTTCTTTTTGGTGAAATGAACGAGAAGGAAAACATGAAAGTACATACACAGCACAGCTACAAAACGTTATTAGCGGAAAAACAATGAAAAACCAGAGCAATTGCAGCAATAATCATAAAATAATTGGAACAGAATTGTGGCATCATGGCGGCGGCTGTGAAAATGCACTGCGTAGGATGATAGTGGTGCACAGTGGGGATAATTGCAAGAGATTGTAATATAAAAATATTAATAGATTGTAATATAAAAATATTAAATAGTTTTGTAGTAGTTGTAGTTCTAGGACAGCTACTGCCTAGCAAGAAATTTTAATTTCTTTTCAAGGTATAATATTTTTGCTAGAAATAAACATTAAAGTATTATCAAGAATCTACTGAACATACGTCGAAATTGATTATGGGAATAATATTAGCCTTTACTAACGTCTTCTTATGAATGTTTACTCCTTAGCTCCTATGACAATGTCTAAGTTAAATTCTCAAAAACGGCATGACGTGATTTTTGAGTTAATGATGTAGAATAGTTCGTTACATCATACTTAGTTCATTGAGAGCAATATGATTTCCTTGATTCTATGCAAAGTGGGAGTAAATTAAATATGGAAAAGCCTTTATCTCGCAATTGATTTTATGAGTTATCCCGTCCTTGCACCAAATGGGCGATGTGTACTCTGGTTTAATTTTCGAATATTCTTATTTTGATCTTTGACCCCACTGTGCAGCACTGAATTTCCACATTAAGCACCAAGTCGACGTGTACAAGGACGGACAAACGGACAACAATCGACAATTTTTCTACACACTACAGTGCTTTCGTACAATGTTTGCATATCTCGTCGATGTTCCTCGTTCGTTATATTTACATTTCACATCTTTTGCGTTCTGTGTTCAGTTTTCTGTTTTGTTTTTTTTTGGCGAGTTTTAATTAGTTTGTGATATCTGTATCTGGCTATGAAAACTAAAAGGCACCTAATAAATGTTTCTATATCCACTTTAGGGGACAAAGTACGGCGACACCATTCAACTCAGTTGGATATTAATTTTTTTACTTTTATTTCGACTTCTCTACTTGTTCCTGCTGTTCAATATTCAAAATAAGATATTCATCGCTCCTCTTATCTTGCGAGTACAAGATATTTGCTTTCTAACGATGTGCGATACGATACAAAAATGTTTTGTTTTCTTTATGGTTTTTGTTTAATTTCACTTTTGGAACGTTATTTGCTTAGGTGTTTCATTTCCGTTTCATAAAATACGATTTGTACTAACCGACTAATTTTACGCGTGTACCAACAACAGCAACAACTGCGATAACAGAACAACGCTATAGCTTAGCTTGAGCGAGGTATTAATTATTATACCTGGGCTACAGGTACAGGTACTGAGTTGGTTGAAATATGTTCAAGTAGGTATGACGTTTTACAAAACATATGTTGTATCTCTATTGAGGTTCTTTTTTGAGTTGCGGTAAGTTTTTATATCAAATGTATTTACTGCCTATAATGTTTAGGTGGTATAACTTATATAGCGAGTGCACTACAAAACACAATAAGATTTGCCCACTAAATCCGTTTAAACCTCCTTAGTTAAGGTATAAATCAAAAGGTCGACCCTGCTGAGGTAACATGTGCCAATTGGTCATACAAAGTCAAAAAGAATATTGTATTCTAATTCAAGGTATAACAAATAAGGAACAATGCCGTGCTCCATCACCAAGTTTTTGTTTATTATAAATTAGAGATCCAACTTAACAAAAGTTAGTAATGAACATTAGTGGGGAACATGGGGAGTGATTTTACAAAGATATTGCCAGTATTGAAAATTGTTTTAATAATACAAATAGCATTTATTAATTTTGAAGGATATGTTGTTTCACAACTTAAGAAATCAGTTAGATGTTTTCCATTAGTAGCCATGTTTATATACTACGACTTGCACGGAGAAGTAAAAAAATTAAAAAAAAGGAAAACTCGACTAAACAGTTTTGTTATGAAGGGGCTCATCTATCTCAAATATAAAAATTTGTTGATGATCCAGGCCAAAAGGCCAAAACTCATCACGGTTTTTGTTTCATAGCAGTCTTAAGTTGGTAATCTGTAGCATTTTTGTGAAAAGATAGTGTTCATTTTGAAATAACATTTGGTCGCGACATCAGTTTAAAAACTGTCTGATGCCTGAAAGGTTTCAACTCCTGTGAAGTGTAAAAATGGTCCTTATGGGTCAAAGGCATCAACATTTGGATAATGTCTTTCGCCCTTGAATATCATGGAAAGATATCTTTAGATTTTCATTATTTTAATTTTAAAATTCCCAACACGACGTGCTTATTTCAAGATGGGTTTCCAAAATATTGAGGTTATCGCTCTATACTGTCGAAAAAGTAGAAAAGTAGAATTACAATTTGTTTACACAACGTACATATACGTACATTACATTATATGTTCCTGAACATGACGTATATTTTAGATCCGTTTTTTTTAAACTTTGAAATTTTAGGTCGCGAATCTTGACCGATTTTCAACATTTTTTTTATTAGTGGAAACAAAAAAAAATTTTTTTGATTATTTTTTTACTTAGTTTAATTTGTAACATATATTCACATTAATTGAGGTCAGTTTCGATCGAACACGTAATTCAAAAATAATTTTACATTAAAGACAAAAATTATTTTTTTTTTATCAATTTTGACAAATTTTAAAAAATTACGTTAAGGAATTCAAATTAAAAAAACCCGCATTCTGTTTTCAAAAATACACAAAAAAATTTTAAAAATCGGTCGAGAGTTGCGGCCTAAAATTTTCAAACGTCCAAAAAAAAAAACTTTATTTTCCCCACTGTGGATCGAAACGAAACTGAAATTACACATATCGTTATCATGTCGAAAGCCATCAAAATCCAGATTGGATCGAAACAATCTGGAATCATACGTAATATAAAAATTTCAAACTTTTGTCCATTACTTTGAAAAATGCCACGCCTACTGTTACGAGTATATCATTATTCGACAAATTGCGCACATTAGTGACAAAAGAAGACTCTCACCGTTACACTACTGCTGATATCTCATAAGAAGTATTTATTTTATATAGCAGGTGTCACGCCTACCTGACCGACCAAGCCATTTTTTCGGCCAACTACACACATTATGGATGTTATATGTGTTTTACACCTAGTATCGTCTTGTCGACCTGACAAGATAGTGGGCTCCACCCTACTGGAACCGACTACAATGCCACAGTTAAGGCCAGAGACGAAATTCAATTAAACAGTGAAATATTCGAATTGTATATATTTCGTATGCAAATTAATATTATTAGAAGTCATAAGATGGTAACACTTCCATCCTACGCGCCAAATAATGCGCCCACGCCGCTATTTGCTAGGAACCGAAGTTTCCCATCTGGCCGGCCATTACTTTTCTTTAGTAAACCGCATTGTACTGCCGCAACATTAACTTTCTTCCTCACCATCTGCTTGGAGCATAGTTCCCCTTCTGCCGTTCCCCTTCACCATCTGCCTAAGCAACCCATTCTATAAGCATAAACTTTTTACCCATTCGGTCACACTTAGGGACAAAAAGACAAACATTAACTGAATGTGTTACCACCGACTTGAAAGAAGCATTAAAAAAATATGCACAACTATGGTCTTTCATATAATAAAGGAAAAATCATCGTGACAATGTAACTAAGTTCTTGAAACCCTACCCATCTCCACATTCTATGCAACGTCTCATTCAACCAAATGCAACATGAGTGAGAAATGCCAGTCTCGTATGGTGCTAGAGGCACCCCGCTCTATAACTCGAACTACAAACTTTCAAATTACCCCAGTAAATTTTGGTTTAACCACAGGCACGACGAAGCAATACCGAAGTGGTTCCTTACACATTCCACTAGGAAGTGTTGCTATGAAACTACACTGGCTTTAGACTTCTCAGTCGGAGGTCTCAAAGGACTACACCATTGCTACTGCTTTTAAACGTACATAGTCGCTAAGTGGTCTACTGGGGAGTTCTCTCGGGTATGCGGAGACGATACTCCCCAAAGACCCTCCGGAGAGGACCACCCTGCGGCAATACATTATTGGAAGTCTGTGTGTGTTTTACATTTAGTGACCTCATGCATCACTAACAGAACTATTACCTCGACTGTATATACAAACGGGATCAGGAATTTGTATCCCGTCTCACCAATACTGATCTACCCATATGCCGATAAAGTGCTTATTCATAATAGGGTTATCCTCCAGGTAGGAACAAAGTTATTCATCCGACTGGCTGCATCCATATGTGTTTCAGCATATTACGATCAATTAACATTCAGCAACGTCTTTGGACACAACTCCTTCGAACATTACTCACGCCAATTTCATTGGAAGTATTTACGATAATTTACACATCTTTGAACTCTACCTCTGCAAACATTTATCACTCTTTTATTACCGTACCAGGTCCGAAGACTTGACCATGGCCATGCGCCACACATTTCAAGTCTTTCATCAAACGACTCTGTAGAAACAGCTACAAAGCTCAATTTAAATTTTCCGGTTCACAAACAACAATACCTCGTCTTAGGTACCCAATTACATTTGTCACCATCGGCCAGGAACCTAAGTTCCCCGTCAAACTGGGAGTAGTCATCTTACGACCTCAGTGTGTTTGCTTACTTATTTGCTCCGCCGCCATCATTCAAAAATTACTACTAGAATCACCACTAGAGTTTTTAAAACCGAAACCGAAAACCGTCTAACCGGTATTTTTCTCCCAAATCGTATGCCGGTTTCTTCAAAAATTCAAATTTCGAATACTTGGTTTAACCAGTTTTTTTCATGTCGATCAACTGGTTTTCCAAAAAAGAGTATTATCAAAGAACTTTGCCAGGTAAATCCCAGGCAAATCTGTATAGAACGTAGTTTATGCTTATACAGTATTTCAAAGGATGTTTCATTGAAATTTCCTTACACTTAATTTCCCTTTATACCCCATGAATGGGTGAAAATTTGCGTTGGTGCGAATTATTTTTTTTTAATTCACAACAATCGGCACCTACTTGTTTATCGACGAATGCGAACGTCACTGTTAGAGAAGCTTCTACTAGACATGCGGTCGACAACATTGAGGAAGCCGGCAAAAAAAGAAAAATTTAGTTGACTGAAGCCGGGAATCGAACCACGGATATCCCGCATGATAGTCGCGTGTTCTAACCCCTATGCCACGGTCGGTCCCAAAATTTTCTTATGCAATACGAAAATGTGTTCGGAAAATGCTGCTAGATGCCTGTTTCCTCTCATCTTGATACGGATAGGATGCCATCTGAATTTATATAAAAAAAACTTTCAGTTGTCTTTATATCCCAAACTAAGAACTCAATCGAGAAAAGGGCTTAATTTGTAATAGCTATTGATAAAAAAAACTTTAAACGCAGATATCTCACAAAGTAAGTATCCGATCGTAAATACGTAGTTGGGAAAATCCCCAAGTTACAATTTGGACCCCATCTTGAACAAGATAAACACAACAAATAAACACAATTTTATTTTTATATCAATAATTTCAAATTCGGTATAGATTTTCTATAAGAATAGTCAAAAATGGACTTCATGTATGGATAACGCTCGTATATTTTTTTGGACCAAAAACAGTATATTTCACTGAAATTTTTTAAAAAAGCAGTACATAGATTTGGGAATACAGTACTCTTCGCAGTATATATTTTATTTAATATATAACAAAAAATTAACAATCATTTCCATCATCTGATTCATTTCCATCAGAATCAGCTTTTGTGGTTGTTTTGTATTTGTCGTTTGAAGCAATTTGAATAAGCAATGCCGGCTTCGTTTTGAGGTAATTGTAGAAATCAACGCATTTGTACTTCATATAACAATGGACTGTCAGAATCGACTTCAATGTTTGCACATCTAATCGGGTTTTGTCTGACGTCCAAGTTTTGTTCACTGCAGAGAAGATTCGTTCCACTGATGCTGAAGTTCCTGGCAAACATAAAATATATTCAACGATCGTGGCCATTTTTTTGAATTCGCAATCAGCGTTATTGAGATGATTAAATATCTCCACTCACCTATCCACAATCGAAACATTGTCTTCTTTTCATTGCATAATTTTGTCGCTCGTACAATAGTTTTTGATATATCGAAATTGGGCGTGCAAATTTATCGCATTTTCATTGGCATTATACAATTTTTATTTCTATTATGTATCGAAAAACAGTATTTTGAGGGAAAAAAGCTGTACGCAGTTTTTGATGTCGAAAAACAGTACAGATACGAGCCTTATTTATGCACCAAACGTACCTAATGCATTGTTTTTAGTGGTTTAAATTACTCTAAGCATTATTGCCTCTCTAATTCGATTTAGTTTGGATGGTTTCAAAGCCTTTGACGGACATAGGTGGAAACATATTTTGCATTTTATATTTTTATTTGTACCATTAAATAAACATTAAAAATGTATTCAAAAAGCTTTTTCGCATTGTTTACAGTTGTATTATGTGATTTATATGACTACATATGTAAATTTAAACATACTAATACATTTATTTGAGACATAACTCGTTCAATACCTCCATTTGAAGTTGTCGCACCGACGGCGATCGTGAGATTTGTAACTTCCACCCCATCATTTTACAAGACTGTATAATCCTATTTAGACCGCAAAGATAATTTGTTTTTTTCTTTCTTCTTCTTCTTTGATTGTTGACATAATGATAATCACATCACAACAACTGAAGGGGAATTACATCTGCCACATCAACGCCATTAATAGATAACAAAATTTCATTTCTGTATTATTCACTTGATCTGCGTGTTGTCCGTATCCTCACTAGTGATTGAGAAAAGATAATAACACAACAAACGACGATACCTACAATGTCTGTGCTTTTCGCCTGCGATAGACTCGTGCGTTTTTAAAGATGGGTAGGTCACTATATTGTCATCGTAGTCGTCCATTGTACTGCATTTTGAAGGGAATCCGTATCTCGAGATACGAGTTGAAACTCAGATACCTACACGATCGCACAGAAATATAAATTTTAATACGCGGTTAAAGTTGTCAGGTTTTTGCTGATAAGCAAAAAGTAAAAGGCAATCAACGAGACAGGATTCACTAAAAGTTGATGGCTGATAAGATGTGGTATCTGATAAGGAAAAACCTGATGATGGTGTAGATGATGATCATTGCTAAAGTGCTGAAGTGTATAGTGATAAAATTCCCTTTTGTAGTTTAATTTAGCAGCAGAAGAATGTAAAAAATTGCAATCACTTTTAGAGCACTTGATAAGATGATGGCACGAATTGCATTTTTAGCAGTTCATGTCTAATTATTTCATTCATTTTATTATGATATCATAAGATAAACATATGATTCATTACCTTTATAAAGACATTTTGATAAACTCGTGATACACCTCGTTTCATTTATACGCGTTTCGGAGTTTTATGATACTCCAAGTTATGACTTGGCTGGAATTAAAAATAGAACATTAACATAAAGACTATGTGAAGGAATGTCGAGACATTCTTTAAGCGGTATATAATATGCTTTCATGTACATTGGTTGTGCCATCAATGAAATGTAAAATATCACTATTGAGATTATAAAAAGAGTAGTGTACAAAATCAGGACTGACTATGGCATGATGGTATGAACACGCGACTTCTAATCGGGAGACCGGAGTTCGATCCCTGTCATCGATATCTACATTTATTTGATTGACAGCACCTTCGATGTTGTGTAAAAGCTTACTTTAAATATCCACCAAATTCAGTAAAATTACATGAAATAATTAATATTTAAACCATATGACCAATAAATAGTACAAAAGATATTAAGCCAAAATATATGATATAGTTGATACGAACTATATGATTACTCATTCAACCAGCAACTAACGCCTTTCACGTGCATTACAGTTATACGAAAAGACTATGTAGTCTTACCGCTAATTAGCAACACCTTTTGAAAAATAAGTCACAAATCCTGATGGTGCAATTCTTTTCATTGCAATTTTTAAAAAATTTACAACAATTAATTTCCATGCTTATTAAATGAATTATCAAATATTATTGGTTACATTTTATTAGTTTAGTGTTGACTTCGATGCTCCTAGTTTTGTTGTTGTTAATATTTCTTCGTTGTTGTTGTCGTTGTAGTTGGTGTTGTATTTGTTGATGAATATAATAAACATTGTTGAGGTACGAAAAGCTAACAAAATATCAATGATCCACTTGAGCTGTCTTAAAAAACAATTTAACAATAAGTCTATTAGAAGTGTACACATTTATTTATTGTATCTAATGTACATATCAAGTATGTAGTAAGTATATACAAACATACACTCTTAGACATATGTATGTTTATTATGTAGACATTATTATATTGCAACTTCTTTATTTACCTCAGACGAAAACAACAGCAACAACGCGTATGTATTTATATACTGTATTTATATACTCGTATATATAAATATTTAACTAAAACAATGCAACAACTAACCGACATTTTACTGACTGACTGGCCGCCCTTAAAACTGGCAAACCGACTAAATGTAAATAAATATTACTTTCAAACCAAAAATTGTGCGAAATGTAGTAACTCAATTAATGCCATAATGTGTGTTTGTAATATTCGACATCATTTTCATCATCATCGTCGTCGTCATCGAAAAACAAATTGATGGAATTGTACCTGACGAAAGCAGATATAAAAATAGCGTTGTATCGATGACAAGTGTTTAGGTGACATGCAGCTAATTTTGTTTGCATCTCTAAGTTATCATATGGCAATTTTCAGTCAAGAATGTTTATAACGTTCTTGGTGCTTTCTAATAATGAGGAAGTCCACAAGTGCAAGTCTTATGGGAAATTGTGAGTCTGCTTTTAAGGAAATTACGTTAAAATTTACATATTAATTATCGGGTTCATATCAGCAACCGCTGAGGAATAATAAAAACTCTCTGTAGCCTACAATATGATATGAATTTAGGGACTAACTTGTAAACAAAAAATACACTTTGTATCGCCATGTCTGAGATATGGTTTAAGTGAGTTAACACGCTTCTATTTTTGCACTTTTGCTTTCCTCATTGTCACCTCCATCAATATGTTGAAGAGGTCACACGATAGGCTGTCGCCTTGTTTTAGGTGTCGAATGGTACAGAATGGCTTTGTAAGGTCCTTTCAGTCAGTCAGGGTTGTTCCGCAATGGTTTACGAGCTTTGCAGCAATACCAAGCTTCGAATAATTTTTGCCGTATCGGACTGTCGAAGGCAGCTGCATAGTCGACGAAAAGATGGTACTTGTCGATCTCTGTTTCCCTTGTGTATTTTTCAGGATTTGTCGTAGTGTAGATATTCACACAGTCAGTTGTTGATTTACACAGGTCTAAAATCACACTGAGAAGGCCCAATTCGGTAGGATAACTCTGGCTTTAGTTTTTCTCATAGCATATTCGGCAGGAACTTATATACTATGGCTAAAAGGCTGATCCCGCGGTAGTTAGAGCACACATTTGGATGACCTTTCTCAGCACGGGACATAATACGCTTAGACTCCAACCTTCGGGCCAGCATTCGTTAAGCTAAACAATGCCACGCTGCTGGTTTAAGGTCGTTATCAGCTCCCCGCCAACGGACTTGAAGAGCTCTGCCGGAAGTCTGTCGGCACCGGCAGCTTTTTTATTTTTCACCCACGATATTGCTTTTCTTTCGTCAGTTTGTCACATTAACGTGCACTGCCTTCTGGAAACAGCAAATGCTGGAAGTATTCTCTTCATACAGTGGTTCACAGCTTATTTCAACCACTTTAAATTAAAATATTTATCTAAGCATAACTTCTACGCATAACAAAAAATGAAAATTATTTAAATGTATTTTTAAAAATAATACTGTTTAAGGAGAATATGTAAAATAAAAAACAAAACAATTGGTTCTCTAGATTAGCTTAAAAGAAAAACATGGTTACGGCACAAACTTTTACACCACAGCTTATTTTAACCAGCCAATTCCGATAATTGTAACGATTGCGAATCTCTTCGAATAGCGGTAAATTTTTATGTGTGTTTCTTGGTGTCATGTTCACAATAATTTAAACAATTTTAGTATGTTTTCCCCAGTCGAGTGTTTAACAAGGGTATTTTTTTTATAATGGGTCGTCGTACTACCTTAGAGCAGAGAGAATTGGTCATCAGCCATTTCAAAAATGTTCACTCGCGCCGAAAAATAGCTGAAATGGTGTGTCTGAGTGACTCTACAGTGCAGAGCATAATATCTCGATATGTGCATGAAAATAGGATTCATAAATAGCAGAAAAGCTCCCAACAAATTCTTTAACGAAATTGACGAGCTCTACATCGTCCGAAAAATAAGGGTAAACCCAAAGTTATCTGCTCCAAAACTAGCAGTTCAGTTAAAAATGAATTACATAAAACCTATGTCGTCAGCCGGGGTTGGGAAATTGGAATTTATTGAGACTAGGATGGACAAAACTGTGTACCTCAACATACTAAAATGCAATTTATTGCAAAGTGCCGACAACCTGTTTTATCAGAACAACGACCCGAAACATAAGTCGGGAATAGTCCAGTCAAGGCTTAAATGGAATTGTCCGCACTTGACGCAATCACCAGACCTGAACGCTTTTGAAAATTTATGGGCAATTTTGGATCAAAACGCCCGCCAACACCAGATATCCCACAAAAATGACTTAAAAGCTGCGCTAAAGGAGGAATGGGCAAAGATAATCCCCCAAACTACCCGAAAGTTGGTGGAATCCATGCAAAAGAGGCTGAAAGCAGTTATTGACCAAAAAGGAGGCGATACTAAGTTTTAAAAAAAATTAAAAAAAAATATCCAATTTTATACTATAATCGTTCTTTATGTTAGTTGCTTGAAATAATCTGTGATGCTGGATGCGTCTTTAAAAAATCTTTCCTATGATACTAATATTGCGCATAATATCAAAAATCTTTGAAAAACTCAAAAAAGGCAATTTTAAAAACGGTCTAGCTCCCTGGATCTTTATCCTAGGCTAGAAATTTTTTGGGATTCATCATAAAACAAGCCAAGGTACATTTTGGAGGGTGGACCGAAGATACTTTTTTTGGTGACTCGGTCTAGTGTTTTTATATTGGGATAGTAGTCTTTATGCTGCAATCTGGTTACCATCTTCCTTGCTGTTGCAAGCTAACAGGCATAAACCCTTAGTCAGACGTATCTAAATTGACCGATATAGGCCCAGTACAACTTTAAGGAACAGAGAACAAAGATCGTTTGTTTCCTCTGAGCGCTCGTAGAATAAATTAAATTTTATCGTCTTTATTTTCCGTCGGGACATGTGCAAAGATCAGTGTGATATAGAAATATTTCCCCTTGATGTGGATTGTGGCTATTCGATCACTAACAGGATTGAAACACGAGATATCTGAGTCTCTGGCCAATTACATATCCATTCATAGATGTCGTAATTTTTACTTCGCAAGCATGCCTGACCTCTTTATTTCATTCCTTTTCGTGTTTTCATATCCAGTTAAGATATGAAGGCGGTTGGCTAGCCCAACCATCAGGGTTCGCCGCTCACTATCTGCCGGTATTCTTGACACAAAAATGACGAAACTACGTTGTCCAGGTACCACCACGTATTAGTTGTAAGTCGGCTTGAGATGCAAGTTTCACCTTTAATCCCCCACCTATACCCTCTTGACTAACAAAAATCCAGCAAACCAGATACTGGTTCTACCTGTCTTGATGTGTGGTTCAGGATCCTGGGATGAATCGGTTCTGGCAGTCTTTGAGAGGAAAATACTTCGTAAATTAGATGGGCTCATCAACTTTAACGGAGAGTGTCGACGTCGTATGAATTATGAGCTGTACGAACTGTATACCGACATTGACCGGTTGCGTTTTTGTACGCAGGGATGAAAATGCTTCAGCTCGAAAAGTTTCCGACAGTGAACGCGATGAACGGCGCAGTAGAGGGAGACCAAAACTCCGTTATAAAGACCTGGTAAGAATTTTTTAGAGTTTGAAGCGACCAATTGTATAAGACACGCAGAAGATCGAAGCGCTTGTAAGAAGTGCCAGCTATGTAAAGTAAGTAGTTAACGTTCAAATTGTACATGGCTCACCCTACTTTCTTTTTGATGTTCACATGTCTATTATTTTGATCAGAATCATCAGAACATGCTTTATTAAATATTGGACTAGTTGAATTGAAGACCTCTAAAAAAATCTCACTTAAACGTGGAAACGTCGGCGTCGCCGTTAACGATTCACGATAACTTTTAATAATCATATTATCCCATGCACTTACACACTTTCCAAATTTATCTTTGCAGCTTTAATATTGACCATTTTAAAGAGTTTTCACTATATGGATTGTGTTGGGGATGTGTGTCTCCGTAGACGAATTCGAAATGATTTAAAAATTAACTTTCCAATGTGTACAAAATTCTATTCCTACATCTTTACGACTTTTTCTTATTCAGTTTTCACGGGCGCATCCGATCGCTACACGAACCGGTCCAATTGTGAATCTAAAACATCTCACTCATGTTTAAGAGAAGTTTAGTGACAAACATACGTATGGTAATTTGTCAAGTTGAAATACCAACAACTAAAACATAGAAAAGTCGATCGCAGCCCACGCCTGTCCTAAACTATCTACGGACCCACATACATATAGTTAGATAAAAAATGTTATTAAATTTGGTTTAACTATTTAAATGGTTTAACAGTCGAAATGAATTACAGTTAAACCTCGATTATCTAGGCCTCCATTGACTGGGTACATCTGTTAACCGGAGCGCTGCGTGTTAGATTATATACCTCTATTAATTAAGTAAAAAACAAGGATAATATTGTGAAACATGCCTCTGAAAACCATTCATGATCGGTTATGTATATATTATATGATATCAGTGTTCATATGTATGTAAAGAATGAAAAAATCATGTATTCTCGTTAAAATATAAATATAAAAAAGTACTTTTAACCGTGTTTTTCGATTATCCGTGTTGCGTCCGGTCCCGAACAAGCGGGATAATCGAAGTTTAACTGTATATAAGTCAGGATATCTTCCGTCACTCTCACTTACTTACTTTTCATATAAGGAAACATTAAAAACGTTTTTTTTACGATATTTTAAAAAAGTGAATAATCTAATTTGCTGCATTCGTAAATAAAATCTGACTAAAGAGGTCAAATAAAATATGCTACCATTAGATAAGTTGTGAAATTTTATTAAGGAATACAATTTACCTTTAATTTGTATAATTTTGTAAATCATACGTATTTAACTCCTCAATGCCACTATGCATTATTATTGATATCGTTGGCCATCCACCATAGGTCAAATTAACATTAATCGTTTTAAAGCCTTTTAATGTTACTCATGTACTCTTATTTACTTACACTATTATACTCACTATCATACCGAATTTTGCATAACAAAAAATTCACAAATAAAACATAGATAACAGCAATTTTTTTATTTCAATACCATTGAATTTATATTAAGGACAAAGTAGATTTGTTTGTTTTTTTTTTTTAAATATTGTTAAACTCCTTTAATATTCTCCTTTATACATCAGCACAAATTTTACATTGAAATTCACAACGTTAAAGTTACTCCAGATGGCTGAAATCGTAGTGTGTTCTGAGTCATTTAATGGTCACACGTTGCCAAGAACAACATCGCTCAGCGCCAAACCAATAACTTTCAACTTATTCATTGAGGTTTATTCTTTCAGCGCCGATTATATTCGTTTACATTTTCGATTTTTGCCATGTCTTCTCTTTGTGTTGCTCTACATGTATTGTGACGTGGTTGTCTCGGTTTTCCTTTTTGACGTTGAAGGCGAAACAATGTAATTCTATTTTTTATAGGTTACAATTACACTACCACTGCCGGCGGGTGACTTCAGCCACCCACCCCTACCCCCATGCGTCTCAATTGTCTCATTTACGCGCCAAGCCACACACCCATTCCGTCTGCTAGCTCGCTTTCTCGCCCACTCCTTCCACCTCCCAGGCTTTCTTGACATGATTGGCATATGCGCAGTGTGGATTTGTAAGTGCCATTTATCGATTTATAGGAAAATGTCTCTCTGTGTCCTTAGCACAAACACCACCACCACCTACCCTGTAAGTTGTTTTCCCCAATGTCACCCTCCTGTTCGTCTCAACATACAGATAGTATGTATGCCCGCATTACAAATTCAAAAAATTTAAGTAAATATTTTTGTCTGTGATTTCTTTGCATTTAAACATTTTCATGTGAAAATACGAGAGGATTCCGTAGCCGAAAGAAAACAAAAGTCTTTAAAGGTGACAAAGGAAATAAGCAAAGGCAGATCTTTAAAGAATGACAAATCAATGAATTTAAATGAATATGTGGGAAATAATTTAACGACTCGATATATAATGTCGTCAATATGTAAGGAACTTAAAGTATAGTGTGTTCTATATGGCGGGTATTTGGATGTGGGAGGGGGTTTCAGTATTTTCTTATATCGCGGAAGTAAATTTAGAGCGGGAAACTTTTACGTGAGTAAATTCTTGAATATTTTTTAGTAAAATGAAATAAAAAAGAGGATCGAAATATTGAAAAATAAATAAATTTTACAAAAAAAAAAAACACGACCTCGAGCTTGATATTAAAATAAGGAAAATAAAGATAACTAAGAAAGGTCGAATTTAAAGAACAAAACTAAAACTAAATAAAAAAAGTCATCTTTAAAATGACACTTTATCAAATATGTTCAAAAAACTGTTAATTTTCTTACATACTAATACTGATTATAATATTAAATTCCCAATTTTAAAACGTTCTAGATCTGTGTGTTACAATTACATTTTGTCACAATTATTGTGTAATCCCAATTTCATATAGGCCACTGGAATTAAAATTTATAAATTTTGCTATAACCAACGTAACTCCACTTAGCACTAGTACAGCAATCTACAACACCACCTACTTGTCATGTCCTTCAGCACACCATGATGTTGCAGTAATTATCTACCATATAATTAAATGATTGAATAATTTGTTAATTGGCGGAGAAATTTAAAAATATTCATCTCTTATATTACAATTGCTCAACTCATTATGACCAAATCGCCGAGTCGTGAGCCATGAGCAGTCGCTGCCATAAACATTTGTTTCTCTTTACAATATTTGTTAAGTTGTATTTTTGAATGTTATACGAACGAGCGCGTTGTGGTCGATATTTGTTTAATAT
This sequence comes from Muscina levida, assembly GCA_964034835.1. Lineage (NCBI taxonomy): Eukaryota > Metazoa > Arthropoda > Insecta > Diptera > Muscidae > Muscina > Muscina levida. The sequence continues at coordinate 186,917,544 of OZ035880.1, read as the reverse complement.
TTTCACATAAATTAAAATAAAATCATTTAACTCATCACGACAGCGACACAAAGATGATCATTACCTGCGTCATCATCGACCAGGCCAGGTCCATCACTACAAATCACCAGATGATCAGTTGTCATAAAACAACAACAAATCTCACTCTAGTATCATATATATGTGCTACCCTTAAACTAATTATCAGCACTTATTAGTGATCATTTAATTATTATTAATTTTTTTTTTTAATTTGTTGTTATATTAGGTGTTTGCGCTTTCAATAAAAATCTAATAATTTGTTGGTATACATGTATACCAATCTTGTTTTCATAAACTTTTATTTTCTTTCTATCTCTGTTGTTCTACTAATATTTTTGGCAAACATTTGTCGAAGAGTCTCCCCCAGACTGAAGAACCCAGCAAAGTTTCGGTAGGTGCTGGCGATAAGAGGGTTGACTGGCTGACTGACTAACTGACTGCACTACTGATTGATTTTCAAGTGTTTGTTCGTCTTCGATTTGTGTTTTCTTGTTTTATTTTCTATTCTCCGGTTTTTATTGGTAAGAAAGACAATACAAAAAAAAAAATTATGTACACATATTTAATTAAATAGTAAATATTGTTAACAAATATTTAAACTTGTTCCCTACTACATACTAAATAATTTCTACTACTGTGATGATGTTGATGATGATGAGTCTACCGAATATCTATTATCACAAATGCAAGCGTGCAATTTCGAGTAGCACCAGCGTCTAGGGTGAGTTTTCAAATATGCGACTTTATTTGAATAATTATGGGGTTAAGCATCAGTAAGTTCCTGTATAACTTTGTAAAAAAAATACTTAATGACATTGTTGAGTTGCTTGCAAATTAGGAGAAAATCTAATTAACACTTCTAGCAATACTTAATAAGCAATCATAAGGCAACGATGTAATATAGAAGGTTGGGTCTACAAACTTATTATGTATCGTCATCAGAAATGCAAAATATAACCACTATAACCACTTTTAAAAATTTTAGAGGAGGCATAAAAGACTTAATAAAATTAATAATATTATAGTTGCAGCAATGATTTTTTTAAAATAAATTTGTTATTTTGGATCGTAGGATGCTAGAACTTTTTGGTGATGTGTATTTCGATGCAGTGTATATTTTCAATTGAAAGCTCAGTTTTGAATTTTTTTTTTATCGTTAAGCCCTTTTCTGATGTCGATATACTATACAAAAATAAAATATGTACAGTTACAATGAAAAAGGACACGATTTTTTATGTAGATACAAAGTCGGCAAGAGTCTTCGACTTTTGATCACGCGGTTTAGATCTGTAAGTTACCGAATAGCCACTACCGGCATCAAGGCGAATTCTTTTTATATCACGCTGATTTGTTTACACTCCTCGTCGGAAGACAACGACGAGAACGTTCTATGAGCTTCTGAAGAAAATATATATCTGCTGCCCTGCCCATGACATTAAAATTTTAATGGGAAATGTTAATGCTAAAATAGAAAGAGAAGATGCTTTTGGTTCAGCAGTCAGAAAATTCAGTCTACACAACAAACGACCGATAACGGATTTAGGTTAGCTAAGCAACCTGGATCACGTGTTAATCGACGAAAGACATGTCTCAAACGTTATGGGTGTGATGCGCGGTTCGGATCACCACCTAGTTGTAGCCAAGGTACTCATGTAATAAATTAGTGCTAAAAATGCTTATAATCAAACGCAAAGGAAGCTAGACATCACAAAGCAGCATACTACCGAAATGGCTAATGCCTATTCCAACAAACTCTTTCAATTGTACCAAACAAACCCCCCTAAATCTGATATTCTCGACGTACAGTAGCAGCATTTTGCGAATTCTTATGGTATGACAAAAAACGCTCAGACAAGGGCTGGTACGGTGAAGAATGTCGCGCACTGTCTGAGGAAATGAATGCTGCATACAAGGAAAACCTGCAGCTAACGGTAACGGGTGATGTGACGAAACGATATAATAAAAAGAGAACAGAGATGAAACGCCTCTTCAGGCGGGAAATCGTCTATGGAAGAAAAGAGAAAGCCAGGATATCGTAAACTGCAGAATACAGATGAAGCGCGAAAGTTCTACCAAAAGGTAAAAAGCTAAACTTTTACAACAGTGATCCCCACCTGTAAGGATAGAGATGAAATCTGAAAATAAGGAGGGAACACTTTCGCACTCTATTTGTTTCCGAACGCAATATAAGTGACGAAATCGTGCCAATCATCGACGACGGAGTAGACGGTCCGCCACTGAGCCATAACAAGATCATCGTGGCAATTGTAAAACAGTAAATCAACGGGCTCCGATGGACTGCTAACAGAGCTTTTTAAGACCGGCGGCTGAGTACATGCATCAGCACCAGTAAACACGATTTGACTTAAGCAAAGTAAGCTCGATTATTTGAATCTGAGTTTTCTATGTCCTGATTAAGTGCTTAAGAAAGGTCACTCAAGTGTGTTTCCTAATTAACACGGATTCAGCTTTTTGCCCATGTCATACAACGTCCTGTCCAGTGTGTAATATGAAATACTAAAGATCATCTTAAAATACTTGATTTGAGCTTATCAGCGCGACTTTCGACCTAATAAATCTACGACCGACAAGCTATTCACACTACGACAAATTCTGAAGAAGACCCAAAAAGTGCAGATGGACAATAACCATATGTTTATCGATTACAGAGCTGCATTCGACAGAAAATTTAGATTTGAGTATAGTATCTCCGCAAAGTTGATACAACTTTCCAGTATATTACTGAACGACACGAAGTCTTCAGTGAAAATATGAGATTTTTGCCACAGAGCCAACTTCTACCATGCAAGGCTCGATCTCTTTAACATCTTAATGGAGATGATCATGCGGAAGGCTGCAGTAAATACGACTGGTACAATCTTGAATAAAAGTCACATGCAGCTTTCGTATGCGGATAATATAGATATCATTGGCCGAGGACTGCGGGATTTTACAGCGGTCTTCTCAAGCTAGGGGAAGCAGTTGGCAGAAGTAAGTCTGGACAAAACCAAGAGATTTGTATTAACGAACAAAGAGTCTAGGGACGCTGCGTGGACGTTGACAACTATACATTTGAAGTGGTAGGTGATTTCGTCTACCTTGGAACCGCTGTAAACAAAAAGATAATGTCAGACTGGAAATCAAGAGACGAGTATTGATAGCAAACTGCTGTAGAATCCTGGGTAATGACAAAACCGGATCTGGAAGTCTTCGAGAAAAAAAATACTTCCCAAAATATTTGGACCGTCGTCGAATGAACCATGGACTGCATAAGCTATTTGACAACTATACATTTGAAGTGGTAGGTGATTTCGTCTACCTTGGAACCGCTGTAAACAAAAAGATAATGTCAGACTGGAAATCAAGAGACGAGTATTGATAGCAAACTGCTGTAGAATCCTGGGTAATGACAAAACCGGATCTGGAAGTCTTCGAGAAAAAAAATACTTCCCAAAATATTTGGACCGTCGTCGAATGAACCATGGACTGCATAAGCTATATAACAACATAGACGTAGTCAAGCTCCAGCTCGAAAAGTCTTCGGCAATAAGGATGGATGGTCCAGATAAAAGAGATGTTAACTAAACTTGGTGTGACGAACTACTGTGAAGCGCAAAGGACCGGATTTTCTACGTGCAGCTACTTATGAATAAATAAATTTCTGTTGTTGCTGCTAAATAAGAAGAGAAAAATGAGTTTAATGCATTGCAGCGATTAATCGCGTCCAGAATATTTAAATAAAATGATTTGAAAAAAAAAAATATTTTCAAAATGCTCTTGTATTTGATCTTGTTATTAGAGACACTTTCTTGAATACAATAACGTTAATTTACAAATGATTTTTTTTGTAAGGAAGAACTGTGGGATGTGCTGAGAAAAAAAACGACGATTCGGATACGACACCGATATATATACTAAATGCCACATACAAATATGTTGTACTTTAATAACTGTACCCATCAACTTTTAGACAACACCAATACCTGGAAGTCAGTCCATAGTAAAGTTATTCGAATATTACTTTAATTTTTCAAGCGATCATCACAATAATTAATCTACATTAATCGATGTTAGTCATGTCATTAATAAGAAAAAAAACACACTTGTCACATGATGACTCAGTTCGAAAATTCAACATTGACTGTAAAATAAATTTTTAGGTATAGAATATTTTATTTGTGTAAATACTACGACGCTATAGACTGTTTGCCTATAAACAAAATTAAAGTCTACCAAATATTCTAAGACAAAGAAATGTACTAAACACGTTTAGCCTGCAAAAATTGTATTTGTTTTCAATATTTTTTTTAAACAAGTTGAATTTGTTTTCTATAAGAAATGGATCAAAATTTTAATATGTACCTAATAAAATAAATGAATGCATATTATTTGGAAATGTGCAGACTTACACCACAAACAATGTTTACAAATCGTGGAAATATATAATATTTACAAAATTCGCTCTCAGCCAGAGCATTTCGACAAGTTTACGGTGCGCATAATAGTGCATCTGAGCAGCTAATATGTACTTTTACTCTTTTGGTTAATATTCATACAACTCGAGCCCGTACCGTGCGTACAAAATAAGCCATCGCCCGTAATTGTGACAGAGGACTCAAAGTTACAGCAAAAAATTTTGGAAAATTTTGAGTAAAGATCTTGGCTTACTTCTATATAAGATCCAATTAGTGTAAGAATTAAAGCAAGCGGATTATCAAATGCGTCGTAAGTTTAGTGAATAGGCTGAGAATCAACTGAAAGTTGAACGTTGAACTGAAAGTTTATTATCAAATCATCATCAGCTATCATTTCAGGCTTAACGGCTTAAATGTCGTTTTTGGAGAAAGCACTATCCTCATGAGACTCCATCACCTCCCGAAACAAAACACTGTTTGGAGCGGTTAACATGCATTTGTTCTTAAATCTGTAACCGGTTCCAATATCGAGTTACTGTGCGAGTGAGTTTATTACATATAATGTCAGTCTGGAAATCAAGAGACGTGTATTGACAGCATATCACTGCAAGCGATTTCATGACAAAGTCCTTCAACTCATCCAGACACTGATCTTACCTGTCTTGCTCTACAGTGCAGAATTCCAGCTAATGCCATAAGCGGATCAATCTATTCTTCGGGAGAAAAATACTTCGCAAAAAATTTGGACACATCGTTGACTGAACCATGAGCTGTATAACGACGTAGTCATGCGCGTTCAAACAGACTGAATTCGTTGGCTTGGACACTTTGTGCGAATGGATGAAAATTCTGGAGATCGAAAAGTTTTCGGGAATAAACTTGATGGATAATGCAGGAGGGGGGCGACCAAAATTTAATAGGATGTACCATTAAAAGAGCTGTTTTTTAAACTTTGTATGACAAACTATCTATAGATCGCAAAAGACCGAAGTGTTTGGATTATGTTTCTGTTGCTGCTGCCAAATAAGAACAAGAACAAATCGAAAATAAAATAAATTCAAATTTAATTAATTAAAACTTGTAAGGGTATTATATTCTGCTACATCGAAGCTCAGATACCCTTCACCATTTGTAAAAATGGTGATAAAACTGGATATCTGCCTTACAACTTTATTTTATTAAATATTGTACCGAAAAAGAAGGGGGTGCTTGTATCAGAGGTGGACTTTACTTAAAATTTTTCGTCAATATTTTTTTGCTGAAAATTAAAATACTGAGCTTGAATTGTTTATATGAGGTGAGAATGCTGTTATACTTTTTTCCCCCAACAAGCTAGAGGTTTAACATGTATGTGAGGTGGAAGTAGATACATTTTTCATTTAGAATGTGTAGAAGCTTGCATACTAAATTTCAGCTCTTAACTACAAGCGAGTGGACAGACAGACGGAAATCCCTAAAAGAGGGAGTTTGTGTGAGAAGTGGTAGTAGATTTGTCTGATCTTGCTCATATTAGCACTTAACATCCGCTTAAGCGATAGAAGATCTCATACAAAATTTAAGCTCGATGACTCGACAGTTTTTCTCCGACCTTGCTCATCTTAAAACTTAACCTCCGCTTAGAGTATATAAGCTTGCACATACAATTTCAGCTTAAAGTTTCTTAATTTGCGGGGGCAGACAGATGGCCATCTTCAAATCGACTCGAACTTTGATGCTGATCATACGAAGATTTTATGCAATAATTGTAGATCTACAGTAAGACAGTTCTCCAGACATCTGAGAAATATTGTGGGGTCGAAAAAAAACTTAGACTTTATGTTGGCCTTAAGAGGGGTCACAAGGACCATGGCCGCAAATCTTTGTGTCTTGGCACAGTCACTTTTCCGTATAAATACCAGAGTTGTAATCGAATCATTCTTTTTTGAATTAATTCGCGTATCATTCATGCAATGAATTACAAAATTTTGAATAAATCTTTTTCACAAAAAAAAAAAGAATTGAATGAAATTTGAATTAATATGAGTTTGGTAAAAATGAATTGTAATTCATTTCTAATTCAAATGAGTTTGGCAAAATGAATTAAAATTCAAATGATTTAGAAAAATTAATTGCAATTCATTTGAATTGAATTGGTTTTGAGTAAATTCAAATAAATTAGAAAAATTAATTGCAATTCATTTGAATTGAATTAATTGCAATTAATTTTTCAATGCATTTGAATTGAATTGATTTTGAATTTATTCAAATAAATTGGTAAAATGAATTGCAATTCAAATTGAATAAAATAATCTCCAAACACCATGTTTACATTGATTGATTGCAATTCATTTTTCAATCCATTGAAATGAATTGCAATTAATTTTTCAATCCATTTGAATTGAGTTGATTTTGAATTTATTCAATAAAATCAAAAATGAATTGCAATCAATCAATGTAAACATGGTGTTTAGAGATTATTTTATTCAATTTGAGATGTGTTCAATAATTACACTATAGGACACATTTGGAACTTGTGGAGTGATCTAGTGCATGTTGCAGGTCTGGTCGAGTACAACATGACCCTGTATACCAAAGTTTCCTACCACCCTCATAATCTTGATTTACGGTTATTTTTGTCTCGAAAAATTTTGTGATTCTTACGCTATTCTTTAAGTTTGAAGTATTTTTTTTCCAATTTGTAATGCATTGAAATCAAAAAAAAAAAATGATTCATTTACAGTTCTTGTAAATAACTTAAAACTTAATTTCCCTTTACACCCCATGAATGAGGTATGGATTAGCTTCTCGCATTGTTGTGAATTAACACGCTTTCTCTTTTTAGATTCACAACTAACGGCGCCTACTTGTTTATCGACGAATGCGAACGTCACTGTTTGAGTAGCTCTTACTAGACATGGCGATTGACTCGGTACTTATACTGCCAAGTTGCTGTCGACAACATTCGAGGGGAGCCGACAATGAAAGAAATTGTTTTCTTTTAAGATGACTGGAGCCAGGAGTTGAACCTGTGATCTCCCGCATGGTAGTCGCGTGTTCTAACCATCATGCCACGGCCGTTTCTCGTAAATACTAACTATATATACACAACTTAAGGTAGCAAAATAGTAAATTTTTAATTAAAAAAAAAGTTGGGAACTAGTTGTTGACTTCATAAACAGTAAAAAACAAATGCGTAAACATGTCCCCAAATTTTATTTTATCCAGGATACAAAAGTTTGCTCCAAACAAAAATAATGGCTTTTCTTATGTTCTCTTAATTGTTCAAGTACATATTTAAAACACCAGATTTTTGTTTTCGAAAGTAAATCACACATCATACTCTCTTTCATAAAAACTCTGTCAGGTACTAATTTCAAAACCTGACTATTATTACGACACCACTTCAACTACTTCCGCTTTTAGCATATCCACAACACATCCACAACATATGTCTAATTATCTTTAAGCTGTTTATGTCTTCCTGTAGGGATTAAGGTTATACTAATCCAGCCACACACGCACAATAAAAGTCAATCACTAAAGTTGTGGGTTTTCACCATTTAGTTTAGTCACTATCTTAGTTAATACCTTCCGCCGGTACTAAATGTCGCTACATAATTTAATTCATGTTTTTCGTCGTTTAGATAAATGCAATTGCCGCAAGGCAGCAGGTACACAAAATATTCATAATTTCGTAGAACTGTGGTAAAACACTTCATTATCAGGGGGGAAATACCCAGAGTGATATTTTATTACAGCGTCTTTTATGGCAGCAGGTAGCACAGACAGGATCTATCGAAATTCATTCAAAAAACGCAAGTTGAGACGCGTGCGAATTTACCTGGCCACAGTGTTGGATAGTCATAAAATAAAAAAGAAAACATATTACGATAGTTGTGGAAATGTTGTGACCAAAGTGCTCTACTTTTAAGGACTAGGCGTTGAGTTCATTAAAATCCATTTAATCCTTTATTGCTGGACAGCCACGAATACGGCGAATAGCGAGTAGAGTGCAGCTCACATTCCTGGATATGTTTATGATGCTGGCTGGGAATCAGTGGTTGAGTTTCTTTAAAATTCATTTAATTAATTTGTCTTGCATTGTTTGTTGATTAATTTTAATAATAAATTTAATTAATATTTTGTTTGTTTATTTCGCTCGTTCTTTGATTTTTTCTGTTCTGTTCGGTGTGTGCTTTCCTTTTGTTACCCCGAAACGTTCTTATTTTGTTGCATATCTTTCGGCGTTTTAACCCACTTTTCGTGATATATTTTTCGCGTTAAAAATTTCACATAGGTATTTTTTTTCGTTGTTTTTCAAGTATTCTTATGAACAATTCGTTGTTGTTTTCTCCTGCTCGGTGTCAGTTAAAGAACGCGATGTCGCGATGCGTGTGTAACATTAGCGCCATTACGAACATTGTCATGTGTTGGCGGCGGCCCCAAAAACTTCATTCTGGATGACGTTGCTGCTTGCTGCTTGGCTGGCTGGTGACGATGACGACGACGACAACCAATATTATGATTATTATTATTTGGTACCTTAACCTCAGCCATGAAAATTGAACGAAAACCACGAGAGTCTCGAAAACTAAGGCAACAACCCGCCAACAGCCAGTTAACCCCTTTTTTCGATTTTCCTTTAAAATGTCCCCCCTCACTACCTTTAAGAGGTTTTTATTCGCTTCTAGGGGCTAAGTGGATTGGGGGAGATGGGGGAGCTGTTTTGAGTTGTCGCTTCCCTTGAAGGGATCGTGAAAAACTTTTGGGTCGTTTGGCTGATGGCCACGAAATGCTGCAGCTCACTAAGGAAATAGCGCTGATTTCTTTTTCGGCGTTTCACTGCACAACAATTTTCATGTTCTCTAAGCAAATAAAAATTGCCGAGCCAGCAAAAAAAACCTCGCATCGAAGAAGGGAAGGGGGTAGGGCTAGATGGGTTTGGGTTGGTGGTATAACGACATACAGGAAAAAAGGTTTTTTAGGTTAAGTTGAAGCAACAAAAAAAACAACATCATAACAACAAAAACAACATAACGAAGAAAAATGTACACGAAGCAGAAGCTAAGTTTAAAACAGCTGCTGGTTTTCTATTTTTCAAAGAGTGGTTGGTTGGTTGGTGACACAGAGATAATGGTTTTTATTTTATGACAAAAAGAAAACGACGAACAACGATTTTTCCATCAACTTTCAGCTTTAAAGAACTTACAAATGTTGTTAAACGCAGTGGAGGAGGGTGGGGGACTACATCGTTCGCTCTCTCTCGCTATGGCGCTCTATGGAGTCCAATACAACTCACAACTACACTCATATGGGGTTACGGGACACTGCCATTAGAATGCTGAGTTCAAAAGAGGCGTCAACCACTGCTATGTTAACTCCTCCCTCTGAGAGTTAAACGAGCACATTCTATGACACCAATACGCAGGCGTCATGTTTGAGTTGAGTGTAAATCATGTTTTGGCCTACGTTGTCGCTCAGAGAGTTGTATGCAGCAATAAGAATTGTTAACGTCCCTGTTTTACTCTAAGCAAACACGGGAGAGCATTATATCGTTCGAGTGCATCAGCAGCTATAGTGGTCTCTATTCCACTTAGGTCGCTATAGGGTTGTAATACTTATCTTATAAGCACAAATCTCTTTGCGAGCCTCAAATTGTTATTTGCCGAGAGTGCTGTTATTGGAAGACTCCTGACACCCAAGAACAACAACTACAAACGGTTCAGAGCTAACCTGTACACTGCCGTCACGGGCGCTAATGGTCGTGGTGGTGGTTGCTTGTGTGCGTGAGTGAGTGAGTCGGTGCGATTGTGTTCGTTCGGTAGCTAGCAAAGGGGTCTCGCTTGCCTCGTTGGCCGGGCCAACTGTTACCACCACCAAAACTGGCGGCTCGCTTGCCAGGCGTTTGTCGTTTCACTCAACACACACTGTCGCTTCGAACATCTCACTGGGAACGGGAACTACACTTGAGCACGGCCTGAACAATATTTGTTAGTAAGCCAAATAGTAAGACGGTATTCCCCTCTGCAAACAGTCGAATTCAAGAGCTCAAGCCAAAGAGTACTCGAGCGCATTGTAGAAATTATTATTATTTTATTTAATAAAGAACAAGAAGCAAGAAGAAATCACACACAAAAATAATCCAAAAAGAAAATAAAGCACTATCAAGAAAACAAAATCGGGTGTTACAGTATATATATTTATTATTAAAACAAGAAATACCAACAACAATAACGCAGTGAAAATCCCCCTCGCAAGTTAAGAAAATCAAAAGTGTTTTAAGTTTCGAATTCCCGAACGTAACGGTCGTGGTGCGTGGTGCCATCCATACGGCGGAGTGTTTACCTCCCCATTAAGAGGAATTATTTAAACAAATAAACAACAACTTAGAATCAAAACAAAACCAAAACATAAAAAACTAAAAAGCCTCCAACAAATACCACCAAGAGGATTAACTAAACCGAATAAAAGTGAATAGAAAAGTTTGGAGCAAAGCGTTACAGTTTAAACAACTTTTAATATTGCAAGTGTTTGTCCGAATTACGCGCCAAGAAATGCAGAATTTTATTGATCTCTCCTCGCCCAACTCGGAACTTTAAAAGCTCGCTTGCTCAATAAAGTGGTAAACTTGTAGTTGAAACTTGTAGCGGTTTTTCGCCAGTTTCCCTTTCGTTCGTTTCTTTGGTTTCTACCTTTCGACGTTGTCTGTCGAATTTCCTGTGTATCGCGTGTGTCATAAACCGCCATCATAACGGCTCAACTATTGAATAGCTTCCTGAAGGGCTCGCCCCACCAAACAACGATTGACATCATGCAGAAACTGTACTCGGAGGCGCCGTCGAGCGTCCCGGTCAGCATGGCCAGCCAGTCGACGGGGGCCGCCAACACTGGTGGCGGCGGGAACAATTCTGGCGGCGGCGGTGGCAACTCCTCGAATCCCAACTCCCAGAATCCCAACAACAGTATAGGCCACACAGCCAACGGCGGCAATATGAGTCCCCTGGCTCGCGCCCCCTACACCATGAATGCCATGAGTATGCCCGTGGGCGGTGGCATGTCCTCGGTGTCACCCCAAACTGCGGCCACATTTGGCTCTAGTGTGCTGGACTCTGCTGCTGCCGTGGCCAGTATGGGAGGCTCGATGGGTGCAGCGGCCGCCATGAACTCCATGGCCCAGAATTGCATGACACCCAGTAGCATGAGCTATGCCTCAATGGGTTCGCCCCTCGGCCAAATGGGCAATTGCATGGGTGGTGGTATGTCTACCATGGCCGCCATGGGTGGTTACTCCTCAATGGCGGCAGCGGCCAGTGCCCGAGACTTGGATGCCGGGTCCCCAAACTCACTGAATAGAGCCCGCGTTGAGAAGCCCACCACCTACAGACGTAGCTATACCCACGCCAAACCGCCCTACTCCTATATATCCCTCATCACGATGGCCATACAAAACAACCCCACACGCATGCTGACCCTATCCGAAATCTATCAATTCATCATGGATTTGTTCCCTTTCTACCGACAGAACCAGCAGAGGTGGCAAAACTCCATCAGGCACTCATTATCGTTTAACGACTGCTTTGTCAAGATCCCACGCACACCCGACAAGCCCGGCAAAGGTTCCTTCTGGACTCTACACCCCGACTCGGGTAACATGTTCGAAAATGGTTGTTATCTCCGGCGCCAGAAGCGTTTCAAGGACGAAAAGAAAGAAGCTATACGCCAGCTGCACAAATCGCCCTCACACAGTAGCCTGGAGGCGACATCGCCGGGCAAAAAGGATCACGAAGATTCACATCACATGCATCATCATCACCATCACAGCCGGCTGGACCATCACCAGGCCCACCATCACCACAAGGACAGTGGGTTGGGAGGTGCTTTGGGATCGGCCCACAGCAAAGATGCTGAGGCACTGGCCATGTTGCACGCCAATGCGGAACTGGCCTGTCTGGGTCAGCAAGCTCAACACGCTCCCTCCCATCAGCAGCACCACCACCAACTGCACCAAGAGGAATTGTCCAGCATTACCAGCATGGTCAATCGTTGCCACCCGTCGCTTATAAGTGACTACCACTCGTCGATGCACCATCTGAAACAGGAGCCCTCCGGTTATGCGCCACCCAGCCACCCATTCTCCATCAATCGCTTGCTGCCGACCGAATCGAAGGCCGACATTAAGATGTACGACATGAGCCAATATGCGGGCTACAACGCTCTCAGTCCGCTGACAAATTCACACGCTGCCTTGGGTCAAGAATCGTATTATCAGAGTTTGGGTTATCACGCACCAGCCGGTACGACCACTTTGTGACATCACCAGTATCCCTTGGCTTAAGGAAGAGCGGAACAGATGCTGCGTAATACGAATACAAGCTCAAGCACGAATCCTGGCAATGTAACGTCCCTGAGTTCCAGCACGTGTGCGGGAACAACGGCGACCACTACCAGCAGTAGCAGCATCTTTTCATCAAGCGGTACAGGCGGTGGCGGCGGCGGCGTTAGTGGAGGCACCGGCGGCCTTAGTAGCAGTCAACAACCCCATCAGCAACAGTTGCAACAAACTCCAAGTGATACAGCAGCAAACGCAACCACGTCCAATCCTCACCATCACCACCTGCACCCCCTCCAGCAACAACAGCAGCAACATCAGCACCAACAACAAACGGCAGCCCATCTGCATAACACCAGCAGTTCCTCGGCGGCGGCAGCCGTTAATTACTACAATCAAAAACTGAAAGCGGCAGCCTATTTGAATAGCAAAATGGCGGCAGCAGCTCATCATCATCAACACCATCAGAGTCTGCTGCAAAGTCAACTGACACCGAGTGATCTGCAGGAGGACTCGTCCAATATCACCAGCGATCTCAACGATGATCACTTGCAACAGGTCCATCAGCAGCAACAACAGCAACTGTACAACAACTATCAGCAATATGCGGCAGCTGCCTCATCCTATCGCAATTGGAATCATCAGTTGAGTTTGAATGGAGCGGCGGCTTTGCAGAATTTGCTATAGATCTGAGCGATCTAGAGAAACAGGGCAAGTTTTTGGGACTCAGCAATATACTTAGTGTAAATAAACTGACGTTCTAAGCGATCTAGCGAGTTTTAGAAAATTTTTAAAATTGCTGAAATGTAAAAGACGTTAATGAAGATCGATGATCAAGGCGAATGAGGTGAACTCGTGATCTGTGTGTTGTTGCTAAGAAAAATTGCCGGTTGAGAAAATTAATAGCAAGTGCGAAGTCGTTAGAGACAGTGTGAATTTTTCCAATACTCTCAGGTTTACTATGTGATCAGTAGCGTGTTGGCGCCAAAACCAAATTGCGTTTACGTAGGGAAGACGTAATACATAAAGACTAGTGATAGCAAATTGCATCAGATAAAGAGCACTACTATTTTTGCTTCTAATAACTTTCCACAGATTTGTGATTGTTCTCTCTACTTTTGGAAGCTCAAGTATGATTTTGTAGCTTTATATGAAATAAATTCAGATAAGTTGTGGAATAGTTTTTTGACACAAATGTTGCAGTGATCCTTTAATTTTCGGATCATTACTTTCCGATTGACCATCAGGAAGTAGAATCGTAAGTTGAAGCTAGCCATGGCAGCATCTCCCACATCTGGGTGGTGATCGTTACAAATAAGATGGATAATGATCTATACAAAGCTTGATGAGATAACGGATTTTGATCTATGGTTATTGAAGATGTGCCACGACGGCATACGAACTTTGTGCCACGACGGTTGCTTTCTACCAGTGATCATTCCAATAACGATCGATGTGTCTTTTGGGAGGGTCTTAGTGTGTAACAGCTTCTGATCTTTGCAATGGCTATCATTCGTAAAAGTTTCAATGATTTCATTAAGAATTAAAATTTGATGCAATTAAAAACATTAGATTTAGAACATCTAAGTTTCTGTAAGGACTATAGATGAAAAGGTTAAAGTTACCGATGGCGTGGCTGAAAAGCCTTCCATCTTAAGCACAGTAATGTTTACTTATAGTAATCGCTCACGAGTGATCACATAGAAATCGTTGTTTAGAGTAGTAGCGATAACTGTTTCTTCTTAAAGACTGTTCAGATTTTGTATGAAATGGATGTTAAGTTTTTCCCCAAAGACTTGGCTTGTTAGCTTTAAAAGTCGTCCTTAAAACCAAGCGGGGCTCGAATGTTCCGAAACGATTCAAATCAAACTCTGCACTTCAAAAGGCCAATAGTTGACATATATGGCATTGGCATATATGGCATCGTACTCCAAAAAGTTTTCCTTGAAAGATTCTGGACAGCCTTGAAAGTACGGATTTCGGTTTCAAACAACTTCGGCTGATTAAGGTAATGTTTCTCCTCCATATGAATAATAATGGTTAAAAATGAAATTCATTCTACATTTCCCTTAGTAAAACTAATAAGCCCAACAAGCTTAAACATTGTAACATAACACAAACCTGCAGAGTTTCTAAAAAAAGAACGCACCATCAAAAAGACGCGTATATTCATTACTTTGGCTTACCAACCTCTGAGGTTTACATTCCGTAAACGTGCGCAAGTTTTTGTAATCAAGGGCACCGCGATACTTTTTAGCACCTTTCTGCAGACACACTCATAGCCTCGTCGGTATATCCTTTAAAAGGAACGCGAAGTGATCTCGTCAAGAAGTGGCGGCGGCTGGTTCAGTTTGTTGTTAGCGTTAGTTGGCACCTTCACGCTTGAGACCAAAGCCAAAGTCCCAAATACCGTTGGTACTAACACCACACACACACATACACAAACACGCATTACAATACAAAACAAAAGAAAATCTCAAAGATACAAAAAATCATAATGAAATGTTGTAAATAGTTTACTTTTTTTATATTTTCCATTATTTTAATTTTTTATGAAAACTTAATTTTTTATTTGAAATTGTTATGTCAGCTTAAGAAAAAAAAAATTTGATTTGTTTTTAAGGAAATTTTTAAAAAGTCTTGCGATTGGACTTTTTAAAAAGCAGCAATCAAAAGTGATGTAGTTATTAAGACAGAAACTAATAAAATCAAGAAATTTGCATTTTTTTAACTTACAAAAATATTCAAAAGAAAAAAAAACTATTGAAATTTTTCTCACCTACACAGACACACATACGATTATACAAAATTTATTAACTAAAGCCGTGCCATGAGTTTGTATGAATCCTTATAATAATTTTCGCAATATGTTACACCAACAGAAATAAGAATTACTAAACAATCACTCCCCCCTAAAAGTAAAAAAAAAATAACAATCAAAATGTCTATAGCAAATAATTTAAAAAAAAAAACAGAAGATAAAAATATTATATTAATTGTTTGTTTATTTTTTTTTTAATTTTATACATATTTCTTATAGTTAAGTGCAATTTATTTTAATTTTGTTTAAATACCACTTCGAATTGATACACAAATAATGATATGAACAAAAACCAAAAAATGAATCTTCAAATTTTATTTTATTTTATTCTTTCTTTTAGTTTTGATTACAATTTCATTATTTTATTTTATTTCCGTTTTCGTTTCCGATTTCATACAATGATTTTATTTTTAAAACTCCAGAAAACGTTGTAAAAATCATGTAAAATTCTATAAAACTAATTGTAGCTGTAAGTAATAGTAATCATAAATAATTAGTAATATTTTTAATTATAATTAACAAAAAAACGAAAAAAACAAACTCTAAATAATAACTACAACACTAAACATAAAAATACAAAAAAGACAAAATATTATCTGTATATGTACATTTTTATTACCAATCTAAGCTTATTATTATTATTATTACTATTATTATTATTATTATGGAAAACCAATTATAAAATGGAAAGAAATGTTTTAAATTTTTGAAAAAATTCCATTAATAAAATGCAATTATTATTCAATAATTAACAACAACAACAAACACAAAACTCTTTTTATTCCAACCAAATCAAGTGAAATGAGCAAATGCCATCCCCTACTCCCATCCAGTTCTCTTCTCCCTATCCCATATTTCCCAACTCCATCTCCACCAAAAAATTAAACGTACACATAAATATACAAAACTAAAACTAAGCTGTATTAACATTAAACAAAATTCATATTCATAAACTAAAGTAAAGAAAAAAAACGAAAATTAATGAATAAATATAAAACATTTAAAAATCCTATAAAAAAAAAATCAAAACATTGTTAATATTGTATTTAAAAAAAGAGAGAAAAAAAAACAAATGAAAACCACAGAAAAACCTTATGAAAAATCTAGCATAAACCTAAAAAGAACTAATTAAATTTAGTTAAAATTTAATAAAAACGAAACAAACAATTCTTCTTTATAAAAAAAAAATCATGCAGCGTTTTTGTTACATTTGACATATAAACTAGAGAGGACGCAGCAATATCCTTATGTGTGGTTACAAGGAAAAACGCTTTTAGGGGAAAAGAGAATTTGGTAAGTGTATAATAAATGCAATATTAATTACCATCATTACTTTGTGTTAAAGCTATAAAAATAGGTGGCACTAAAACTCACTCGGTTTTTACTGAAGGATACAACCAGAGTTAGAGTTAATAACAAAAATTAAAGCAATATATACTATGCCAAGGAAAAACCGACAACATATTTTTGTATCCCATAAATGTGATAAGGTTTTTCTCACATTCAATAAGTCGAGTTTCGACCAATCGATTTACAGTTGAATGACGATTCTGAATGGTAGCATTTTCCAAAATTTTTTAATATGTACTTGCCGGATTCTCATATGTGCAGTCGTAAACAACGAGGTGATACCAGTTAAAAAAGGTTGATGGGGCTTAAACCTATGATCATCCGTTTGATGGCCATGTGTCCTACAATAAATATTGGGATTGTAAAAAGAAATCTAACTCTTCCTCTTTTACAGCAGCAACAGATTATCACGCTTCGGACTTTTGCGCTCCGTAGATAGTTCGTCACATAAAGCTTCAATAACAATACTTTCACTAACTCCATCCAACAAAGTTCTAATTGGACCCTCCTACGCTGCACATTGAGTTTATTGCCGAAAACCTTTCAAAATGGAGCATTTTCATCCATTTGTACAACTTATCCAAGGTAGCGTTTTTGGTCTATTTACGCGCTTGCCTACGTCGATTTCGTGATACAGCTCATGGTACTCCTAGAATATATTAATTTGCTTGTGTCATTACCCAGGATTCTGCGCTATAGACCAAGACAGGTAGGACAATTGGATCTTTGTTCGACGTGAGAGGGCTTTGCCATTAAATCGCTTGCTGAGCGCAGCGGATTGCGATCAATACTTGTCTCTTGATTTCCAGAGTGATAAACATTTGTTTGCTTACGGCGGACAAAATTATATACCTCAAAAATTCATGCTGAAACAAATAACTTGGTTTTGTCTTCCTTTATCACTAGATGCACTTCTGCCGTCTGCTTCTCAATGCTCGATAAGGCCGCAGTAGTATCTCGCAGTCCATTGCCAATGATATCACTGTCATCGGCATACGCGAGCTGCATGTGGCTTTTGTTAAAGATGGTACCTCTCATGTTTACTGCAGCATCTCCAGTAAGTTGTTAAAGAGATCTTATGACAGACTATCGCCTTGTCTTTAGTCTAGCTTTTACAATCGCGTGGACACCAAATTCAACCGTAGCATGTTATAATTTCTGTCTTATGGACTGTCAAATACAGCTTTATAATCGATGAATAGGTGGTAGCTGTCCATCTGCATTTCATGGGTCTTCTCCAGGATTTTTCGTAGTATGAATATCTGGTCGGTCGTCGATTTACCATGCACAAACGCCTGCAGAATGTGCGCAGTAGCAGAAATTTGGTAAACAACCCAGCGGCGAAATTGGCAAGGCCTTCTGCAAGCAGGCATGCAACAAGGCCTTTTGAGACATTCAAACATCATTTCTGCAAGGCCTTGTTTTCACATGCCAACAAGGCTTCTCCTTCTTTTCTGAAATATACCGAGCACATGTTCACTCCATTCTTTAAAAACCTCTGCTGCAGACCTTCTTTGGGAAGGGAGATTTAACATTTTCGATGATTTGTTTTTCCACCATTATGCGAGTATACACATTTTGTGTCCCTTTTCATTGAAGATATGAGAGAAGAATGCAAAAAAAAAACGAGGAAGGTGTTCGTGTGTTTCTCTTAAAACAATGTATGATTAGTTTAATTCACACAATTCGAATGCCTCTTTATAGGTTAGACGATATCATTTCTGCCTAACAATTGCGACAAAAATGAGCCCACACTCCAGCATTGTTTACTGTCGATGGAAAAGTGAATGTATAGAGAGTAATATATAGAAGTGAGAAATAAATGAACTAAACAATTTGAGGATAATTGCGAATTATTTGTTATTTTCGAAGTCCTTCTTTTTTCATGTGAATGCAGGCCTTCCTTCAGGCCTTCTTATAGGAAGCGACGAATCCCAACGACACCCCTATTCCTTTCGCCGCTGGGAATATATATAAAATTCTGCTACTGCGCACATTCTGCGAGTGTCTGTGCATGCCTGGTCAAAAGCCACACTGATAAGGTTCAATTAGGTTCGCAAGGATGGGCGTTAGTATTTCACATAACACTCTAGACAGGACCTTGTATGCGATGTGTAAAAGTTTTGGTACACACACATGAATCGCTTTTCTTGTGCACAGAAGCACAAGATCGTGTTTATGAGCTGGTGCATGTACGTTGTCAGCTCATCGCCGCTGGCATTTAAAAGGCCTGACGGGGCGTGTACACAAATCAGCATGATGTACAAACATGATGTACAATATTGGCATTTCGGTTACATACATGGATATACCGCGAGACCAGATTTCAAAGTCTCTTGCCAACCATCAATCCACATCCAAAGTCGTGTCTTTCAGCGTCGTGGGCATCCTTGTCCCCTCCAACCTATATCCTATACGGCAGTGCTGTCAGCCTTTTATTTGTCAAGGAAATCCACCAGTTGGAAAGAGGCACCATCTTTTTAGAGAGTTCGGACATTTCACTCGTTAATATATAAAATATTTCTGGCGTACTATAAAACTAAATGTGGATGCATTTCGCCTATATCATTACAACTTTTAAGACTATAGCAACAGTCGTCTTGAAATTTAGAATGCATTCATTTGAGATCAGTGTTAGCATTTTCAAGAAAAATGGTCTGATTGTATAAAGGGGTGCGGCCCTGTCCATACGACTTAGGTGAGTTAATATTTCAGATATGATTGGTAGGCGTGGCACTATATATTAAATAAATGTTTCATAACAGATATGT
Source organism: Muscina levida (assembly GCA_964034835.1). Taxonomy (NCBI): domain Eukaryota; kingdom Metazoa; phylum Arthropoda; class Insecta; order Diptera; family Muscidae; genus Muscina; species Muscina levida. The sequence goes on along the minus strand of OZ035880.1, from coordinate 186,897,858 downwards.
TTCATAACAAGTATATATAACAGAGAATATTGTTTGTAATAAATTCATCGTCACTTATGTATGTATGTGCTGAATTTGCCGAACAATGGAATTGAGAGGAATAGGAGGCGTAGCAAGTTCCAAAGTAATGAACCATCTCTATTAAATTTTACCATCAGTTAACATCTGCAAAACCACAACACAAAAACGCTTAACATGGGGTCTACACCTGAGATAAGATATAAAATGTTTATATCAGCGGACGTCAAATTCAATCGCAGAGAGTATTATCTCACGTGTGGACTCTCAAATATGTAATAGAATAAATGTTAAGAGACAGTTGTTATATGAAATCTCGTAACAACTTTGTTACAAGAAGATCTGTCAAAAATAGACCCATACTTCATTACAATGAAAAGACGCCACCCAGCCAGCATTTTATGAAATATTTTATCACTTTCAAGTCTTTTTCGAGTCCTCTATCTGATTAAAATAGTCATAAATGCGCTCGTCTTCTGATCATAAATTACACTTTTGTCGGGAGAAAATGGTACCCTAGCCGCGACTCTTCTTGAAGAGTCTTTTATAACCCGTTTTTTGATCAGTTGCGACTCTTTTTCAAATCGTATTTCTAATCGTTTGCGAATCTGTTTCTAAACGTTTACGAGTCATATTTGTTATCGTTTGAGAATCTCTTTCGAGTCGTATTTCTAATCGTTTGCTCTCAAAAGAAAATAAATATTTAACAGAAGAAAATTTTTGAACGTTTATTTACATAATCTATATGTATACATATATATATATATATATATACATAGGAATAGTAATATAAAGAAATTAATTTCAAGAAAATTGAAAAAATTAAATCAAAAATTTTTTTTGCGAACAAAAATTTTTCGGCTTCTTTTTTGCTAATTTCTTCAAATGTTTGGCTGACATTATATTTTAGTTATACTCGTATTATTTTTACTTAATTTTCCCTTTGCACCCCATGAATGAGGTATGGGATAGCTTCTCGTATTATTTAGTTATAGTTATTTAGTTATATGTATTTCCTTGTTTTAAACCATTTGATTCTGCTCTATTTTTTATTATATTTTTTTTTCTCAATGACAATAATATCACATTTCAATCGCCTGCATAATCAATTTGTGATTGGTCTACATTTTGTTATTGTACTTTCAATAAATCACATTTTGAACATATCCATGAGTCATTTTCGATTCTTCTATAAATCGTAAAAGAATTTAGTCTCTTTTTAATCATCAAAGGGGCTCGAAAAAGACTCATCAAGGTGATTTTTGTTAAAATGATCTTCCAAATGCTATTTGGTTAATATTGAAATGGAATACTTGTGAAAAGTGTTCAAATGTGGAATAAACAGCCAAAAAACTAATTTAGTTGTTATTCTGCATTTGTTAAAAAAAATTACAAACAAAAAAACAAACCACGCAGCCAATAAAAACTTCCAACGAAAAACACAAGTCTGTACGTTTTTAAATTACGTTGACATTGGAAAGTGAACTCGATATGCTTTTTGATATCAGCGGAAAGAAAGGACATTTTCTAACAACATTGTTTGCCAAAGGACCTCTTTTCACTTTAGCTATTCTATAACATGACATCTTCGACTTTGACATCTTTGTGGCACACTCCAATGTAAACATTTTACAAAATATATATAAATGTGGGGTGGAGCTCGATGTCGATATTGCTTAATTGCCAGTAATTTCTGTGGGTATCAGAATAACGCTGATATAATATTAAGTGTGGCAGATTTAAATAGTTTGAATTTTATAGTGAATTTATTCCGAGTCAACTCTAAATAATTTCTAGTCTGACCGGCTCATAATAAGCGCCTGTATTAGGATAATCCTATTTTTCATTTTTATTTACGATTTTTAGATGCTTATTTTTCGATGTTCGAAATGTGAATCATAATTTAATTTGTCTATAATTTGGATACTATGGAATGTCCTATGACCTATTTAAAGGCCTTTTTCTTAGGTTTCTCGAGATAAGGACGAAAAGGAGACATAAGGAGTCCAGATAGAGTGCTTTGAAAAGGATCAGAATTATAATTAAAATTCGGAGATGTCGATTTTTGGTCTTAGAGCACCCTAAAAATCCGACTTTTTTCGAAATAAGGACAAAAAAGGCACTAGAGGAAATAGTGAGTTAATATGTTCCATAAAAAATTGTCGTTAAATTTCATTGAAGACATCTGATGTCGAAAATTCATTTTTGTGACATATTTCCAAGTCTGTTTTTGGTAAAACTGAAAACTTTACAAAGCTATACAAAAAAAGTTCGACAAAAAAAGTCCGACACCTACGGCTTTCACTTCGTAAAGGGTATATGTCACAGTGCTATAGATAAATATTAAGTTTGACAAATTTCACTAAACTTATTTATTTTTTTTGCAAAAATTGGTTATTTAAATTATCTGTCAAACATTCCGTAGATTTATTACAAAATTTTCAGAGCAAAATTGGTAGTATTCTGTCAGTTGAAAAAGAGATTTTTTTTAAATCTAAATAACATTTTTGATTGTTCGAAAAAAAAAGAAATATCAAAAAAGACATGGAGGAACTTCTCGTATCTGATTTAATAAAATTTTCTTTACTTTTGCTTAAAGGCACTCTTTTTATAAATAAAAAATAATAAAAAATAATAATTGATTTATAAGTTTTGATTTCAGTCAAAATTAAGTGGAACTAGCTAATGCACATGTTTTGTACAGCAACACAAATAAAAATTGTTGTTTGTTCAACAAAAGTTGGTCAGCAAAACAGTTTAAGATCCTAACTTTTTGCAAACATCCTACAAATCTTGCTTTTAGTTACTTGGAATGTTATTATTATAAAATTGTTTATATACCATAGAATTCAGCCTTTCAGATACTCTTGAGAATTAAAGCAAACATATCACACTATAAAATTACTTTAAACACGGATCTGTAAGTATTTGCTAAACATTTTCTCGCACTACTATATTTAGATTTCCCAGTACTGATAGTACGGCGTAGTTTGTTTTACGTATTTGTATCTAAGCATTGTATCCAAGAACTGTCTTATTGTTGATTCTTTAGCCTAATACTATAACTGCACCTCAGCTTAAAGTAAGCAAAAATCTATTAAATTAAGAACAGTTTTACTTTCACTTACATTTCCATCTACAGCTTAATTTTCTCGATAAAAACATTGTCTTCTTTTGTTGCTGTAAAAATTAACTTTTATTATGTTTATTTAAAGAAATTGAATGCTTTCGCCCAACACACACACACACATGCATACACGCACATTTACTCTTATTGACTCAACGCCACTGACCTTTAACAATCATTTCTGCATTGAATACAATACAATGAACTATTTATGATTAAACCAATAAACAGAAACGACAGCAGATACTCTAAAGCAAATGCCTCTCATCGTGTTGGAAGACTGAAAGATAACCGATAACCTATCAATAGTTAAACAAAATTATCTATAACCACTTCAACAAGCGGACCAAAAGAAAAAACAAAAAAACCAAATGTACGACGAATGAACGAATGAAACTCAGAAAAACGTAAAGATAACAAATCAAAGTAAATAGAAAATAGTAAAAATTGCATCTACGACTGCATTTTTAATTTGGAGGGAAATGCGTTCCCTGAACCTTCCTCAAAACAAAAAAAAAGAGTTTTGTTATTGTCGCTTAGATTCTAGAAAGGGTTTTGTACTATAAAGGTTACGAATTAACACGTTGGTAGTCATTTTGGAAGTATGAGAATTCTTATCTTGTAACTGTAAGACCCTAAAACACTATATATCATACCTTAGGCTGATGATCGCGTAGAGATAGAGTCTCTCAGCAATGACTCAATGTAAATGTGAGTCTTTGTTAGGTGGTGGCAGAGACTTAGTTTTCCTTAAGTCGCACTATTTTTCACAACTACCACTATTGAGTTGAGGTGAAGTAAACTTCATACATATCGCACATAATCGACCAAGTCTTGTTAAAGATAAGTAAGTTAGTGGTGTAAGGCCTTTTGCGTCCCCTGACAGCAATTTGTGATTACAAATTGGATTCCAAGTAGTTTTAGGTGCCACTGATAAGCTCTCTGGGGCCTAATGAATTGCTCGCATTGTTGCATTACGTACGTCGTCGTACATGGTTCCCGGTTTTTTTTTTTTGTCAAACTATTGTTATTTCAATTAACATTACCAGCGTAAAAAAAACTCATCACACTTGTATACGTTCTTAAACATCAAACGTTGCTCACATTTATACTGACATATAAAACTATAGTTGGGAGTGGCCGCTCCGGCCAATGCATTTTAGTTTCGCTAAAAGTGCGCGGGGCAATAGGTGACAGCTTAAATTAGTAATTGCAGCACTATCTGTCTTTTTTTTGTGTGGAATTTTTCCATAGATGTGATTAGTTATCCAAGGGGAAATTTATTGCAAAATTTCTATGGAATTTTATAAGAGCGGCTATAGGGTAAAGAGGTTTTCCATGCAAGTTTAAAAATAAACTTCCTCTGTTGCGTGGACGATCGGAAATGCGATCAATTTCTATGGAATGTTAAATTCAACAACGGCTGGGTGGGGCGGAGGAGTTAAGACAAGCAAGAGCAGCCGAAGGGAATTCAGTGATATGCCAAGAATTCAGCGGAGCACAAGTTGCTGTTCTAACTAAGGGAGTAAAATCGAAACTAAGAATCTTCGCGGAAAATGTTGTACTTGAAATAAAAGCTCCAATGGACTTAATTAATTAGAAAATGGGTGCATGAATTCGTGGGGATAGATTCAACAATAAATCAACTATGATCCGGCCGACCTAGAACTTCAAGAGACCTCGAAAACGTAAAGTTTCTAGAAGTGTCTGTTTGTGAACAACCTAAACTTAGTACTCGAAAGCGTTCTAGCGTCTTTTATAAGCCAAGAATATCTTTTATTGTTCGCACGGATTTACTTTTACATACATACAAAATTCAAATGGTACATGAATTAAAGCCTCAAGAGCGGGCTCCAGATTGCTAACGAAATGCTTTACCGAATATTTTTCTCAGACGAGGCACATTTCCAACTAAATGGGCATGATAACAGAAATTGCAGGTATTGGAATGCCACTAATCCAAAATTAAAGCGTCACAACCCCTACATCTTACTATATGATAGCAAGAGGCGTTATTGATTCCTACTATTATGAAGATAAGAGGACATGCTGTTACAGAGAATATAGAGCGGTATATTCCCATGCTACAAAACTTTTTTGCTCCACGTCGACAGAATTTCAATTGTTTAGTTACCGATCGTGATTTAAGCAAGAAGGAACAACATTTCCTACCTCCAACGACCCATTGGATGCAAATCTCGAAATGTTTGGACAAAATCTGATTTTCATAGGAGGTGACACTAAATGGCCAACTCGTAGTCCAGACTTACCCCCAATGAAATATTTTTGGGGATATTTTAAAAGAAATTTAGTGGTATAGCAACTTAGTGTCTCTTGAAGAATTAAAGCAGTGATAGGCATCTTATAGCCTCGCGAGGCCGGCAATAATCGTTTGTTTGACAAAGACACGGTCGGCAATTAAACGAACTCGAAAGTATTGATTGATTAAAACAGTCAGTCTCTGCTTAAGTGTTATGAAAGCAACACCACACACTCTTTTTTTGCACTCAACACAAAAAACAGATACAAGTACAGACAGAGAAACAATGTTCAACGATTGTTAGGAAAGCATTAGAGAACGAAGCACAATACTTTCACCGTGTAGAATTCGATAGGGCTGACGCTTCTTATAAGGCTGCACACAAGCATAGCGTATTATTATCATAAGTAATATTCCACGTAAATCATACGCCACTGAGTACAACAGTTTTATTGTAACTGCTACAAATTCAACCCAGTTCAAAATCATTTGATGAATGGAAAAGTGAAACTGTTGCTTATGTGGGTAAACAGATTAAAGGAATTGTAATTCTTAGTTTCTTAAATCTGTTTCAGCTAAATCGTACTAGTGGTTCTCGAGTTATGTCAAACAAAAGAGCCTACAACGTCACAATTTCCCCTATACGATACTTCAAATCGTATAGTAATCGCATGTACCTTGACAAAACGAATGATGCAGAACTTCTTCTTTCGGGGCTACTTCCAAGTGCAGTTCTCAGAATTGAGTCCCAAATTAATGATCTGAAAAATGTTGTACTGTGATATAGATGATGTAATTTTTAAAAATATAGTGGGTGACTTCAAAATTTGTTTCATTTCAGATTTTTATAAAATTTGGCACATATATTCCAATCATTGCTTCAATGACTATCGTTCTATGTTCAAACTCCTCCTGGTTCATGGTTTATAGCTGTCTAATGTCTTAAGTTGGTCAGCTGCAGAGTGTTTGTAAAGAGATCGCTGTGTTCATGTTCAAATAATTTTTGAATGCGAAAATAGGTTGTATTGACTAAGACATCGCCTGATAGGTTGCAAAAAATACAACATTTACGGGTCATTGTGGGAAAAGGACAACAAAACTTAGAAAATTTTCTTTGTCCTTGGATATCCTGGAAAAGCATTGTTAAATTTATTTTTTTAAAAATTGCTCATACTTTTTTCGACAAGATATGAAAATATCAAAATATTCAATCTACACAAACATTTTAAAATTATGATAAATTTTTGCCCTTACATTTTTTTATAACGTTTAGAAAATATTAAACAGTGGATAACTCTGGGATTTAGTTATTGGGACATCACTTTTCGAAGACCTCATGTAACTCTTAGTTTGGCCATAACCTACGCCTTATACTATACATTTTATTCGCTGATCTTTTATTTCTTACGCTCCCTTGTTTAACTGTAACTAACTTAAAAACAAACTCTACAAAAATTGTACTTAACATTAAACATCAAACAAATATTTAATACCCATTGAACTTTAAATCGTTTTCATTATCTTTAAGGAATATCTTAATATTTTCTATTAAAACATTTAAAAGAACTTGAATGTTAAGCATAAGACGAAGAACTTAAATAATACCCTTCATCAGGCATGGGGAAAACAACGAAAAGGAGAAAAACGAAAGAAAAATTCCCCCTGAAAAAAATCAATTCTTCTTAACTCAACTGAAATTCTTTGTGTTGTTGGTGCTGTTGCTGTATCTTGTCAATGGCGTCTATCACTTTAATTTCAATATGAATACATACAGACTGAAATAAATACATGTGCACACACATCCTCATCCATACAAATACTAACGGTGTGTGTGTGTGTGTGTGTGGAACACAGGCACACTCGCAGAGATACATGTTGTACCATCTAAAAAATCACAAAAAGGTGTTGGTTGCGAATGCTCCTTCCTTCCTTCAGTGCTAGTCTCTTAAGGGGTGGTAATTTTGGGTTGGGTGGTGATTTCTTCAATGTTCGGGGAGGTCTGTGCCCATGTGCCCAAGTGTGTGTGTTTGTTGTGTATGAGACCATTGTTTAATATTCCCTTCATGTGTTAGACATGCGCTCTCTTTAGAAAAAAAAAACACACACACTTTTGGAGTATAAAAATCAACGTCGTCGTCGTCATCATCATCATCGGTAACAGTACCAGCACCAGGACTATCACCACACCACTATGATCATCATCGCCATCATCATTATCATCATGTTGAATGAGGCACATTTATGGTGTATACCTAAGGTACGAATATACTACAAGTTACAAATTTTTGTATTTTGTGGATACTTTTTCCTCCTTGTTGTATTCAATGTTGTTAGATTTCAACAGTGTTATGTGTATTTTTGTATTCATACATAGCTACAAACATATAGAAATACATCAAATTTGTGTAAGTTTGTAGTTAAATGTATGTATTTATTACTTGTACTTGGAGGAGAGCCGTACAATGGGGGAATATATTTCATAGTGGCTTATGTGTTTTGTTTTTAGAAAATACTTAGTTTCATACTTGAAGGAAACTAAAAAATATGTAGAAACTGAACTTATATGTATAACTATCAGATTAAATGTTTACACATTTCAACTGTCACTGTCCAAATCGAAATTTCTTACTTACTTATGTGGCCCATTACAACTTACGAACGTGGTTCGTAAATTTGAGGCCTGAAGTATTAAAAAATTCCACACGCTTCGGTCTTCTGCGTGTGTTCTCCAGTTAGTCCTACCAGATGGTGGCACGTCGTCAACCACTTGGTCCTACCATCGGTGTTTGGGTCTCCCTGCTCTGCGCCGTCCTTCAGGTTCGCCTTCAAACACCTTTCTTGCTGGAGCATTTACATCCATCCAGGCAACATGTCCCAGCCATCGTAGTCGTTGCATTCTGACTCTTTTAGCTACGTCGTTGTCGTTGGTAAAGCTTATGGTTCATCCGATGGCGAAACTCGCCGTCGACACAGATATGGATCTATATTTTTCGGAGTACTTTTCTTTCGAATACTCCCATTTTTTGTACGTCCGTTGTCGTAAGCACCAATGATTCGGCAGCATACAACAGAACGGGTAAAATTAACACCTGGCATAGCTATTTCTTAGTATTCCCCTTGATTTCGTGGCTGACATTATTTTTCTTGTTGACGGAAGATCCGAGGTAGGTAAATTCACCTACTACCTCAAAAAAATAATTGTCAACATTCACAGAGCAGCCCCATCGAGAGGACTCTTTGTTCTTCGAAATCAATATTTTTGGTTTGGCCTCGTTGACCGCTAAACCCATTTTTGCATTTTCTAATGATGAGAAAACTGCAGTAACATCGCACAGATTTCAGCCATTGAATTCTATATCATCGGTATAGGCTTGTGACATGTGGCTTTTCTGGAATATGGTGCCAGAAATGTTGACACCATTAAATAGTGTACAGGACAAGCTATCACCCTGCCTGAGACCTCTTTCCATGTTGAATGGTTCAGACTGATCTTTAAGAATCTTAACCGAGTATTTGGTGTTTTCGAAGGTACATCTACAAAGTCGAATTAGCTTTGCAGGAATACCAAACTCAGACATGGCCTGATATAGCCTATTCGTTATCGGAAAGTCGAAGGCAGCATTGTAGTCGACAAAGAGGTGGTAGGTGTCGATCTGCTTTTCATAAGTTTTTTTCCAGGATTTGTCGCAGAGTGAATATTTTATGTGTCGTAGATTTACCAGATCTAAAGCCGCACTTATATGGTCCAATTAGTTTTTCTACAATTGGCTCTAGACGTTCACACAATATGCTTGAAAGGGCCTTCTACGCAATTGGTAATAGGCTTATTCCACGGTAGTTCTTACATTCACTACAATCTCCTTTCCTTTCTTCCCGCCTGCCTTAAACAATTCAGCAGGGAGACCATCGGCTCTAACTGCTTTGTGGTTTTTAAGGCGGGATATTGCCAGACGTATCTCACTCTGACTAGGAGGTGGACAGTTAATACCATCGTCATGGATTGGAGCGGGGTCTTCTGGAGTGGTGTCCGAATCCAGCAGATTTCTGAAATGTTCTCTCCATATCTTCAGAATGTTATCCGGGTCCGTCACTAGCTGGCCATCGCTGTCCTTGCAGTAGGGCAACCCTATTCCACGCATTCTCGCCTTTAGAATTTTCGGGCTTCCCCTCTACTTTGGAGCAACTCTGTGCACTCATCCTGTCTTTTCTTCAGCTCGTTCTTTTTCGTCTAAAGAGATGAATTGCCTCTCGTCTCTTCTCCCTGTGCCGTTCACGAACACCTCGCCTTGCAATTGGCTGCAGTTTCGCTCTGTTTGCAGCATCCATCTCTCTCGTGGCAATGCGACCCCAGAATAAGTGATGATATAATCAAGGAGAGCATTTTCGGAAGAATTGAAGGTATTAAGGTATTGATCCGAAATTCAAAGAATAATTTAAAGTGTAAGAATAATTGATAAGGCAATGCTCTAAGACCAGCAAGATCGGTCAAACACTACTCGCACTCCCATGTAAACAGTCCGTTTTTGGAAGTCTGTTCCTGTGATTACAACCATATTCAAGCTTCTAAAACAGGATATAAAAGGACCGATTCGTCATGAAAGTTTCCATCCTCAAAGCGGAGTTTAAGTTCTCAGATGTACAAAATCGATAAATCAATATAAACAAGATTAAAAAGGAATTGTGCTATTCACGTGTCTGCAGTATTTTTTTTTTATTTTTATATATCTTATATTTCATTAATTTAATTACAATTTAAGTTAGTGCCCCAGCGTCATATTTGTAGTAAACATTTTAAATTACACTGTGACACAAAATGGAGGTTTTTGTCAGGGGGCGGAATATATTCCTTTATAAAATCATAGCTAAAGGTTAGTATATAAAATCCGTCCCAGGTTGCACTTTTTGTTTGTGGCTCGGTGAAGTTGTGCATGGACATTTTCGGCTGTTATCTACTTCGCATGTGGACATTACACATAATTGTAGATATATATACAGCTGATGATGTACCAAAATGCAACAATTCGTCACAAAGGGGTCTGATGATGAACTCGTCATGGAGTTTGAAACGCGTCATCCTAGTGACTGACAATGAATAGCCATTAATATAGACAATAAAAATCTTTCTGGTCGTCAAGCTAGATTGAAGAAATTAAATAATAAAAGTTTTCAGTTTAATCTAAAATAGAATTAGAAAAATAGAATTAAAAACTATGTTTCTTATTGTTTTAGTGCATTTTCGATAACAAATGTGCTCAATGAAATGAAGATTTCCTCTATTTTTGCTCTTTACGTGTCCTTTTCTTCCTTATTGTTATATAAGTCAGAAAAGGACATTTAAATAGGACTTTAGAATATTCAAATGATTTTCAAAAATATTGTTCAGAAAATTCTTTTACAAATTTCAATAATTGGTAACTTCAATGTTTACTAATCATTTTGTGTCTTTTTTTTGTCTTCTTATTGTTTTAGTGCAATTTTGATAATATAAGTCTTCAGTGAAATTTAACGAAACATTTTTTGGTGGAACATTTTAACTTTGTATCTCGACCTCTTACGTGTTTTTTTCGTCCTTAATTCGAGAAAATTCAGACAGGACTTTAGAACATTCAGCTTAGAAAGTTTTACTCGCGGTGGCTAAATACAAGGACCTATTTCAAACTGTTACTTACTTGCTTATCTGGCACTTCTTTGCAATCGTATGGCACGGAGAAAACTATTATAGGCGATTCGATCTTCCGCGCATCTTTTCCAGTTCGTCACGCCAAGTTCTGAAAGGTTCTAGGTAACCTGGTTTTTCCAACGAAGTTTAGGTCACCCTCTTCTGCACTGTCCATCGAGGTCCTTGTCGAAGACTTTTCGAGCTGAATCAGTTTTGTCCACGTATACAACATGACCTAGCCAACGCAACCAATGTCAGTGTCAACCGTACAGCGGCTGCAGCTCATGATTCATACGACGTCGATACTCTCCGTTAATGATAATTTAGGTTCAACCAACAATTTCACCGGACCTTTGGCGTATCTGTCTTCCCGGAATTTTAATATACTCATTTAAGGATTTTTTTCCAAAAAGGAACAATTCCGCTCAACAAAAATGTGTTGCACTTGTAGTAGTCTGTTTGGTATGTGTTTTGTACGATTTTGTAAAAAATAATCCAATAGTTGATCAAATACTTGTGATCGTGAATACCTCAAAATATAGGAGCACCATTAATATAAATGTTGAAGGGTATCTGAGCTTGAGCATAGTCAAAGATAATTACCTTACTATTTTCACATAAAAACAATATAAATATTAGCAAGTACATTTTGTGCCTCGCTTTCGCCAAAAAGTAAGAATTTTTACTTTTTATGTAAGGTTCTTTTTTTTACACCTTGTAAACGTTTAGGAATATATTTTCTTTCAGCTTATTTTGTAGCTCCTGAATCTTTTTGTGTATTTTTAGTATAATTTATATAATATTTTTCTTTAGAATAATCCTAACATAGTAATAAGGAAGGATTTAGGAAAAATTAAGCATTATCTCCCATTGTGATAAGTTAAACGTAGTTTCCACATATACAGATATGCCTATCCAATCGCACACAATAATACATACAACTGTACTGTTGCTGGTTAGTATATGTTTGTATGTGAGTACGCATGTATTTGTAGATATGTTTATGTGTTTGGAAATAGATAAATCATTATTTGGCTTGTAGTCATTTTTATTGTACCCATTGAACAACGTTTCATTTTTTGTGTGTTTCTTTTTCCTTTTCGATATACAGATACATTTATATTTAGTCCTCTACGTCAGTGTATGTATTTGTAACGAACATGTATCTACAACATTTACTGCAAACATATGTATAAGTATGCGTATGTATGCGAGTGCATGTGTGTGTCTGTAAGTTTGTCATGTGCTTTTTGCTGTTTTGTTGTTGCTGTTTTGTAGTGCACATACCCTCTCACAGATATATCTACAGATTTTTTCTGCACACAATTAATTTGAGGACTCTTTAAATATTGTAAAAATTTAATTTGTTGCAGGAGGAGACAGGCAGGAAAAAAAACACGTAGAATTAAATATTTAAACATTAATTACGTCACACATGTTCATTTCATCTTCGTTTTCGTTATCTTACTGTTGCAAATGATTTGATGGAGGCAATGGAAGAAATTAAATGCACAACTTAAATGATCGATTAATGTGTAGAGTTAAGAGAATGAGATTTGTTTCATTCTACTGAATGGATTTGGTCATTAATTACAGTGATTGTAAATGTTTAAAAAATAAGTGAATTTAAGGTACAGATACATTAATTAAATATATGGTTAATTATAAATATGAAAATATAAATAAGTATAATTAGGATTTCTTCGCCCAAATATCAATATTTCCAAGGACTTGTTGTTTCAAATTCCAAGTAAGTACCTACGATGAGTAACGAATAAGTTAAGATATAAGAATCAGATTACACAGTGCAACACACTTTTTCGGGGGTGAACCAAACCAATATCAACCGATAGCATTTGACCTCAGTAACAAAACCCTAAACTCAATTTTGATCCGCTACGTCTCAAATTTTTTTTACAGTGTCTTGAAGTTTGAATTTTTTGGTCAAAAGTCGATTTAAAGAATATGAAAAATCATCTATAAAAGTACATTTGGGGTATTTCATGTCATCGGAGACCTATATTAAAACATTCAGGGAAATATTTCTTTGGAACATTTCAACCCTCTAGTTGCCACCCGTGTGGGACATTTTTGGTCCAATTATGACAAACTGTTTATATGTCAACTTTGAACGGAGGTCAAGGCTTAGAATCTTCGATAGAAATATTCTCCGGAAAATTTCACTAAGAGTCACTGAAGACAAATAGCCTCTATGAGTGAAAGGTTCCAAAATAAAATCAAAATGAAATGTTAATGGAGCGTTAAAATATCTGTTTTTGAGCAAACAGTGCAACACACTTTTTCGGGAGTGAACCAAACCAATATCAAACAATAGCATTAAGCCTCAGTAACAAAACCCTAAACTCCATTTTGCTCCACTACGTCACAATTTTTGTTTACAGTGGTTTAAAGTTTGATTTCTTTGGTCAAAAGTTAAATAAAAGAAAATGAAAAATCATGTATAAAAATAGATTTGGGTTAGTTCATGTCTTCAGAGACCTACATTAAAACTTTCCGGGGAATAATTTCTCGAAACATTTTAACCCCCTAGCTGCCACCCCGAGACAATGACCCTCAAATTGTGTCATAGTGTTATTAATGTTAGTGTAAGCACTTACATTGATAAGAAAACACTTGATTAATATAAAATACAATAAAACTATTTAAAACATTAAAATTGTGGTTAAACATATTAGGTTGAAACCACCGTGTTTCACTGGTTCTCATCTAGGAATCGAGATATATCGATTTGAACTAAGTAAGTATCGTATAGGGGAAATGGTCACGTTTTAGGCAATTTTATCTGACATAACTCAGAAACGACCAGTCCAGTTTTGATGAAACCAAAATCCGAATCCGGAATTAAAATTCCTTTAATCTGTTCGTATATCATTTCACTGCTTTAGAAGAAATTTTGTAGTTATATATTTTTTTTGTTGTATTTGTGGTACAAACATTTGTACGTCGTAACTATTCACTATTTTATAATTGTCACCTTATAGTAACGAGGAAACATTTTTTTCAGTAAATACATTTTTTATATGTTCTCAGCAATAAATGGCCAAAAAACACTAGGTAAGTCAATAGTACACATCTTCCTAAAATAAAAACTGTAACAAGTTGAAAATTCTGTATCCTCCAGAAAATAAAAAGCATCACAAGTTGAAAATACTCCATCCGTACTGCAATTAAATTTCACATATGGCGCTCTACGCTCAGTATGAGTGGCAAACATATTCAAACCACCCTAAGCCTACAGCCATTTCCATGAGGTACAAATGATTGTAAAGTTCTAGCCGTGCCGCCCCTCCCCTCTATTAGCCAAGATGTGCGTTTCTGTTTCGTGTACCAATTAAAAAACAATCAAACTTTTCGGCCCCCACTCTCCCCCGAAAATGTTCTTAGTAAAACAAAATGAAACAACGGAGAACAACAGAGTACAGAAAAGAAAAAATTAAAAGCCATCCTAAACAAATGCAAACTCTTTTTAATAAAATTTTTCAATTAAGACTAAAGCAAAAAAAAATCTACTAGAGATATATAAACTCAACAACAACAAAGACAAAAGAACAAGTACATACTCATATATATACATATATATTTTTGGTTTTGAGATAAAAAACACGCACAAGTACTAAATGAATCATATGTACAGACATAGACGATTTTCAAACGGGGAGCTTGGTTTGGCCAAGGGGGTTATGAAGGGTGAGACAAGCGCCGGGGATGAGTATCTGTGAACTAATAAAAAATTAAAATTAAAATAGACTTTGTGAAGTGACTTTTTAGCACAAAAAGTGGAAAAATACAACAAAGATAGCAAAAAGAAACATAATTAAATACGAAACACAGCAAGAGAGAGTAAGTAGTACAACTAACTAAAAATTAAAATCAACAAGTTTAAACAAAACATCGACTTTGAGAATAAAAAAAAGAATTTGAAAAAAAAACTACTTGGCAAAGCAGAAAGGTAGTGTACCCTTTAATTTTATAATGAATCTAATTTGCCAGGACATAATTTTGTGAATAAAAATTATTTGATATACTTATAAATACTTTATGTAAGAGGGATATAAAGGAGCACATGAAGAAGAATTTACTATGAGCTAAATATTATCATAATACAATTTAGTCCCTATGATTCCCTGTTAGAATTCTAAGTCAATAATATATTTAACAGGGTACATTTTTTAATTGGAGATGTAATAGATGCCAATCGAGGAATTTTTTCGACTAATTTTTGTTTATCTTTAGTGCAGCGGTAAAAATACGCAATACGTAATCGCTGATCTCATTGATGATTCTTTCTCTTATATTCCTGTTCAAATTACGCATAATCCGTTTAATCGGCGAGCTGTCGCTTACAAAGTAAGTGACGATATAAGCTGAGTTTTTAGAGAGCTTGATTATGAAGTAAGTGACGATATCAGTAAGTGTTGCCCCACGGTAAATGAAATGAAGTACCTATTTAACTAGTAAGTTTTGCCATCAGTACGACAATGTAAGCGAGCGATCTAAGTACTTTCAATGTCATGCGTGTGTAATGTAAAAAGTATCGTCAACTCATTTTAACTCCGATTACAATGCTACTGAAATGGCACCTACTTACATCGTCACTTAATACGTAATCAAGCGTTTTATCAAGCTCGCCTTAAACTCAGCTTATAACTAAATTTCAACTGAAATGGTACTAACTGACATCGTCGATTACTTTGTAAGCGAGATCGCGCCGACTATACGGCCTATGGCCCTCTTTTGTACAGAGAGTGATATTATTGGCTTGTTTCCTAGTTTGTCGTACGGTATCGAAGGAGGCCCTGTGATTGTTCCTTATATGATGATATAAGGGATCTTCAGGAATCTCCTGCGATTACTACTAGCAGTGGAATGAGTAACGGAATTTGCTTTCAGACTGTTTGCACGACGTACGGCTATTTAGAATTTGAAGCATGTTTGCCGACCTTGACTATGCAGGTTTTTCAGTGGAACCTGTGGATGCATTGCTGTTGGATCGGGCCGATCCCACAATCGAATTATGTCTAATTGCGGTTGCCACTGTCTGTTACGGGAGCTTTAGTGGCTGATCAGTAAGGGGTTAACACTAGAAGTAGTTTGACTTCGAGGTCTCACCAGGGGCCTTTTTCTGGGAACCGTGGGTGACACACGTGCAAGGACTCCGGTGCGTGCCCTTGTTCATCTGTATCTTATTGATCTCACAAGGGCTCAGACGGGCCTAGATTTACGAATACATGGTTGCCGTTCACTGTCCCTGAGCGGAGGGGTCTGCCACTTCACGCGCCTCCCACCTATGAGGGTACTAAAGGGGTTTCCAATGAGAGGTGTTATTGTGAATGGTCCGCTATTTCGGTAGCTGTCACTTTTGAAGCTTATATTCATTGACATTTGACAAGTAGAAACTACGCCATTACTAAAAATGGAACGTTACACGTTCAACAACGCATTGAATTTGTTAAAATTCACTACAAAAATGGTGAAAATCTTGCGGTCACACTTCGCAAAACTAAAGCATTTTTGGTCGTCGTGAAGCACCTTTTCGGAACGCAATACAGAAAATGGTGGAAATATTC
The DNA here is from genome assembly GCA_964034835.1 of Muscina levida. Taxonomy (NCBI): domain Eukaryota; kingdom Metazoa; phylum Arthropoda; class Insecta; order Diptera; family Muscidae; genus Muscina; species Muscina levida. Next base: position 186,881,206 of record OZ035880.1, on the reverse strand, counting down.
GAGCTGTTGGGACAAGTTCGTAATGTGACGAATAAAATCCGTGCACATCGCTCAAGAAAAACTGAAAATATTGCAGCTGTAGCCAAAAGTGCTAAAGAAAACCCAGGTTTGTCCTTTCCTCGTCCTTCTTTGGAATTGGACATTTCACAAACTTCATTACATCGTATTTTGCATAAAGACTTGGGACTGCTTATAAGGTTCAGTTAACACGGCCGATCATCAACAACGTCGTGTATATGCTGATTGCTTCTTTGAATTGCATGAAAATGATCCGGAATTCCGTCGAAAAAACATCTTGACTGATGAGGCCCAATTTCACCTCGGTGGCTACGTCAACAAGCAAAATAGTCGCATTTGGGGTTCGGAAAACCCAAGAGTTATTGTTCTGAAGCCTCTCCATCCTCAGCGTTTGACTGTTTGGAGCGGTTTATGGTCGGCGGGGTCATTGGACCTTACTTTTTCGAAAATGAGGTTGGATCAACAGTAACGGTGAATGGATTGCGCTATTGAGAGATGATTAATGATTTTTTATGGTCGGAGTTGGATGGTATTGATCTGGACAACGTTTACTGTCAACAAGACGGCTATACGTGTCACTCAAGCAACGAAACCATTGATCTTTTACGGGAAAATTTTCCGGACCGTGTTATCTCTCGAAGAGGTGATCACAAATGGCCACAGAGATCTTGCGATTTAACACCTTGCGACTTCTTTCATTAGGGCCACGTGAAAAATAAGGTCTACGGCTACAGCCCAGCGTCGATGCAGGACCTTAAAGGAGGCTATCGAGGACATAGGGAAGCCACATGGCGATTTGGTTATGGAAAATTTCGTGAAAAGGATATGGTCCTGTTTCGTGTTCGTGTTGTTTCTATTATTAATGACATACCTTTATTATGAAATAATCATCCGATCATTTATCTCAAAAAATGACATTTTTCTTTGAATGCCAAAATAACACCTGTTATTGGAAAACCCTTTACATCTTTGCAATGTAATATCGACCGTTTTACCTGCTTCTGGTATTTATGTGAAAGCTTCGGTACTCGCTTATGTAAAAGTTTTAGTCTGAACACTTTTTGCGAAAGGCGACCAATCCTGTGAGGTTTGGTTCATTAAATCACAAATTGATAACAGCTTCCCTGCGAAACTCCCACAGATGAGTCTGGCCGGAAGCGTTGTGATCAGGAGACTTGGGTTGCAGGGCCTCCTTGAGAGAGCATCACGCGAGTTGTGGTTGATACGAATATGCTGGAAGAGTCTTCGGGCTCGTATTTGAAGTTATATTGTAAACGGGTGCTACAGACCCATAGAGTTGCAAAGGTGGTAAGATAGGCCTCACCTCGGGCAAAGGGGGGTATGTCTCATTAGGCTGGTCTGGTACACGAGTTTTCGAATTCGATACGAACCACCCCATAATTTTTTGTGGTCGGGAAAAAAATTCCCCCATAAATACCTACAAACATATACATCTGCATATACATATACATATACATCTCCCACCGCTCTAACTGCCCCAAAGGTGCTTCTAGAAAAGTCAAATGTATGACCAAACCCCAATATTTATCTACCATCTATCTTCAACCTCTAAGGTGGTCACCATACAATTTTTTGTATTTTTTATAATTTTGTAAAAAATCAGTTCACGCTGCTACTTTTGTGCCTCCTAGATAGGTAAAATGTATGACACACTCAGTTATTTTTGTCTCCTATAAAGTTTTCCCAAACAGTTTTTATAAATTGTCCCATGCTGAGATGCCCCATTTGATATCTGCTGGCCGATAATTGCGAAAAAAAAACCTTTTCTAGAAGGAAAATTGTTCGACTATTTTTGTTTTTGGGGGACCATATTGCGTCAAAAAAACTTAGTAGCACTACTGTTTTTTTTTGGTGTTGCATAGTGTTAAATGTTAATATCTTTAACATTAAAGAAGCTCTTACTGCTTAAGCATTATACTACTCATTATGAGACCAATAAGACGAAAAACTTAATAACCGTTTTAGATCGCTACCGAAGCTCACAACTTGCAAACGAACCATAAGGACAATTAGCAAAGAACGCGAAGCAAAAAAAAAACTTAATAACCAACAATTTTTTATTATTATTCTTCATCATAAAATTTTAATTTGGTTAAAATTTAAAAAGGGGTTTTATTAGTCCCGGACGACCTCTAGCACTGCTCAAACACACACACACTCACAAATTCTATTGCAAGAACTCAAGAATACGCACAAAGTACTTGTACCAGAGAATACATGAATTCGCTCATGTATAAGATTTGTTAACCACAATCTTTTTCGTTATGTTTCTAATGGAATTTTTAATTCAGCATTTAAAACTTTTTTACCATCTTCATCAGCGTACTTCTTTTTTTGCTTCTTCCCATCATTCCGACATTAGCGTAATAACAATGACAACGATAACAACAATAACCGCAATAACGTTAATGCTATTGTATTCTTGTGAAGCGGACAAAAGTAAAAAAGAATCCTTTTAGAATATGAATGAATCGTATGAAATTGCATAATAGTGGGTAGATGGCCATATTATATATAAAATGTAACTCTTTATTACCCCACAGCACCATACGCACTGCAATGTGAGACGGCGGTCCCCACATTGGCAGCAGCAAGTAGGATTTTTAATGTACATATGAGCGCATTTGGCTCAAAACAAGTCGCGACAATGTTAGCATGAATGTAACTGTGTAATATACTGTAATTTTGGTGCTTAAGGGCACTATTTGTGTTACAGTGGGAAACATTACAAAAGAATTGGGTAAAAACATTTGATTATTTGAAAAGTGATTATAATTATTTAACTAACTGTTTGATTAATTTCTCATTATATATGTGGGATCGGGACATTAACATGGAAATCCTATTGACAAACCTTATGTGTGGGCAAGATTATTGTGAGTAACCTTAGCCGAGCACACGACACCATGAACGGGACGAGGAGACGAGAGATAATACCAAAGGGTTCAACAGGTTCGAAGTTATTTGAGAAAGTCAGACGTAATTAAGAAGTCACAACGATCGGTCGCTCACTAGACAATATTCATGTTTATTCCTTTTTGTTAATTAAATATTTCTTTATTTACTTTCGTATTAACTTTTATAATAATATTAAATGAATTGAACTTCTGCATCAACACTGTCATAATCATGCCCAACCCTAGACAAAAGAACCTCATATATTTACCGATTACATTTGCCTATTTGGTTCCACTGTAGTCTTTTAGTGTAATAAACCTAATTTGTTCCACGCAGTTCTCGTTGCAAAGATACGGCGGAAGTGCTGCTGTGCAGAAAAAACATAGGGAGGGACCGAAGCCGAGAGGATAGATGCTGGATGTAAGAGATACAAAAAAAAAAAAACTACGGCACAATGTGTAATGGTTATAGTGCAGCGTTTTAATTATAATAATACTTTGTAATTAGGTTTTCGAAAGTTAATTAAAATTCGGTTATGAAAGCGGAAACTTTTTGCCATGAATGCTTCCGGAAACAGTGCCAGCCAACGGGAAAGCGCGCACTGTTATATCAAATATGTCTGTTATTCTCTCTCCCTCTCTTCACGTCTCTACACAAGTTATTCATAACCCTAAAGTTGCCACAAAGAGTTAGGCAACGTAGTTAAAGTTGATGGCAAAAGCTTTTAGGGTTTAGTTAGAATAAAAACTACTTTACTATAAAAGGAATGTTTTTATTATAGAAAAAAAACTAGTATCTCTGCCTAACTTTTTAGAGAAAAAGTATAAAGTTTGGTGCAAAATAAAAAAAAAAGTCGTAAGTTGGAGCATTTTATTTTTTCAATGTTGTAGAATTTGTTGAGTAAACACTGCATATAAATTGAGCTAGATATGTAAGAAGTGATACTTAGTTACGATTTTATTTACAAAATTACATGCGTTTATGTTCTTATATTTCGATGATAACGATTGCATCCCTGAAGTTGGGTGAAATGTTGTTTCTGCACTAGGTTTTGGTAGTTTGTAATATGTACTATGTATTATGCATTCCTAAAAAAATTATCGTGATCAAGTGGCGAATGGCATCACTGTGTATGATAGGTGTTATACTAAGCACATCACACGCGGCACAGGAAGTGATATTGAACCTAAAGAGCCTGCGGCACCATGCACTATCTGTAGCGGCTAAAAGTGCGATAAGATTACAACGGAGGACCCCACAAAGAAACGGACTATAAGGTTCCCTTGATGGATTTTACATGATGCCCGGATATAGTGATCCCTGATGAAGAAGACTGGATAGCTTCTCTGCCCTTCAGGGAGCTGTCCAACTTCAATATTGGCTTAAAAATGGACATTGGAACGGGATCAGGAGTCTTCAGTGAGGATATCAATTGCAGCCAACACTTCCGATTGGATGACGGTTGCAGTGTTTTCCAGGCGGAGATCTTCGCTATTATTAAATCTGCGGAGGAAATATTTACAAGGAATTTGAAGGAAATCTTCACTGTATATGTGGACAGTCAAACGGCCTTAAAGGCTTTGGCATCAAAGGTCATAAAGTTGAGATTGGTGCATATATGTAGAACGGCGCTGTCAAAACCGCCGGAATATAGTGCTCGACTCTGATATGTCGCCAACATAGTGAAATACTAGGGAACGCAATGAACTTCCTGGGAACACCACACAGTGTCGTGATTTCATATAAACAGTGGAAAAAATAGAAACAATCATCATGGAAGAATGAAAATTTGTACACATTGCTTTTATAAAAAGGAAAGGAAAAATATGAAGTTTTATGAAAATCGGCACAGGGATACGTCCAATTACCATATTTTTTAAAATTTTTGTTGGTATTGAACCAAATTTTACACGATATGTTTTTGATATATTATTGATAACTATGTCGAATTATATGAAATTATTTCAAAGGACAAGGCCACTTCCTATATATCCTGCAATTAAAAACTTTAAAATGAAATTTTTATGGGAGTTGGACGTGTCCTTTGATATTATTTCATAAAACTCAACACAGTTCTCAGTTATATATCAGAGACAACCTGAGCCAAAATTTGTTCAATACCAACAAAAATTTTAGAAAATATAAGTGTTTTCCATTTCAGGGTTTAAAGGAGGTGTGCGCGTCCTTTGAGATAACTCCATATAATTCAACACAATTATTAATAGTAATCGGAGTACAGGACACTGTGACGTTAGAGCATTTACATCTAACTGGGATACGACACAGGAAGACTTTGCGACGCTAAGGAGGAAATCGAGACCATTCACAGAAGATTAATCGTTATCGGGAAATGGTTCTCCGATAGTCTCAATGATTTGTCGTCATACAAGATGGACCGTAATCTTACTACTTTGTCTCTGTAGAGTTGAAGGAGAGAACACACCGGAGTTATGACATAGCCTAGCACTATGTCATTACATGTCCTCAATCTAAACCTAAACCTAAACCTAAACCCAAACCTAAACCTAAACCTAAACCTAAACCTAAACCTAAACCTAAACCTAAACCTAAACCTAAACCTAAACCTAAACCTAAACCTAAACCTAAACCTAAACCTAAACCTAAACCTAAACCTAAACCTAAACCTAAACCTAAACCTAAACCTAAACCTAAACCTAAACCTAAACCTAAACCTAAACCTAAACCTAAACCTAAACCGTAACCTAAACCTAAACCTAAACCTAAACCTAAACCTAAACCTGGATGATTTATCATTTTAACACTTTTTAATTTTTAAAATTGAAGATAAAACCATTTTTGAGAAAAATTTACTTAAAATTTTTTAATTGCCGTCCCTTCTACTTCTCGATGCTTTCTCGAAGCTTCTAACACTTTAGGTTGTGATGATGTGTGGAGAAATCACAGCAAAGGATGCTGATGATTATAGTTTGGCAACTAACAAACTCTATTAGCAATTATTGAGTACATCTTAAAACAAACGATGAAGACAAATTCAACAAAATATTATATTTTTAAACTTTAAAAACACTAAAAAAATTGTACTATTTTATTATATTTATTAACATCGTAACGGTTTCTTAGTTCGAAAATTGCAAAAGCTGCATTCGGACATGGACCTTTCGTACCTTGTCCGCCATACGCAACTATACTCGAACATTCCCACTTTAAATCCCTCATCAAAACTTTTGGAGTCATCCCTCGTACCTCATTGGCATTTACGCAACTCTGTATTCCGACATCACATTAAAGAAACAGAATAATATAAACGAAGAGAAGAGATAGAAGAAGAACATTATATTTTAATGAGCAAAAATTGTTATACTTTGCGTTTCTACTGTAAAGCACATTCTGACTTCTGCTTACTTCTATCGTCGTGTACTAAGGATGGGCCAGCTTTCGTCATCAACGAGCGGGTCGCATACATTTTGGGGGGTATGATGGTGGCAAACTGTTGATGGCAACCAGGCGAGGGGAGATGGTAGGGGAAAGAGAACCACAGTTGGGCCTGGAAAATACCAGACGGAAAGCTGACGTACAAAATAATTTAAAATGATGACTTGAAAAATAAATTGTTGTTATCTTTGACCAACAGCCGCCGCCATATTACAAGACCATAAGTTTGTGTGTGTGTCTGTGTGCGTGTATACAAATGTGCCTTTAACACAAACGAGTTTGACTGTGTATCCGGTGCTATGATGGTACTCCAAGTAAGCAGGATCACAACGTCGTCCCCACAGCAAAAACTGGGAAACGCTACAGAATGTGGCAATAAAATTCATTAAATTATTTCGTTTTGGGGTTGATGTAAATAAAATAATGATGGAGGCGAGTTGAAGCTTCAGCGCCAACAGCAGCAAAGCCATTCGGTCGCATCATAAAAGGGTGGCTGGTGGTAATGTATTTTCAAAAGAAATGCCAACGAATATTTAACTTATTATACCACAATTACTATTATAATTAATGAAAAATGCGGGAAATTATCATTTCCTTGACATTATGCGGATGACTTCACGCACAAAAGTTGTATAGCGAAAGATTAATTGAAATGGGGCGCGAAAAAATGGAGGATAGGCGGATATCGACGACGGTGTGATTGGTTAAATGAATATAAAAAAATGGTATGGTGCGGTGCATTACAATTTGTAGGAAATGGATTTGACTGTTGTAATTTTGGGTACAAATTTTGGTCAGTCAAAATGCAATGTTTTATACATTCCTTCAAATGTTTGTGAGTAATACTAATTATACACGATAATTGTAAATAGTTAGCAAAAAAAGTGAGGTTGCCTGTTAAATTTAATTGGCTTCTAATCATTGTCTTGGAAATATAAGTATTGAGTTATTGTTAATTCGATGTTTTCTTGTAAAAATTTTACATTTACTCTACAAAATACTTACCTAAAATAACTTATGGATATACATCAATATGGCATAAACACTTACCTCTAAAGACAATGGAAAATCGTAGAAAATATTGGACAACAAATTTAAATAAAAGAAGAACAAAGAAATGTTAATAACATACAATCAGAGTTCGAAAAAAAACATTAACGTACGGTATCTTACCGTTCTGTACGGAATTTCATCGAGTACAGTACACAAACACATACCTTACAAGAAGTACCCAATACACTACGACACTTTGTAAAGTTTGTGTATGTGTACACAACCAGAATACCGTACGCTACGATTGTTAAAAGACGAACACAAACGCTACGATAACGTACTGAACTTCGAACACAAACACAAACTGAATACACTACGTTTAGTGTATTTTTTGTGGAATGAACAATAAACAAAATAATTTCTTCCAAACACTGTTTTTTGTGAAAAATTTTAAAATTACATTGAGGACAGCCATTTATTTCATTTCATTTGAACACAACATACTGTATGTTTGACTATAAAGAAAACCAGTACAGAAATTTCAGTCAGGTAAACTGACTAATAAAAACCATCACCCAATATAAGATAGTGTTAGGTTTTCTGCGGTTTTGCCTCATTTCAATATAAATTAACTGACCTTTGGAAGTTATGGGAGAAATATTAACTTTAAAAAAATATATGTAATTTTGTTTGGGTGATACCAGAAGGGGTGAACAGATATAGTCCATATTCATTCCAGATTCAAGTTTTCACAATTTGCATAACATTTGATTAAAGGGTGAATTCGGCCATTTGTATGGGAAGTACCAGAAGGGGTGTGTCAAAAAGTAAGATTTTTTACAAGATAAATTAACCGACCAATTTTCATTACCTTCCAAGTGTCCGTTTTAGGGAGAAATAGTAATTTTCAAATATAGGTCATTTTGTATGGGAGGTTCCAGAAGGCGCGAACCGTTGCAAATGTTTCGGTTTTCTTAGGGTTTGCCTACTTTTGCAAGATAAATAAACTGACCAATTTCAAATATTCAAAAAATATTGTATGGGCGGTATCAGAAGGAGTGGGACTATTCTGCCCATTTACAATTCCATTAGTTCGTTTTGAAAAATATTAATACTGGTAAATTGTTATACCGATCCGTTAAGGTTTACTCGAGTTATCCTGCTCACCAGCCATCCAGCCAGACAGACGGACATACATAGCTCAATCGTTTTAAAAAGTCCTTAAACGAATTTTGTCTTAAGGTACTTTTGGTCTAACTAGTCTCCTTTAATGCGTTAGACCTTTTTTCGTATCAAATGATATATACCCTCATCCCCAAGGGTGATTTTACACAAATTGCACAGAACTGTCCTGGCAATGTTCTGTAGAAATACTTTCCAAGTAACTCAACCTACAAAAATCACATTCGAAAATACCATCTTTGGAAACACTGACATAAGGTTTCAGAGAAAACAACCGGTGGACCGATTTTCGGTTTATGTTTTGAACACAATAAGCAACTCACCCTTATTGAGACATTCCTCAAAAAATACACTAAACGTAGTGTATTCAGTTTGTGTTTGCTTAAAAAATACACAACCAGTTCGAGTTAGTGATTGTGTTCGAAGTTCACTACGTTATCATAGCGTTTGTGTTCGTCTTTTGACAACCGTAGCGTACGGTATTCTGGTTGTGAACACATACGCAAACACTAAAAAAATGAATAGTGTATGTGTATCTTCTACGTACCGTACATGTAACGTACTGTTTTTTTTCGAACTCTGCATACAATAAATAAGCTAAGATATTGGCACTATTCCAGGTAATGCTTTTCAATATAATTCGAGTCGTTATTTCTGCGAAATATTAAAATAAGACGGTCTTCATTCATAAATCTATAAATATTAGATATGTTACCGTTAAGAATGCCTCTATGAATATAACCATATGGAGAACTACAATGCTCCATATTTTTTATACGAATGTTTTATGCAATAACAGATTCATTTGTTGAAAAATTGTTATTAACAAGCAATTTAGACAGAATTTAGAATTTAAAAGGGATTTTCTTCTTCTTTGATTTAATATCCATATCATCATTGTACGACTAGGATAAGTACAGAAATCCTTGCAAATCTTTGGTAAATAAACCTGCGGATAAAAAGTATGCATGTTGTTTAACTATGCATGGCCTCTAATATCACTTGTACATAGTTTCGTACATGGGACAAAAATGGTGTTGCACGGTGTAATAGATTCCAATTACAAAGATTATTTTTTGATACTTTTCTGCATCAAATCTGGTTCAAAAGGTGGGATTTTTTCATAAAAGTTGAAGTTCAACTTGTTGAAGAAAGTTTAACGGCACAACCAACTAACTAGTAAGTAGTGGCTGCCAAAAGTGAGTTACTTTACCTTAAATATGGAAAGAGTCTTAAGGTGAGGGCTTGCGTAAGTCAGTTCAGCTGACTGAATTTTCTGTCCTAGTGTTTTCGTCATTACTAATCCCTAATAATATAGTAAATGAGAATGTTTGTCTGTTTGTTTGTTTGTAGCTCAATCACGTTTAAAAGGCTGAACCGACTTCAATGATATTTGGTAGGCAGTTAGTATACTGTCCTCCTAAGAAAGAAAGTCACATCTCCAATTTAGTAGTTTTGAGGTATTTAACTTCTACGTTCTATATCTTTTAAGTCTTAAATTAAATATTTTTGGGAAATTTTAAAAATAATATTTTTTTGAATAATTTTTGACAGTTTTCAATAATATTTAATTTTACGGGCGAAAGATATAGAACATAGAAGTTACATACATATCTCAAAACTACTAAAACGTATAGAAATTATTCTTAAAATTTTGGGCCGTGGAAAACCCTTTTTTTGAGCAAGAGGGATTCAATTCGATACCCAAATAGTAATCGGCAGCACGAATATTAATATATAGACAAAATTTTAATTTAGCACAGAGGGCGGAGGAGTTGTGGCAAAACTGTGATTTAGTCCTTGAGAGATAAAATTTGATACACAGATGGTAATCAGCAACCCGCATATGAAAACGCAGACGTTATTTAAATTTTAGAAAAGTGGGCCGAGTGGGCGTGGCAAAACTTATTTAGAGTTGGAAAAATAAAATTTGATGGCAAGGTAACACTCGGCAACACAAATACGAATGTGCGGATGAAATTTTAATTTTTTATCAGTGGGCTTGTAAAAGCTGTATGTCAGCCCTAGAGAGATAACAATTGATACACAGATAGCACTCGGCACAACAATTACAAATTTGTAGATGAATTTTTTAGTTTTGATCAGTGGGCGAAGATAGCGCGCCCAAACTGTATTTTAGCTCTAAAAAGATAAAGTTTTGTACACAGATAGTTCTTGACACTTCAAATTCAACTACACATGAGTGCAAGTTAATAAAAGTAAAGTTTTTGTTTACATATACATAAGAAAAGTAAATATTGTAACAACGGATTTCCATATACAAAGTACTTCTGTTGTAACAAAAAGTACTTTTATTGGACCAAAAAGTACATATGCTGTACCCAAAAAGTATAAGTTATTATACCAAGAAGTACACTAATTGTACCCAAAACACATTTTTTGTCACAAAAAGTACAATTTATTGTACCAAAAGTAATTTAATGGTACCAAAAAGTACATTAATAGTATACCAAAAAGTACAAATTATTGTACCAAAAGTTTAACTTTATTGTACCTAAAAGCACATTTGTTGTATCCAAAAGAACAATGTATTGTACCAAAAGTATATTTATTGTACCAAAATGTACATTAATTGTACTCAAAGGTACAAATTATTGTACCAAAAATATTTTCATTGCACAGAAAGGTATATTCGTTGTACTAAAAGTACTTTAATTGTACCATAAAGTAGTTTTATTGTACACAAAGTATAAAATTTATTTGACACAAAAACATATTGTAATATAGAGTCCTTATTGTGCCAAAAAGCACAAGTTATTGTACCAAGAATTACGTTTATTGTACCAGAAAGTACATCTGTGGTGCTCAAAAGTACACTTTGTTGTACCAAAAAGTACATTCATTGTATTAAAAAGTACATTGATTGCACCAAAAAGTACATTCATTGTACCAAAAGTACAAGTAATTGTTTCAGAAAGTAAAATTTATTCTAACAAAAGTTTTTTATTCTTCTAAAATAGTGCATTTTATTGTACAGAATATCTTTCTTGTACCAAAAAGAACATTTATTGTACCAAAAAGTACAAATAATTTTACCAAAGGCTACCATTAATTGTACCACAAATACTTTCATTGCATAAAACAATAAATTTATAGTGCTAAAAGTAATTTTGTTGTACCAAAAAGTAATTTTATTGTATACAAAGGGTGCCATTTATTTATCACAAAAAGTAAAATTTTTGTACCAAAAAGTACCTACTATAAGTACTTTTTTAATACCAAAAAGATCTTTTATAGTTGGAAGAAAAAAGCTGCAACAGTTTTTTTTTAACTTCTTGATATTTTTAAATTGAACTTACTGATACTTTTTAGGATTTTTTAAATTAAACTCACTGACACTTTTTAGTATTTTCACAACTTTTCAAAATTGTGCCAGCAGATATTAAAAAAAGTTAAATATTCAATAGACTATATAGAATGTCAGTAAATTCTGATAAAACAACCTCATTTACAGGATGATGGCATATTTTGAAGGTAAATACTTACAAATATGTCATTAGTGTAAATGAGCCTTTATAGCACTCAACAAAGCAGACAAAATATTAATCTTAGATCAGCTGGTATATCGTCATCCCGAAATTATCTTCACGTATCTCAAGAAAATATTTCTGTGGGAAATTGGTTCTAAAGTTTCAAAACTTATTACAAAAAAAAGTAGTGTGAAAAAAGTATTCCAACATTTTTGTCAGACGTAGTGCTTGAAATTCTACATCGATTAGTGTAAAAAAACCAAAGTCATGGAATGAATTTTCCGAGTTATAGCCATTTTCACATCAAATTCTTTTGTCACATTTTGTGGTATACGCCACTTTATGGGAAATATTTACTTATTTATGGCACATACGTGAAAATAATAAAATAATATATTATATATGTATCGTCATCTGAAATGTTAAAAAGGCGAAACCCTCATTTTCATAATTTTAGAGGAGCAGCAAAAAACTTAATAAAATTAAAAGTATTAAATTTTTGCACACGAATTTCTTACAGCTTCGCTCTTACCTCGGTTAAGAATTGACTGGGGTTTTTTACCCGTAAGTCAGGATTTTGGGAGTTTAGGGAACTTTGGTGTACAGGTTATTGTTGTACTCGATGAGACCTGCAACATGCACTAGTTTATTTTCTAAGTTCTCATTGAGCGGGCTACGGTGTAATTTATTTTTCAAAATATACCACATTTTTCTGGCACATACGTGAAGATAACTTCTTTTTATAATTAAAAAATTTCATATATTTTCTTTTGTATATCCACATAACGATTCACACGGTATCATAACGCAATAAATTTTTGCCAAAAGTGGATATACAACAAAACGGCTCCTCGATATCTCAGAAACCATAAGAGATAAGGACCTCGGGACTAAACAGATCGATAGATCTAACAAAATTATACAAGGACATGATCTTATCTCATATATTTTGATTTCGTGATATACGTGAATATAACTTCGGAACGACATTATGAAAGCGAACATTTAGTTTTTGGATCGGTAGGCGTAAGGGATGTGGTAGTGACCGAAATAAATATTACGGATGAAAAATACTTACTTTCTATCTGATACACCAAAGTGAGCCGTTTTTAACACTTTCTTGGGCTTCTGAGTCCCCGGGTCACCATATAATATCATATTTATTATTACTCGCAGAGTTCTGCGATCAGGAAGTAGTCGCTGTATGGGAGCTTCCCTCCAATAATTAAATTGCTCGTAAAAAACTTAAATGAGCTGATCTAGAAAAACTGCTATATCTTCAGAATCTGGTCAGTTAGATCATGGGTGAAAAATCGTGTCGTACAGTGTTATATGCATTAAACTACAAATTCTTTGGTATTAGACACCGTTCAACAATATATTATTAACTAATTGCTAATTACTGTTGAAAATAGCTATAAATTGTCATGGAGTGTTTAGAACATGATCCCCTTTAGTCTGACAACTTTTAACAAACCGCAATAAATTATGTGCAAAATCCATCACATACTGAACACATAACCCACGTAATTATAGGTATTTCACTTACCAATCCCCTATAATGATATTGCCAAGCCAAATGCCATTTAGAAAATGAAAATGTCATACATCAAGAAACCAAACATATAATTGATCTATTTTTAAATACCGCCACACTACATGTCTTAAGTCTAACTAAGGTGGCAGTGGTGGCATCAAACATTATTTATGGCTGTCAAAATATTGTCGAATTATGATTTTTCGATATTAATTCCCTTTGCTTTTAAGGGAGCTTAAAGCAAACACCCTAACTTATAACGGAGGCCATAATGGATGTGGCACTAAAAAAAACAGTTACATTAAGAAATATAAGAATTTATAAGGTCGCATGGTGTGTATGTATGTAGGTATATGGAATTTCATCCATTCATTCAATCCAACGAGCCATCCATCCACCTACATAACCAATTGAAAGCTCAAGTGATAAAGGTGTGTTCGCCAATCGATAAGGCACAGCTACAACAACAATCCGTAAAGTCAGCTAAAAGAAATCATCCATCCAGGGTGTTGCGATTCGTCTGCTCGTGGTAATAGCTTTCCCAATCCATAGTAGTTAAGTCAGGCAGGCCGGCTGGCTGGCAGGCAGCAGCACCAGCAAGGCACATCCATCAGTCATTGTCACACCCTTTCAATATTAAAAGTAAGTCGGTGGCAATAACTAAAATGGAACATTAGAAATTCCATATCTTACGCTCACACTCGCTCGCTCAGTCATGAGCTCACGCGCCCATGAGTCGAAAGTGTTGCCCCCGAAAAAATGGCAGACACCACCGCAACAGCAACATCAACAACAACGATAACTAAAACATGGATACGTGATTAATGCGTTACGAAAAGTATCGAATGTAAACGTTGGCATAATTGGTTGGAAAGCCAATGAATGTTTAGTGAGATGAGATATCAAATTAAATAACCTACAGCGCATTACATGTCACAAACTTTGTAGGAAAATGTATTTGATTCTTGATATTAAGGCTAACAAGGAATACGATACTTAAGGAACGCCTTAGTGTAACTAGACATCTTGTGTAAGGGGTAAGACATTAATCTTTGAACATGAAATTGCAATGTCTTAAATAAGGATTGTGTTGTTAAAGGGATAATTGTAGTAATACGGTCCCAAGAGGATACCTATAGCAATGACAACAAAATTGTGGCTTGGATGTTTGCAAACATTTGATGCGAATCAAGAAATTTTACTTAGGCAGGACATTGAAAGGAGCTTTTTTATTATCAAATAAATGAACAAAGTTTAAAATGTGATAAGACTTTTCAAATTTGGTAGAGTACAAGTCAAATGGTTGAAAACTTCCATCTAGAACGACAAAACAGAAACCCCCAAAGAGAGCCACTATACATACAAAGTATATAAGAGGAATAAACATTGTAAAAACCTATTCCATAGATTGATGTAATTTCCCATAACATGATTAGTCACATGCTAAAATTGATGATAACGAATAATTGTGTAAGTAGTCTTTTACGCCATAGCCGCTAAATGATTCTTATCCAATATATCTAATATAATAACTAATACTATTTCTGTTACCTACAGCTATAGTAATAAGGCATAGCAAATATTAATCAAATATGACGCTGTTAAAAAACTTATTTTAAGAAAACTTTGATAACACTAACTCTCTTAAGCACATTTATGCAACAACACAGCTTTTGACCACCAAAACGCTATAAAAAGATAAAATCTCAAGATATGTTCACCAATTTGCTACCCTTATGTCTTGCACCATCATTCTCGCCTTCTCCTCCTACTCGACAAAATCTCTAAAGATTATATGTAAAAGGTAATGTTTTGATTTCATTATGATGAAGTTTTTTTTTTGTTTCTTTCAGTTAATCCATCTCAGTGACGCTGTTCGGCCGACTGTCAGTATGTGTGGCATAAAAATGGCATAAAGTGCCGAAACGTGTGGCCACGTGCCCGCATTTCAATTGAAATCGTATGAGAACAAAGAGAAACGTACGGTTTCACAGATTAATTTTAATTTCCAAAGCTTAAATCTGTTGCATTTGCTAAATGTTTCATACCCAAGAACAACACCAAAAGAAACTAATGCTTGGGCCAACAACAACAATACGCAAAAGAGAGCAATAACATCAAAATAAACAACAACAAATTGTCAGGGATTTGTTGTAATTACTTTAGAGATAAGACCGTAAACAAAAGTGAACTGAAACTAAAATGAATGCGCAGCGTAACAAGCGTTTGCGTGAGAGGACATTGGTTGGCTGGATGGTGGATGGATGGATGGGGGGATGGGTGGGTGTATGGTTGGGTTGTGTTGGGTTGGCTTTGGTCGTTCGTTCAGGCTGGCTTTGTCAACTTAGTTGACTGTTGGTTGGTGTTCTCTAAACATAAAGGGTATTTGACGCATAGTGTCATTACTACCTATAGTCTGTCTATTCAGCCAAACATAGTGACAAACTAAAGAACAGTGGGAGAAAGTTTCGGGAATAGGTAAGAGTTGTTTATGTTTAAGGGACAGTCTTTTTCTTCTTTAATGGCAGCAACAACAGAAACTTATCTATCAGTAGCCGCACGTAGAAAAGTATTCCAATCGCTTTGATCTTTTGCGCTCCGTAGATAGTTCGTCCCACCAAGCTTAGATAACAGCTCTTTCACCTGGTCAACCTATAGAAGTTTTGGCCGCCCCAACCTACGCCGCCCATTGAGTTTATTGCCAAAGACTTTCGAGCCGGAGCATGTCGATGTCGTTGTACAGTTCATACAGCTCATGATTTATTCGACAACAGTACTCGCTGTTAACGGTGATGTGTCCAAATATTTTGCTAAGCATTTTTCTCTCGAAAAATTCCAAATCCCAAATTAATGCTCTGTGAAGCAAGACAGGTAGGATCATTGTCTGGTAGAGTTGTATCATGTTTCTTCGAGGAGGGCTTTTACATTAAAACGCTTGCTTAGCGTATAGTAGCGGCGGTTAGCGATCTTACTCGTCTCTTGATTTCCAGGCTGACATTATTATTTTTGTTTATGGTGGAGCCGAGGTAGACAAAATCATCTACCACTTCAAAATTATAGTTGTCAATGTATACACAGCGTCCCAAAACGAGTAAACTCATTGTTCGTTAAAACAAATAACTTAGTTTTGTCCTCATTAATCACGAGACCCACTTCTGCCGACTGCTTTTCAATGCTCGAAAAGGCCGCAGTAACATCCCGCAGTCCTCGGCCAATGATACCTACATCATCGGCATACGCCAACAGCATGTGGCTTTTGTTAAAGATGGCGCATGACAGACTATCGCCTTGTCTGAAGCCTCGCTTGGTAGAAAATAACTCTGTTAGATTTTTGCTTATTTTCACTGAAGACTTTGTGTCAGTCAGTGTCATCCCGCAAAGTCGTATCAGCTTCGCGGGGTACCAAACTGAGTTGAATGCAGCTTTGTAGTCTATAAAAAGATGTTATGTGCCGATCTGCATTTTATAGGCCTTCTCAAGAATTGTCGTAGTGTGAACATCTGGTCGGTCGTGGATTTTCCAGGTCTAAAGCCCACTAATAAGGTCCAATCAGGTTCGCTAAATGGGCTTTAGCCTTTCACATAACATACTAGACAGGACCTTGTTTGCGATGGGTAAAAGGCCGATCCCGCGATAGTTGGTACATACACTTGGATCGCCTTTCTTAAGCACGGGAAATAGGACACTCAGACTCCAATCATCAGGCATACATTCCTTGAGCCAAATAGTGTTTATGAGCAGTTGCAGGCTCATCGCCGCCATCTTTAAAAGGCTCAGCCGGCAGTCCATCTAGTCCCGCAGCTATGTTGTTTTTAAGCCGTGCAATAGCCGTGCTGATCTTGTTTTGGCTCAATGGTGGACAGTCTACTCCATCGTCGATGATTGGTCGTATTTCGTCACTTATGATGCCTTCGGGAACGAGTAGAGACCGAAAGTGTTCCCTCCATATTTCCGCCTCTGTCCTTACAGGTGGGGGGATCCCTGTTCCAAAACCTTTACTTTTTACATTTTGGTAGAACTTTCGGGCCTCACCTCTATCCCTGTAGTTTTCGATATCCTGGCTCTCTCTTTTCTTCCACAGACGCTTTTTTCGTCAGAACAGGTATTTCATCTCCTTCCTTTTCTCTTTATAACACTCCGTCATTGCACGCGTTGGCTGCAGTTTTGCCTTTTATGCAGCATCCATTTCCTCAGACATTCCGCGACATTCATCATCGCACCAGGGATTGTCTGAGCGTGGTTTTTCATAAGCCAGTACGGTCATTGCTGCAGTGGTCATATAATTCGAAAAATGCTGCCATTGTGTGTCGGGAACATCTGAATTAGGGTGGTTGATTCGAAGTAATTGAGAGAATTGGTTGGAGTAGGCATTAACTATCTCGGTGGTATGTAGCTTCGTGATGTATAGCTTTCTTGCCTTTGGTTACGAGCGCTTTAAGCTCTGCTAAATCGCGTGCGTACCTTGGATGCAACTAGGTGGGGATCCAAGTCAATATTTACACCGCTCATCACACGCACGTCTATAACTTGACACATGCCTTCCATCAATTACCACGTGATCAATCTGGTGTATTGTATTTTGATCAGGGGATATTCAGGTTGCCTTGTGGATATCTTTATGCGGGAATCTGCTTCCAATCACTACCGTGTATCTTGCTGACTCGAAGCTAACTACTTAAATACAGGGTGTCTCAAAAGGAAGTTTTTATTTGTTTTGCTGACTATGATAACACACAGTAAGAAGTCTAGTTCTTGGGAATTTAAGCAATTAAAAAAAACTTAATTTCAATTTACACCCCGTGAATAAGGTATGGGATAGCTTCTCACGCGTTGTGAATTAACACCCTTTTTATTTTAGATTTATAACGAATCGGCACCTATTTGTTTATCGACGACTGCGAAAGTCACTGTTTGAGAAGCTAGACATGACGATTAACAAGTATTGGGTCAACAGAGTTGGCTGCACTGGTCAGCACTATAAAACTCAAAATCGGGGCGACCAAGATCATTGAACGGAAGGAAATGTGAAGAGTACAAATCAGTCCGTTTGTTTTGATCCGAATGTTTCAATTCGAAAGCGCGCAATTGTTATACATGTGCGTGTTTTTTTACATATTCACCCACTGTGCATTCAAAACGAACCATTTTTGTGCCCTAGCTAAACTTTTAAAGTGAATGACTGCAAAAGTATTTCCTTAAGCGTTTAACGTGAAAAGGATGCGACTCGAAATGTTATCGAACTTTTTGTCATAATCATCATCACATTGAACGCATTCCCAGCTCAAGCACGCTGAAAACAGAATGTCACCCTTCGACAGTTTCATAAGCGATATTGGAGCTACTTTTAGAGGGTTGTGACGTTAGAGGCTCGGACCTAACACCAACTCTGGCATCGGTATCATCATCATCATCATCACCATCGTTGTCGTCGTCAGCATTGTCATAATCCATAAGTGACGCATTCAGTCACGCAGTATACCAATGGCCATTCGGAGCTGTGTGTTGCCATGTATTGATAGGGCACATACTTTTTTTTACCATCGCACACACACACATACACCGACACACTTATACAGCTACAAACATTTGCTGGTATCCTGAATGAATATGTATTTGGCATGAACGGGCGTAAGGACGGACGGACGAACAGACAGGCGTTATGCATGAAAAGAGTGTTTTTGGTCGGCATTTATTGATAAGGATAAAATTGTATGACAGTTTTGTAGGAGCTTAAAAAGGAGGGAATTTGATTGATTGTCTCTGTGTTCACAGCTCTGTAGGTTTTGTTGTTGCACGTTTTTATATTTTTTGCATATAGTATTCGTGTTGTTGTTTTTATTTTTTCTCTTTTACGGTATTATAAATTCAATTTTATGTTATCGCAGAAAAAGAGATGTGACAAATTTGGTATATAATGTATTCATATTCAAGTGTCGTCCTTATATTATTGATGGTAGTTTTTTTTTTATTTTGCGAGCAATTTCCAAAGTTTGGCATAAAGTTTTTGTTTTTTTGTTTTAATCAGTATAATAAATCGGGTCACTAAATGGTTGTCGATAGCAAGTGTGTATTGTGATGAGTTGTTTATTTTAAATGCTAGTTGATGGAATAGTTTAAAGATTTTCAAAAGTAATGATTAATAGAAATTAAATTGCTTCATTCGTAAATAAGTATATCGATCAGTTTGAGCGAAATTGGCGTATGATGCAAAAACAAAATTTGATATGTAGTAGACTTTACTTCTAAATTCAGTTTGAATTTGCTTTAGGCGCTCACATCGATGCCAAATTGTAGATTAAATCATTGAACAATTTGTATGAATTACATTTTTTTATGAAAAAGTCCATATTTCCTTATGAAAAGACACTATTTTTGATAATTGATAGTTCTACGTGAGATCTACATGTTGTATGTTCATTGAATTTAGTCATATTTTGGATACGATGTAAGCTTATGAAAATTTGACTCAGGAATGAATATGGACTATATGGGCCACCCTACTGGTACCTACCATACAAAATGCCATTATTTGGGAAAAGTAATAAAAAACAAAAAAAAAACTTAATTTCACTTTACACCCCATTAATGAGGTATGGGATAGCTTCTCGCGTTGTTGTGAATTAACACGCTTTCTATTTTTAGATTCACAACTAACGGCACCTACTTGTTTATAGACGAATGCGATCGTCACTGTTTGATAAGCTCTTACTAGACATGCTTCGACACTTATACTGCGAAGTTGCTGTCAACAACATTAGAGGGGAGCCGACAATGAAAGAAATTTTTTTATTTTTTTGAGATGACTGGAGCCAGGTTTTAAACCTGTGATCTCCCGCATGGTAGTCGCGTGTTCTAACCACTATGCCACGGCCGGTCCCAAAAGTAATATTTTCTTATAAATTTCAACTGAAAACTGCAGGATATTTGAATTCCGTCAGTATATCATTTATCTTCAAGATGTTCCTTTGCCGAGAGATATTGAATTTAACTTGACTTTTTTACATTAGTTGACAGTTTTGCTACATATCTGTTAACGTCTGGCCATACGAAAGAAAGTTATATTCCCAAATGTTTACGCCCCACAACCAGGAAATAATATTATGGACAATTCCCGGCAAATAGAACTTCCGCTGACTTGTCTCATAATGTATTCGTTGGACTGAGGCCTTTAAAATCAGTGCCAGGCAAAACCAAACGCACGCAGATAAATAGTATGTGTTTGTGTCGGTGAATGAATACATGTTATTGCTTTTACAACAACGCTCAATCAGAGACTGGCATGATTTGTATCAACTATATCTTCGTGTACGTGTGAATTGATGATCGTGTCTAGTGTTAAAAATACGATTATTATAGACCTAGCGAGCCTATGGGCTACCTGGAACTATTTTAAATGCATGTATTTAATGTAACAAGGACAGGCTGTGACATGATGGTTAGAACTCGCGACTACGGTTAGAATACGAGATCCATGGTTCGATTCCTGTCTCCAGTCATCTACATTTTTCTTTCATGCTTGAAAGTTCTATTTCCAATCGTTTACGACCCACAACCAGGAAATAATATAATGGGCAATTCCATTGGGACGGGTGTGACAATGTTACTCACATTTTTGGTTATTATTTGTAAATAGAAAACATTTTATAAAAAAATTTGTGATTACCAAGAATGTTAAGTTTTAAAACGTTATTGGCAAAAAAAACTTTTTAGAAAACTCCTGGTGTGACTCCTTATTACAACGGGTGTGACCTAGTAAAAAAACTCCGAAAGTTTGAAAAAATTTAAATTTTCTCGAGCTTTAATCGCTGTACATAATGTTAATTTTACAGTTTAGTCGATACCATCTACAGCTAATTTACCATGGCCAGTAGCAAAATACTCTCTAGACCGAAATCATGGGACGCATGACAAATGTTAAAAATATTATACAGCTTTTAAATTGAGATGCACAGCCATAATCATATTTAAGAAAACCCAAACACTGTGTTTGTTATGGCTTAAATCGTCGCTGATAATGGCACATGAATGTGAAATAACACTGTCATCATGTCTTACCCAAGGCGGGTGTGACCAAATGTTTTCTATATCTAAATACTCTAATATTTAAATAAATTGTCACAAAATTTCTCTATAGATGAATTTCATATCAAAACCGATATTCATTGAACCCGACCCTCTTAGATTTTAATGACATTTTGCATTCAGCTACAGTTTATTTACAGAAACACAACCTCATTTTTAGAAATTACATTTTTGAAAATATGTGGGCGTGGCAAGGTATCGAAATATTTGAAAAATGACGGTAATAGGTACTTTTACGCTGCGATTACTATGGAATGACTCAACCGATTTGAAAGATCTAGGTGCCATTGGAAAGGTATACAAGTCAGATTTCGAAAACATACACTGTAAAAATTTTATATTACATCATATTACACCAGTCGGACAGCCAGACAGACGGACATACGAACATGGCTCAAACGATGGCTCAAACGATTTAAAAAGCCATAAATCGAATTTGGTTCAAAGAAATCTAGGGTCTATAGTGACTCCTTCAAACGGCGAAAGACCTTTACTTTGGGCTTCACAAACTGTCAAGAATTCCATAGGAGTTGCTGACGACTACAACAAAACAAAAGAAGAGCTATTTTCAAGGTATAAAATTGCAAAAACTATTACAGGAACTCAAAGCTTCGATTCTTTTACACCTTCAGATGAAACTTCACTCAATGTTTGCAAATATTTTGAAAGTCAACAGTATTTCTGGCGCAAAATGTATCAAGGTTAAGTCCATATTTCTGGGGATGTCTGAAAAATTTATAACACGATTCTCGTTCTAATCTATTAGAATTACCAAATAAATCTGTACAACTTCCAAAGTTTAACACTTTATTCTTCTTTGTCACACAAAGATATCAAAATATAAGGAAGTTAACATGTGATGCATTTACTTAAAAAAATTTAAAAAAAGTAAGAAAAACCCAATTTTAGTGTTTAGATATGTTATATATATTAAATAGACCTATATAAAAATATTTTTTCTTGAAAAAAAGACTTGATCTTCGAAGTGTTTTCCAAGTTTAAACTTTAATTTTTGGGGGGAAAAAAAATTTCAGTGCAATACAAAATTTTTACAGTTAATTTTTTCGAAAGCTGACTGAGTCATTTCATAGCAATAGCAGCTTAAAAGTACCTTTTACCGATATTCTTCAAATATTTCGATACCTTGCCACGCCCACATATTTAAAAAAATGTAATTTCTAAAAATGAGGTTGTGTTTCTGTAGGTAAAATGTAGCTGTATGCAAAATTTCATTTAAATCTGAGAGGGTCTGGTTCAAAATGTCCCTTTTTTTATATGTTTTGATATGAAATTCATCTATATAATTAATGCACTTACCTTGGTTATGTTGCAAAGAATGTTTTATCAAATAATGTAACCATTTTATTAAACTTTTGTCGGGGACGGGTGTGACACAAAATTCGTACATTTCTACTAACTCATAAAACTTTTTGTATAAAACAAACAAAGACGAAACCTTATAAGAAAGCAAACAAGAGTTTTCTCTTTCCGGAGATAACAGTTTTTAATTATCATCAACAAAAATAGAATATTAAAAATTGTTAATATAAGTCCTAGCGTATAAAGGAGGTGAGAGTTTTTGGTATTTTCTCATTTCAAACTGATGCCAAAGTGATAAAAATTAAAAAAAATATAATTGTCGTTTTCTTGTACTCATTGTTTGACCGATTTTTATAAACAAAATAAATTTCAGTCAGTCCACCTAATTAAAATTACTGTACTGGTATTAGTTCACAGTCTGGTTTCAGATCAGAATTTTTATTAGTAAATAATTATACTGTAGTAGTCCAAAATGAGGCACTCGGTAAACCTAATTATAGCACGCTGAATTCAATGGTCTTAAGCTGTTTGCTAGGTTAGCCCTATTTTCACGAAATATTTGAGATTAAAAATTATGGCTCATATGTGCTGCACTTGTAATAAACACTTATAAAGGACGCTCAGTTTCTTAATAAAATAATATAATATATATAATATATATAATATAATATAGAGTAACTGTATAATTATGTATTAATTTATATTTGCATTAATAATTATATCATTTATATTAAAATATTTAAACTGAAAGAAATTACTGAGATGTTGAAATAAGTCGTATTATTGTAATTTACTTAAAATCGGCCGCAAGGCTTAAAATTACAATTATGAATTCAAATAAATAAATAAATACACAATACAATTTTGACATTTTTCAATAAGAGAGGCTATTCACACATAAATTCCACAACCCTCCCTTTGGGGCGTATACTTAATATTTACTGCAATCTAAATTATTATTATTAAAATGTAACAAACATTTATCAAAATTGGTACCAAACACATCTTAAGTCCCACAGGAGATTTTTAAAAAAACACACAACTCAAAACTAACTTAAACTCAATAGTCCACATATGCAGCCCACACACCACTTTATTCATCTTTATTACAATCATAATTTACACACAACGATGTTAAAAATAAGCGACATTAAGTCAAGCTAAAAAATACAAAAGAGTCGTCCCAATTCACAATGTTGGTGGTCGTCAAAGCTCGTTCTCAGTTTTTATTATAAAATATTTAACTAACCCATTGACCTATGATTTTCAAGCTAAATAAACCATATCAGCCATTCTTGCATTCATTCATTCATTCAACCGTCATATAGTCACCGACAAAGAACTTTGTTACCCCATTCCCTGGTGCACAAGATGTCGCTGTCTCCGTCCGTCGGAATTCAACAGTCGTCAGGATAAACACAATTCCCGTTTGTACCATTTGTGTTCGCCTGCTTTTTTTTGTATTTTTTTTAACTGTCTGCCTCAAAATGAGGCACAGCTTTAGCAGCACTACTTGAAACCATGACGCTCCACATTCATACTCTAGTTCTACCAGTACACTGGTCTTCTTCTATGGCCCTCAATGAGTCGGTCGCTGTAGTTTTTGTGTTCTATTGCCAGAAGGAGATTCTGTTGACATTTAGCATTTTGTATTATTATTGTTTTTGTTGTTGTTACTGTTATACTTGTTGTATTAATTTGTATGCGATTTGTATATTTACAATGGGTTCGTATGGGTTTTGACAATGTTTGATCTGTAGTTGAGTGAAAAAATGACAGCAGAAAAAATGTGATAAAAAAATTTACTCTTTAATATTGTACGTATACATTCTATAAAATGTCACAAAAATTATATGTTTTGTACAAATGCCACACACAAAAGGGGCGTCGGCGGTGTCATGACGCAAGAGTCAGAAAGAACAAGGAAATTTTGGGCAGTATAAAACAGAACTCTTGTGTATTTTATTTTCAACTTTCTTATACACTTGCAAATTGCTACTACGGTATAACGAATGGGCCTGACAATACATCGTTCGTTATACCTAGATTCGCCTGTATATATGATGTGATTGACACGAAGTCTGACCGACGCAACTAAGGGAAATCTGATGTACGATATGTCGCACCGATGCATCGCGATGTCTGAAAGATTTCTGAATGTAAATAGTAGGAAAATCTGAAAGGAAATTCGATGTTTCTTTAAACACAACTTGTTGTTTCCTCCGACACAGAGTTCCGAAGTCTCTGGAACTTCGATCAGATATAAAATTAAACCAAAAAGTACGAACGAGTTAATTTATTGTACCTTAAAGTTCTTTTATTGTATAAAAAAAAACATTTTGTACCAACTAGTAATTTTATTGAACCACAAAGAACTTTTATTGTTCCAAAAAGAACTTTTCGTGAACCAAAAATGAAATTTTTGTACCAAAAAATACCATTATTGCACCAATAAGTACTTTTGTTGCACAAATAAGCGCTTTTATTGTACCAAAAATTATGTTTTTTTTATTTTATTTATATTAATTCAACAATTTATACACGTTTAGTTTTTTTAAGGCCCCAGCGCCTTATTGGCCATATAGGAGCTAACTGGCAACTATTACTAACAATATATTAACAATATATACAGAAGCTTTCAAAATTATGTACAAAAAAGTGCTTTTGATGTCCAAAAAAGTTTATTTATTTTCCCAAAAAGTGCTTTTATTGTACCAAAAACTACTTTTGATGTACCAAAAAGTACTTTTAATGTACCACAAAGAACCTTTATTGTACCAAAAAGTACATTTATTATTTCAAAAAGTATTTTTTATGTACCAAAACCTCTTTTGATGTAACTAAAAGTGCTTTTAATGTACCACAAAGTACTTTTATAGTGTCAAAAAGTACTTTTATTATTCCAAATAGTATATTTATTGTACCAAAAAGTACTTTTAATGTAATACAAAGCACTTTTATTGTACCAAAAAGTACATTTATTATTCAAAAAAGTATTTTTATTGTACCAACAACTATTTTTGACGTACCAAAAATCTATGTACCAAAACCTCTTCTGAAGTACCAAAAAGTGCTTCTAATATAACACAAAGTACTTTTATATTGTCAAAATAATACAAAATAATTTATTGTACCAAAAAGTACTTTTAATGCACTAAAAAGTACTTTTTGTAGCAAAAAGTAATTTTATTGTACCAAAAAGTACATTTATTACTGAAAAAAGTACTCTTACTGTACCAAAATCTTTTTTGATGTATCATAGGGTACTATTGTACCAAAAAGTACATTTATTATTCCAAAAAGTACTTTTACTATACTAAAAGCTCTTTTGATGTACAAAATGTGCTTTTAATGTACCAGAAAGCACTTTTATTGTTTGAAACAGAACTTTCATTTATTGAAAAAGAATATTTATTGATTGAAAGGGTACTTTTAAATGTAACACATGTACTTTCATTGTTTCAAAAAGTACTTTTATTGATTGAAAAAATAATTTTATTGATTGAAAAAGTACTTTTATTGTATCAAAAAGAACATCCCAAAAAGCAAGAACTACAAACGCATTTCCTTAACTTTTCGATATTAATGACATTTAGTCTATTTAAAATAGCTTTGTAGTTAATGCATTAAAATCATTTAACCTTATGTACAAAAACAGAAAAAGTGTACTTGTGACCCTTTTGCAGGATACTGAAGATACGTTTAATGAGTATTATTACGTTTATCAAAGTATTTTTCTTCAAAATACTGCCGCCATCTAGAAGTCGGGTCGGCTATTTGTGGTCCTTTTTTATTTTGATTCTAATTTTCATAAGCGTTGACCTTATCCTATATGTGACCAGTCATTGTACTTACATAAAAGGATATACATTTTGACCTATATGGACAAAATCATTGCTTTGCGTGGGAGGTACCAGAGAGTGTGATTTCTGTGATTTTACCTACTGATAGAAGGTTTACGTTTGGCTTATATTTTCAGAAATTAGGACATTTCGTATTTAGTGTACCAGGGGTGGGACTATTCCGCCCATTTTCAGTTGCGTAATTAAATTTTGGATGATCAGTGAATGCGTACTAGAGTTAACCAACCATCCAGACAGACGGACATAATGCAGTCGTTTTATAAAGATATGTAACAAATTTCATTTAAAGATACATGATCCCACTTGTCTCTTTTAATGCGTTACACTTAAACTCACATTTAATGATAGGGTGTAGGCATAAAAATCTTCGGTATTTATATAGAAATATTAACTTCGACCTAGTCTGTTTTTGAAAAGTCAAAATGCATCTCCGCATATTTCTCCAGAGCTTGCGCTATTCCACTACAAACATAAATCAACACCCTATTACGGCACATAAGACTGATAAAAAAATCTACACAAGTTCATGTGTTTTTTTTTGTATATGTAGAAAAACATCTTTCATTCATTTTGCATGTAGTAAATGTACGTACATATGTAGACTTATAAAATATTTCCATCAGAATTGTTGATTGTTTATTTATGTATTCATATACTACATGTGTACGTGTGTATGTATGTATGTGTGTACAATATATTATTTCATTTTTGTTCGTAAAAGTACAATTTTGTATTCAATTGAATCGTGTGGTATGCAATTTTATTTCTTTTTCAAATTAAGCTCGATGGCTGACTGACTGACGTCTTTTGATGAGTGCAGTGCGTCTGTTTGGACATTGTAACGAACGCCAAAATAAAAAAAGGTTTTTTTTTTAAATACAAACTTATGACGTCATATGGTTGAACTTGCAATGACACAAAGCAATTGTGTGCACATATATAATTTTGGGTAATAAGTAATAATAATGACATTTATGTACTTCTTGGACATAACAGAATGTCCAAATTAGCATTAACGATGGGACCGGCCGTGGTGAGAACACGCGACTACAAACCTGGCTCCAGTCATCTTAAATAAAATTGTTTCTTTCAGTATTAAGTATTATTCGCAGTATTAAGTGTCGAATCAATCGGCGTGTCTAGTAAGATCTTCTCAAACTGTGACGTTCGCATTGGTCGATAAACAAGTAGGTGCCGTTAGTTGTGAATCTAAAAATAGAAAGCGTGTTAATTCACAACAACGCGAGAAGTTTTGCCATACCTCATTCATGGGGTGCAAAGCGAAATTTTTTTTTAAGATTTTAAGTAAAACGTTTTGATCTAAAGGTAATTTCAGAACTTTCAAAAATTGAACATACATTTGACATATTAAAGTTGTTGCGTTTTTTAGTTGCTAATTATAGCAACGATAATTATATGTAAATTGTTAATTTTTTGACTGATAGAGTCTTGATACAAAAAATTTTGTGTATGTACGTTATAAGTTTGTTAATAAAATTAATTTATCTCCAGAAATTTGGAACCCTAGCCACAATAATACATAAATCAGGGTCAATGCCTATAAAATTCACTGCTTTAGGTTGTCTAATAGTGCTGCATTGATGTAATGCTTTCCTATTCCTTAGCTAATGCTTTTTACAATTATTTCATAATCTTTAGCTACCAAATTAATACAAAACCAGATACATACTTTATAAATTATCGTATTTAAAATTGAGTTTTTTAATTATTCAAGTACCATTTCAAAAAACAACATCGCTGCTATTTCCCATTAAAATCGCCTTTAAGTTCTACAGACGACATTACCCATAGTTGCTAACCGACAATGATGACTGTGACGTATTAAGCTCTCAGAGTGTGTAATTCTTTGTGTGTGTTACAAAGTTAAACATTTGTTTAGCCCAGAACGCGCCAACCATAAGTAAAGGGACAATGTCTGCTATAACAACTTTTGCTAGCTGCCTTTTTCGGTCATAACAACAATAGGGGAGACAGACGTCTTCGAAAACAACTCGCCTGTGCAGCGGAAGATGTGGGGGTAGAGACAAATTTGGGTCATTGGACGAAAACCACGTATGGAGTGTCTGAAGCTAAATATCGCTTGTGTTGGTTCATGTTCCACATGTTGCTTCATTTCCGTCACATGGTTGTTTCTATCCATTTACGCCATTACTCTGTTTTGGATTTTTGGCTTCCTTCTCCGTGCATGGACCACGATGGTTTACTGACTGATGATTGAGTTTCGACATACGGGTTCCATATGAAATTGATAACAAGAGGACCAACAACAGAAAGGGTGACAAAAGCACGACCATTACAATTCAACGGAGTCGTAGTAGAAAACATCAAAAGTGATTGTCGCCATTTGCAAAAATTGAAAGACAAACTTTCAAAGTAACATAACACACACTGCTGCTTCGCCTTGTGGGTTCATTTCTTCCCAGGAGGAGACGAAGAGGACGTAACAAAGTGTTTACTCTTTATCCTTGCATATACAACTCGTTCATTTGCAACACAAATGCTTCACACACACACATCTCTTGGTTTGAGGTTTTACAAAGATGAGGAATGGCTTCAAGTTTGGCTGAGCGATGTAAACTTGGCCGTCTGTCTATGTAAATTTTGGAACTGAAATTTGCCGAAATTGCTAAATTGCTGATTTGTTGATTCGTATCGCCTAATCGCTTTACCCTAGAATACCTACTCCGTATGTTCCCAGAACAAACATAGTCCACACATAATGTGTCGTCTGTGTGTCCGGAATCTTGATGTTGATATTCTCTCTCTTTGTTGTTGTTTTGCATTTTTGTTTTACAAATCGTTGGCGTTTCGGTGTTGCTGATGTACTCTGGACAGGATTTGGGCGATGTTGTAGGAGATTTACTAGAGAATGTAAAACTCAGCCTCTCCGCCGCCACTTCCCCCAGCAAGCAAGATTACAGACAAAGTGTTGGGTGTATCTGTTTATGTTTCACTTTAGCGTAAGGTAGTACATATTTGCAGATGCTTTTTGGGTGCTGAGCAAGAGCGACAGTGGTTTAGGGAGTTGTTAAAGAGGAAGGTGTTGATCAAGAAAATGTTGAGGATAAAATTGATTGAAGTTTTTTATTTGACCATAGCCATTAATATGGACATGTTGGTTATTATAATGTGAATATCTTTTAATATGTTTACATTACACAGTACAACATTTTTCAGCTCATTACTTTGGGATTCAATTCTGAGAACTGCACGTGAAAATAGCCCCAACAAGATGAAGTTCTGCATCATTCGTTTTGTCAAGTTACATGCCACAATAATTTAATATCGATTTGAACTTAGTAAGTAGTTAGTAAGGCTCTTCTCATAAGTTATATTCCACGTAAATTATACGCCACGAAGTACAACAGTTTTATTGTAACTGCTACAAAATAAACCCAGTTCAAAACCATTTGATGAGTGGAAAAGTGAATCTGATGATTATGTAGGGATACATTATATGAACAGATTAAAGGAATTGTAATTTGTATTTTTTTTTTATTTGTTCCAGCTAAATCGCACTAGGGATTCTCGAGTTATGTCAAACAAAAGTGCCTAAAACGTGACAATTCCCCTATACGATAATTATTAACTTCAAATCGATGTTAAATTATTATGGCATGTAACTTGACTAAACGAATAATGCAGAACTTCTTCTACTTGGGGCTAGTTTCACGTGCAGTTCTCAGAATTGAGTCCCAAATCAATGAATTTAATGTTGTACTGTGTATTGATTACAAACGGTAAAAACTACATACAGTCACTAATATTGGATTTCAGCTTATGGAGAAATTGAGTAGTTGAGAAGGGTTGTTTTCGAGTTTAGTACTATGTATGAATTGGTCGACCGTGGCAAACAGCTGACTTTCGGATTCGTCGTCAATTTTAAGGAGCCATTGAGTGAGTCTAAAAGTTGAAGCGTGTTAGTTCACAATAATGCGGGAAGCTTTCCTATATTTCTTTCATTCATGTAAAGACATATCAAGTAGGTAAATATTTTTACGCAGAACGCGTGGAAAATAATGAAAATTAAGGTTACTTTGCATAATTCTAAAATAATTTCATTTAATTTCTGACCACGACGAATATTTTACTCTGGGTCAATTGCACTTCCCATACATTCCACTGTTCATATCGTCTTAAAATGAATAATATAAACATGTGAGCCATGTAACATTCGTATCCATTGAATATTTAGGTGTAACGCATCTACGGATTTACTTGTACACATACACATACATGCATACTCTTACATACATTTGTGTGGGGATAATTTACATCCAAAATACTACAACATCGTTGTCGTCGTCGTCGTGCGAATACTTTTGCATAGAATTTGTATACTTAAAAGTTGTGTTCGGAGATGTGTTGAAAATTTATTGACATTATTCAATTAATTATTGTGCAAATATTTTGCTCATACATACATTTATATACCAATACACATGCCACCATGCCACCACCATCATCACCACATACATATACAACCCATACCATACCCAAGTTGCTAGTTTGCGTATGTACATTCACTTATTTACCCATTGTTGGATGAATGAATGGTTGGTCGTTGGGTTCGGTTTGAGCTTTATCCTATAGGATAGCTAGCTGTACTACGGGTCCACAAAAATGTCGGCATTAAATCTAAACACAGTACGAACAACAACATCATGGTGGATTTACCATTAATTGTGAATTAGGATAACATTTCTAACACACTCGCACACATGGGCTGCTGCACAAATACGAATACAAATAGGGATTGACTAATACACGCTCACTTGGCTATACGAATGTATGTATGTTTGAATGTATATCACCTAGATGTATCATTGGGTGAGTGTATGTGTGCGTGTTTGTGGAAAATTGTGCTTGTGTTGGTGTAAACTGATTGTTGATTCGTTATTTAAATTTAGTTTTAGCCAAAACTGTATTTTGGTTTAGTGTTCTAATCCTCCAACTGGTCCAAATAAATATTCGAGGGTAATTTTGTAAGAGGTTGCTATTAAAAGTGCGGTTTATTGGGCAACGATTGTTGGATGGACCTTAGGTGATAGAGTTGAAACCTCAGCTTAGTGACAAACTATCAAGGGAGCGCAAAAGACTAATGCGATTGGAATTATTATCTACGTACGGCTTCTGATGAATAAATTTCTGTTCCTGATGTCAAATAAGAAGTAGAAGAAGATACAAGGAACACAACCTGTGAGTGAGTCAAAGGTCTATTTTAACTTTTATTGGTTCGGCAGGTCTTTTCATAATAATAAAAAAAATAGAAATTAGATCTGCATTAATTCACAAGCCACTATTACTTATTAAGAACATCAAACAGATATTTATAAAGTTATCTAAAATCTTGCTATCACAAAATGCATTGATTCTTACTCAATTTCCCTTTACACCCCATGAATGAGGTATGCGATGCTTCTCGCGTTGTTGTGAATTATCACGCTTTCTATTTGAGATTTACAACAAACGGCACCTACTTGTTTATCGACGAATGCGAGCGTCACTGTTTGAGAAGCATTTACTAGATATGCCGATTAACTCGAACCTTATACTGCGAAATTGCTGTCGACAACATCGAGGGCAAAGAAAGCAAAATGTAATGAATGGAACCGGTAATCGAACCACGGATCTCCCGCATGATAGTTGAGTATTTTAA
The DNA here is from genome assembly GCA_964034835.1 of Muscina levida. Classification (NCBI taxonomy): domain Eukaryota; kingdom Metazoa; phylum Arthropoda; class Insecta; order Diptera; family Muscidae; genus Muscina; species Muscina levida. Next base: position 186,848,707 of record OZ035880.1, on the reverse strand, counting down.
CCAGTATGCGGTCCCAATGCATTGATTCAGACTACATATATCATATGCCGTACTGTCAAAAATTACTATCAATGTACCCAAAAGTACGTCTGTTTTAACAAAATATACTATCATTGCACCAAAATGAACTTGAAGTGTACCAACAATAACTTTAGTTGTACCAAAAAGTACATTTATAACACCAAAAAGTAATTTTACTAAACACAAAGTACTTTTATTGTACCAACGAGTACTTATATTTTACCACAAGGCCATTCAAAGTGCATTAGAAAGTTATGTTATTAAGAAATAAATGTATTGCGCCAAAGATAACTTTAATTGTGCCAAATAAACTTTAATTGCACCAAAAAGTACCTTAACTTTAACAATCAGTACATTAATTGTAATAAAAAGTATTATACTTAAATTGTACTGAAAATTATTTTATCAGAAAGTTATTTTATGTTACCAAAATGTACTTTTATTTCAAAGAGCACTTTAAGAGTACTTTAAATGAACCAAAAAGTACTTTTACTTAATTTGTTTATTGTACCAAAATGTACTCTTTAAAATAGTACTTTTACTTTACAAACCGTACTTTTTATGTACCACAAAGAATACCATAAAGTGCCTCATTTTTAGTACCAAAAAGTACTTTTATGTTAAACACGAGTATTTGTATTGTATAAAAATGTACTTTTATTGTATCAGTAATTACTTTCTGAACTAAAAGCAAATTTTTAGGAAAAGAGCAGCTCGCGGCCTAATTCAATAACAAAATCCAAATGCAAGAAAATACCAAAAAGTACCTTTAATGTACTTTTCGATACAAAGTACTTATTTTTTGTACCAAAGTACTTTTTTGTACCAAAAAGTACTTTTGTTGGCCCAAGAGCACTTTTCTGCTGCACAAAGTACTTTTTTTATACCAGAGTACTTTTAATGGACTTTTCGGTATAAAGTTCTTTTTTGTGCCAAAGAGGACTTTTATTGGCTAAAAAGTATTTTTCTGTTCCACAAAGTACGTTTGTATACCAGAGTACTTGTTTCTTCAAAAAAGTGATTTTAATGTACTTGTACCAAAAAGTACTTTTATTGGCCTAAAAGTACTTTTTTGTTCCACAAAGTACTTTTTTGTTCCACAAATTACATTTTTTGTACCAGAGTACTTGTTTCCACAAAAAAGTATTTTTAATGTACTATTCGGTACATAGTACTTTTTGTACCAAAAAAAGTACTTTTTTTGTACCAAAGTACTTTTTTGTACCAAAATGTACTTTTTTCGCCCAAAAGTACTTTTCTGTAGCACAAAGTGTTTTTTTTGTACCAGAGCACTTTTAATGTACTTTTGGGCCAATAAACAAAAAGTACTTTGGTACAAAATAAAGTACTTTGCAGCGAAAAGCACATTAAAAGTACTTTTTGATAAAAAAAAAGTAGTCTGGTACAAAAAAAAGTACTTTGTGGAACAGAAAAGTACTTTTTGGGCAGTAAAAGTACTGATCCTACCTGTCTTGCTGTTTTGCGCAGAATCCTGGGTCTTATGCGGGTACCGTCGTCGAATAAACCATGAGCTGTATAACGACATCGGCATGATTAAGCGCGTTTCAATGGGCAGAATGTGCTGGCTTGGATACGTTGTACGAATAGATAAAAAAGTGCTTCAACTCAAAAAGTGTTCGGCAAGCTAGGCATGATTTCCTTTCTACGTACGGTTATTGACTTATGCATTTCTTTTGCAGTTGCCAAAAAAGATGATACCACAAAGGACATATCGCCGGTATACTGCGTAAATTGACCAACTACTGCGTAAACTGATCGGTATACTGCGTAAACTGAGCAAGTACTTCAAAGTAACTACTACCTTCCTTCCCAGGATATTTTTAATCCCTTAAATTTAGAACTTCTGGCCGATTTCTAAACAATCAGGCAAACCCATTTTTTGAAAACGATCTTAATTTCCATTTCCTTTCTGGATAAGCAACATCATCTGCGACCATAACAAAGCCCAACTTATTAGACCTACTCTCCTCCGAATAGACAATTTTTCATTTGTTTATATTTTCACAGATACAATCGCAAGCAAACCTATGTATGTACGTTTGTATGTTAATACTGATGTGGACATAGATTTGTGCAAATGTGTTGTTGCTGTTGTTGTTGTTGGCATACAAATGAATATATGCGTATGCAGCCATGTAGTAATCGAGTGCGATATGTGCGAGTGTATGTACAAATTTGTATTTATTTAAATGCGTTTTAAAGTGGTTCTGCTGCTTGTTCATTCGTAATTTCTAATTCGGATGGACCAAAATGCCAAATGCCATATCCGGTACACGCACACACACACATACACATGGACTGGGGTATATCATTATTTCAGCTATTGTTGTTTTCACAAACACACGGACGTGGCGTCCAAACCTAAGAGTGTTGGTTGATGGTGTTAGTGAATTAATTTCGGTTTGTTGTGTAAATATATTTGAAAATAAATTAAATTGTATTTTAATTTTCGACAATGGCTCTAACAACCAACGACAGCGGCAGCAACAACAGCAGCAACATCATCATCTGCAATAATGCGTTGTTCGCATTGTTGATGATTCGATTTGTTGAATTTTTTTTTCGATTCATGCCATTTCAATACGTTTTTTTGTTGTTGTGCATTTCTCTAACCTTTTTTGTTTCACATTTCTATTATAAAATAGTTGTTTGGTATTAAAAATCTCATTATTAGTTAGCATGAAATTGCGTGTAATTAAAATTGCATTAAAAATTCGTGTTTTTAATTGTGTATTGTTGTTGCTAACAAATAACGCATATAAATCGTAAATTGCAATAAATTTAGGTTTTGGTTTCTAATCCAAACACTGGAGAGCATTTAGTGGATTTTAGAAAATATTAATTAAATTTTCATATTAATTTGGCATAATTGGCGAGTTGCTAAATTAAATTTCACAAGAAAACATTGAATATTCATTAAATGCCTATTTAGCATACATTGCAAAGAATCGATTATTGTCGCGTGGTGTTTTAATTTGTTTCTTTATATTTATTTGTAATGCGGGTTAATTGAGCCTCATGGATATGATAGTTGATAGCAATTGAGAAATCAGAAATCAAAATTCGGTTAAGATTTGACCGAGTGATAAGCCGTCAAGAGAGGATAGTAACGAAACCCGGATAGTTTGGCATGATCGGATTGGTGGACGTGGTCCTTTATAAAATAAATGTTTCAAATAAGACTTCTAGAGAAGTAGAGGTAGGGATACAGTCTTAGATCTTCGTTTGAGTTTCCATGTCAATTACGAGCGCCTTCTCTGCAGGTAATCTTGTAGAGATGTGGAGATATTTTTACGCCAAGAATCACTAGTGGTAACTTTACGCAACCACATAGTTGTCTATCGAAGCTTAAAAGCTTAAAATCAGCATAACTAAAGGTTACCTCGACCCCTTAATCCGGAGTGTTATGTGTATCGTGCTCATCGGATGGTTCAAGGGGTATCCGACTGTATTCTAACGGATCCTCACTAATGTACCTAGGCGCCTTAGTGAGTAATAGGTTTAACTCTCAAGTTCTTATAGTGGCTATGACACGGTGGACCTACTTTACTTGGCAAAACGATTAAGAGGGTTAGTTCTGGTGACGAACCCGTCAAAGGCGCGAAGCGGTCAAAGAATCAAACAAACGTGGGAGTCAATCCTTCTCTTCAAGTGGCTGTGGTGGGCAGGGCCGAACCCGACGGAAAAATCAGCACAGTAAGCAGGGTAGAACTTGAGCAGAAGCTGACTCTGATTACACAAGGGAACAAAATTGAACTTTTTGAGTGTTGTTTGGAATTCGATAGCTGTTTTTTACTAATTTGGGGTCGCTGATTTCAAATCTAATCTCCATTTTTCTCCATCAGCTCGAATTTTTAAGTTACAGGTACTAATCGTATTTTCGACTTTTTTCCAAAAAATTATAGTTCAAAAAATCATAATTTTTTTTTCATAAGCCGGATTTTAAAATTTTATTTTTTTTATTAAAGATATCGTTGTTACCTTTGAAAAAAATCAAATTTTTTAATATTACAAAAAAAAATGACTAAGTAACGGCTGTTTTATTCAAAAAAAAAAAAAAAATTACACAAAAAATTACACATTTTAATTTTCTTCACGCTGAAAGTTAATCAGTTGGGGACAAATTGTTATTTTTATTAGCTTTATTGAATATCATATTAAGATAGCTTTCTAAAACATGTATGTACATAATAATCGATTGAAAATTGAATGAGTTATGCTAAATTCGGTGATAACAGATTTTTCGCAATTTTTTGTTTTTACCCAAAAAAAATTAAAATTTTGTATTTTTAAAAATCATGATAAATTTGCAAATTTATTTATAGTTTAATTTTTAGTTTTGCCTCCTATTACAATATTAATTAAAAGACCAAATTTAATTAATCGGCAGGTTTCAATTCGGAAGTTAAGGAAGAAATATTAATTTTCCAAAAATAGGTAATTTTGTATGGGAGGTACCAGAAGGGGTGATCCGATATAGTGCAAATTCATTCCTGATTTATATTTTCATAACCGTAAAACTTCCGCATAGTTTGACTGAATTCAGTGTACTTACAAAAAAGATATGTATGTAAGACTATTGGGGTGAGTTCGGTCATTTGTATGGGAGGTACCAGAAGGGGTATGGCAACGCTTTCGGTTTTTCTAGGGTTTGTCTACTTTTGCAAGATAAATAAACTGACCAAATTTCAATATCCTCCGGTAGTCTGTTTGGCAGCTATCGAAGATATATTAATTATCCAAAAATAGGTAATTTTGTATGGGAGGTACCAGAAGGGGTGGGGCTATTCCGCCAATTTACAATCCCATAAGTTCGTTTCGAAAAATATTAATACTGATAAATTTTCATAACGATCCGTTAAGGTTTTCTCGAGTTACACTTTCACAAACATATTAATAAATGTTATTTTTGTATGGAAATCGTGATTTTTGTAAATTTAGTTATCTCAGTAAATTGTTGACAAAATCAAAAGTTGTGCAGATATATTAATGAAATAAAGCTCATTTGATTCACACTATATTAAACTAAATGTTTTAAGACAAACACTGTGATTTTTGTTGCAATAATTTTTTTTATGAATTTTTAAAAAACAAAAATTTTTTTTTTTTTGTAAATTTTTTGTTTTATTATTTAAAACTACAACGATATCTCTGAAACCACTAAGCCAAATTAAAAACAATGTAGGCACGGATTAAAGATAATTTTGTTAACGAGTTTAAGTTTTTTTTTTAATTGAATATGGTGAACCGTTTTCAAGTTATTTTAATATTTGTAGTGGAAGTGCCTTAGTTATGGACATAACGGTATATCGCGAAAAGTCGAGCTGATACAAAAAAACCAAGTGCAGATTTGGATTCAGCATCCCAAATAACCTTTAAAACAATATTCAGTTCTTAAACAACAAATACCTTGTTCCCTTGTGTTATGGCCGATTCCAGAATAAGCACAGATCAATTAAGCTTTCCGGATGTGTAATGGCCGAAGGAGGACAAAACTATTGACTGTGAAAATGACATAAAGGTAAATTTTCTCAAAAGCAAGGTGAATAGTTTTGGTGAACTCTGGCCTGATGCCAGATTGAAAGTTGTTGCAAGATCTGTGCTTCGACTTCGGCGGATAGCCACGATGTGGATTCCAGCACACATTCAGACGACGAAGGTCGCTATTGACATATTGCCGAAACAAAACCACTCCTTCAATACCGGTACCTGGGAGAAAATCAGGGATCTCAGGCTGGCTGCGCCCAATCCTCCTTATTCTCTTAAGAGCCAAAGTGTGGACATAGTTCTAGTCCATGACCCTTGGTTTGTTGGCAATAGAGTCAGGGTCACGCAACCTTGAAAGGTCCCCTTTAAATGGGACATTAAAACATTTAAATGTTCTACAAAAATTTTGCTCAGAAAATTTTACTTGGGGTGATCTAAGACCAAAATTCGATATCACCAATTTTTACAGTACAAGTTAAATATATCGATTTCTTGTCGTAGATCTTCCCGAGTAAAATATTTCAAACAGCATTTTTGTAGAACATTTTAAAGTATAATTATCTAAAGTATTATATTTTGACTTTTCTCGGAATAAGGACGAAAAGGACAAGTAAGGAGTAGAGATAGATTATTTAAAAAACAAGTTAAATTTTATTCAAGACATCTGATATTGAAAGGGCCCTAAAACAGTTAGAATCATATTTTTTTAGGACCTATTTTAAACTCTATTTTAGATAACATTGCAAACTTCACCGGAATTTGAATATAATCACCTAAGGCTTCTATTCCGTAAATACATTATTCTGCCCCCATACTATAAACTTAAGTTCATGTCACAGTGTAATTTTGGAGCCAGGACGAAGTCAGCCGTTTAAAAATGTAGGCTTTCTGATATAAACCGCGCTGCGAAAAATTTATATGTGAAGTGCAAGCTGATTGCTACTACCATCAAAAAAGTATGTGAATACAATAATACAATAAATCCAATAACCCTTACTGCGTTATTCACCGTATTGAAATTGCATTAGATACATTAAATAAATCACAGCCATATTTTCTTCCCTACAAATATGCAGCACTTCCTTAACAAATTCTCCAGTGAAAATATTTTTTCTTATACACCATAAATTTATATAAATAGTATTTACTATTACCGATATACACCGTTTTTTATAATATAAAGCAATTCATGTATCTGTGACATTTTGTATTATTTATTCAATGTGTACTAGCAAAAGTTTTCTTTTGTTTAACTTCACAATCGATTATTCCTTTCTAAGTGACTTGATAATTACATTAAGTCGAATTTCACATTAAATTATGCATGAAAAGAACAGAAAAAGAAATATTCTTACCACCACAAATCACTTCCACTAATTAGCCAAAGATAATTAAGTATGCATTTTCCACTCTTTTTATCAATTTTTTACAATCAAAAAAATAAATGTAGAAAAAGACAAATATAATTACATGAAAAGAACAATACAAAAGAGGGACTACAAAAATTAATTTTTCGAAGCAATCTAAAGACAAAACTTGAATATTTGCATTTTTAATTACATGTATTTCAAGCATCAGGGATTTTCTTTGAGTCTTCCTTCATCTTTGTTTCGGCAATCAAGTGAACGTAGACTGTGATAAAATGTACGATTTGTTCAATTACTATTCAGCGGAAAAAGATTTGCAAGATTTTTTTATAGTTTGCATATTTAAGAATTTTTCATCGCTTTCGGTATGTCGCACATGTGAGTTTTGCCAAACAAACACTAACGTAATCCTCTTAAGGCCAACTAACCTGTCAATATCTAAACAAATGTTGAGATTTTGTCATCACAAAACACTTGCAGCTCATCAAAATAGAATTGTAGCACAAAAAACAAAACAAAAAACTTACCATGTAACCTTCATAAAAATGTCACAGCTAAAACCTTTTTCCAACTGAAGAAAGCAAATTGGGCATAAGGGTGTACATTAATGCCCATGTACGGAAACAGTTGCACATTGCATTCTAATCCGCCAACACAGAGAACACAAGAACTCCATCCAATGTAGATTATTAAATACGACAAACACAACGGCGAACAAATTGCTCTTTCTGCGGAAGCTGTGAAAAGTGGTGAGTGACAATTGCACTAAGTACACAAAATATCCAAATAATTAAATCAAATTGAGATCAAAATTAACACCCGTTTTCACAGACACTGAGCATGAGCACTCATGTGTAACCGTGGCTGACTGACTGACTGGCTGGCTGACGACACCTTCATTCGGATCGCCGACAATCACAGCGTGAGGATTATGCTCATGCCAATGTAAAAATCAAATGCTGACATCTCGGGCAAAACTATTAACTGCAAATAAAATGCGGCGACAATGAAACAAAATCTCGGGATCATAGATTATTAAATGAAGAGGTGGAGAGAGAGAGAGTTGTAACAATAGCAAATGTTTATTTTCATATCACACCCCACCCTCCTGCGGAGAGGAAGGCGAGAAATCATATGTCGTGAATTCAGGGGGTGTGTGATAGCATAAGAAGGCTAATTGCACAGTGGTGTGAAATAACGAATTTAGGTGGATTGATATTCTAAAAGTTTTGGAATGCTTTGCAGGGCATCACGCAAGGGTTTTGATTCGGCAAATTTTAACCCCACATCCTACAATAGCCATATCTCAAAAAAAAGAGCCGACGCATTGGCTGAGGCCGTTACCATCCCGAAATTTGAGCCAAGTTTACTTTGACATTGGTGTTCCTCCTACAAGGGGAATTAGCTAATTGCAGAAACACTCAATCATATTGATAAAAAAAAAAGTTGAGAGAAAGAACCCACTTGCACTGCGACCTAACATATTTGAGCTACCATGGATATACAGAAGACAAGATTTCAGTTAAACATGTCTAAATTCCATCTTAACTATAATAACTGGTTACTTGCTGGTTGGCAAACAGGCTAATAGGTTAAAACTTCCCTACAACGATTTATTTAAATCTACAATTATGAGGAAGATGAGGAGACCACAGAACATTTTCTATGGCACTGCTCTGCTTTTGGTGACATAAGATATAAGGATCGTCTGTCAACACTTATGGAAACACCTGTCCATCAGTAGGCGATCTGCGTTCATTCACGCCTTGAGCTATACTAAGGGCGGCTGCCAATTTACCTTATCTATAACCTTCCTGTAACATCTGAAAAACAAAAGTATGAACAAATTTTTTCGGCAGTCCAAATTTATATAACGCATTCCACTGTCCCATGCCATTTCTTAGCATTAATGATGACTCTACTCGCAGTTCCTTAAATTATTCCAATTTTACCCTAAGTTATTTATTACAAACAAAAGGGGGCAGCAATTGTATGTAAACCTTCTAATAATGAAACGCTTATTGTCACAATTATTTTATTGCCCTTCTATAATAAATGGTTGGCAGGGCGCGAGTGAATTAATGTCTGAATGTATAAATGTCTGTTTTCGCATTTCTTTGTTGTTGTGTTTTTCTGTTTCTGTTGCTTTTATTTTCATTATTATTATTCTTCATCCGCCAATTTGTAACCCCTCAATTGAATTGCGTTTTTGCCCTGTGTCGGTCGGCGTACAAATCCCAGACTGCAAAATGATTGAATTCATGGTGTGGCACATACACATCATGCCCTGCCTGCAAGGATTTCATTCATGCTCTGGATGTTCTGTGGCACTCAAAGTACATTTTATGTCCATTTCTCCCCCTCTGGCATTCTGGTATTCAGCTTGTGACATCCGTTTTTGTGTTTTGGTGGTTTTGTGTTTGTTGCTCAAAACGTTTATTGTTTTGTTGGTCCTTTGACGTTTGTCCTCGTCCTTCGATTGTTACAGCGTATGTATATTGCTGGCTTATGTTTCCATAAACGTTTTTGTCATAAACATTTAATAAGAGCATATTTTTGTTTTGTTTTGCTTTTGTACATCATTTGTACTTTGGTGTGTAATGCTGGGGAATTGATGAACGAGCGGAATGACATTTAATGGGGGGTGTTTTTGGTATAAAGCAGTTAAAGTTTAACAGTGGGATGATGGGAGGTGGGAGGTGACTAGTTGTGGAGTTAGACATAATGTTCTTTTATGGAGAGGTAATTCATTATAGTCTATCTATAATGAGAGATATTTACGAATAAATTGAGATATTAGAAGGACCAATTAAATTTGAAGGTCGTTAAACTAAAATATTATATGTCTTAAAAATTTTAATTTTATATCTAACACAGTCTAAGTAAAGTAATACCGACTAATAGGCATACGATATAAGGAGAAGAGAAGGTAAACGAGGCAATAGGAAAACGTGTCAACGGATGAAAAAAGGGAACTGTTCACGGATACGCAGACTTTGCTGCAAATATGGAGGGATCATTTTGTATACTTTGCTCATTCCCAAAGAAAGCGCAGGAAATCACGTCGATCAGCGATTAAGGAGTTGATAGTTCTCCACCGAGCTAAAACAAGGTTAGTACGGCAACTACCAGGCAAAGAAACAACAAAGCTGCGGGAGCCGATGTAGTGCAGGCTGAGTTTTTCAAGGCCGCACTGAGCTAGTAACATCTTAACACCAGCTTATAAATACAATTTGACTCAAGAAATGCCTGATCGATTATTGAAAGCTGTCTTAACCAAGGCGATACAAGAGTGTGCACCAACTGCCGCGGGATCAGCCTTTTGCTCTTCGCATACAAAGTCCTGTCGAGTGTGTTGTGAAAAAAACTAATTCTTTATCCTGTTTTCTCAGAAATATAAAAAACCAAAATTTAATGGGGTGCAAATGCAATCGATTGAACTTATCAAGTAACTAGGGATTGTTCACGACACGAAACTGGCTATAGGCAAGCGCTTGATACTGTCTCCAAAGGGCACTATGTGAACTTATACAGCAATAGTTAGACCAATACTTATCTATGGTATCGTAGTTTGGTAAAGTCCCTTCCCAAAGCAATAATTACCGAATTACTTGACAAAAATTCAAAGTTCAGCATTGATTAGTGTTAGGGCAATGAACACAACACAACGTACGTCACTTGGGGCCTTTCTAAACTCTACTTATCTGGTGAGAAACAGACAATATGGCATTAAGCTATCGGATCACTCTGGACATGCTAAACTACTACTACTAAAATAAATATTTCCTCCAAGTTGTCAGCCAATTGCAGCTTGTTTTAGGCAGTAATTACTACAGTGCTCGAGGTTGCTGTACTACTCAAAAATAGTGTGACCACCCTCTGAAGAATCTGTAGCTACACAGACAGCCCGGAAGCTATTAAATCTCTGGAAGCCATATTTGCTACATCCCTGATGATGAAGGAATAGCATTCATCCCTAAGCATTTTGAGACCGGGCACAACCCATAAAGAGTGCTGTAGTATTCAAAATCCCCCTAAAAAAGAAGATTTTCTTATTGAGATGGGCGTATGTCCGATCTTGGTCACAGAAGAACTTAACCAGCTCTTAGGTAATAGAAGCTTGAATACAGTTCTTAAACTACGGCATCAATCGCGAGTACAGACAGAAGGAAATGACCGAACTGACCCACATAGTGTTATTATAGTGATAGATATATTAATTTTGTTCTTCCATTTAAAACATCCACAGGGAGACTTATTAAGAATGGCTATAAATATATAATTGTTCAGCGTCGAATTCTGAGTTGATTTAAAGATGTCCCTTTGTATAACCTCGCTCAAAAACAACTCTCACCTCCTACACAAATTACCCCTTTTTCGGTGTCTGTCGCAGCTCTATGTGGGATTACAGCCGTAGTTTAAGAGCTATTATACTAAAATGTGTTACACAAGCATTTATTTTATAAGCGGAGGATATGTTCTAAATTGAGTAATATGGAACAAAAACTTCTCCAACCTCCCACACAAACGCCCCCTTTTAGGGTGTCCGCCTGTTTATCGCCGTAATTACACCAGTATTTTAGGAGCTATCTAGCTAAAATTTGTTATACAAGATTCTATTCTCTAAGCGGAGATTATGTTCTGAATTGAGTAATATCGAACAAAAACTACTCCCACTTACCATACAAACTTCTCCTTTGAGGATATCCGTCTGTCTATACCTGTGACTTCAACCTTAATTAAAGAGCTATCGAGCTGAAATTTGGTATAAAAGCACCTATCCTCTAAGCGAAGGTTAAGTTATAAGATGAGCCCAATTCCCCTTTTGGGGTGAAACAGTTCATAACTATTTTCTCTACAAACTTTAGCTCGGTAATTGATATTTTAGAGAAAAATTATTGACAAAGAATCGATGTGACAGAATAAAAGTAACGTCCACCTCTTATACAAACTCTCCTTTTTTGCAAATAACCAGTTTTATCGGTATTTCTACAAATGGTGAAGGGTATCTGCGCTTCGGCATAGCCGTAGATGATTACCTTACTAGTTTTACCTACATATATTTTTTGTAAGTACATTGAATTTAAACTTTTAGCCTCAGATGTACGCTTGTAAGAGTTAGACTCAGGAATGAATATGGACTATATCGGTTGACCCATACTGGTACATACCATACAAAATAACCTATTATTGGATAAATAATATTTCTTCTATAACTTCCAAACGGACTACTGATGAATATTTTAATTTGGTCTGCTTTTTTATCTTGTTATAGTAAATAAAACCTCAGCGAATCGAAACCTTTGCCACGCCCGTTCTGGTACCTTCAATACAAATTACAGAATTAACATACATATATTTTTTGTAAGTACGCTGAATCTATTCATATTTTGCGCCAGATGTCCACTTATTGAAATAAGCGTGAATATGGAAAAGAACCAGCCGTGGCATGATGGTTAGAATACACGACTAACATCCGGGAGATCCCAGGTTCAAATCCAGTGTCCAGTCATCTAAAAAATATATTTCCTTCATTGCCGGCCCCATCGATGTTTTCGACAGCAACTTCGCTTTATAATTGTCGAGCCAATCGACAAGTCTAGTAAAAAGCTTCTCAAACAGTGACGTTCGCATTCTTCGATAAACAAGTAGGTGCCGTTAGTTGTGAATCTAAGCATAGAAATCGTGTTAATTCACAACAATGCGAGAGGCTATCCCATACCTCATTCATGGGGTGTAAAGGGAAATTAAGTTTTTAAGTGGATATGGACTACATCGACACTATAACCCTTTTTACAGTTTTGTCCGACTGAAATTTCTGTACTGGTTTTAATAAAATCCCTATAATGGCTATGGCAGTTATTGTGGATGGTATTATGTACCGACTCTAATCAAATTCCTTACTTAACTACATTTAGCAAATATATAATTTTTGCCATACTTTTACCAGGATCAGTCGAATTTGTCACAAAATAATTTCATTCTTAACCAAACATTCGTCACAGAATTGTTTTCAACCCCACATAGTTGCAGAAGAATTGCTTGCAACACCATCAGCAAATATAACATTAACAATACGGTAAAAATAACAACAATACATTAACAGCGTTTTAGTGTGCAACAACGTTCGTCAGACCATTCAATAACATGAAGTACCCCAAAAATATTAATTTGAACCTAAATTTCTATATTTTCTATCAAAAATTAAAGCGAGAAATTATGCCCTCTCTCATACACACACACACACTTACGAAGAAGACGCGTGCAAATCAAAGTGATTTAGAAGAGGCAACAAACGAACAAAGAAACAATTAAAACCGAGTACATTTTTGCAAAAGAAAAACAATAACAACAATTGAAAATTAAATGAAACAATATCGTAGAATAACAACCGACGTTTAATGGCAAAGCAACAATAACAACAAAAGGCACGTACCATCAGGATGTGCAGGAGCAAAGGCGCCTATTGTGGCTGCTGTTGTTGTTTTCTTTACATTTCTGTGGTGAAATGGACCAAATTGTTAATGGTAAGTATCAGCGCTCAACGTTGTTGTTGCTGTCGTCGATTGCTTTCTGACAAGAAGGGGTGGGCCAGGCCACTAAGGCAAATGATGTGGCCGTGGCTGTTGGGTGGGTTTTGTTGTTTTCATAATGTTTCTGTTAACATTTCTTCGTTACGTTTTCTGTGACCGCCGTCACTGAATTGATACAAAAGGGGTCCTTTGGCCACTAATGCCAGAGTGTTCGCTGTTGTTTTTGTATTAACATGTTTTGGTTTGGCAGCGAGTAGTAACAATGCGAATAACACCGACCGAACGACAACCTGTGTTAAGTGCCATTTCAGATCGTATCGTCGTATCTCGTAACTGGTGGTTTCTCTATCGTTGCCAATGCGTCAAGGGGACGCCGGCAAAACAAATCTTCCCCGCTCGTAAACCAAAGTGCCAAACAAGCCGAAACAAATCGATGTCACTTGCAATCAACAGCATAAGCCCACCGCCGTCAACCGACGGACAGACCGAGCATTTTTGTGTTAAATGGCACCATATGTGATTGTAAACTTTTGACAAATGTTTTAATTTAGTTGTCATTGCTCACTCTTAAAATGCCAGCCAACTCGCCCTGGCTTTGCTTGTGGCGAGACCATGGATAAGTTTGGGCCAAGGGGGTGGGTTTGGTACGACAACTTCTGGCGGCCTTTTAAATTGATAGATGGTAATGAAATAAATGTTCGTGTCTGTTTGCGAGAAATTATGTAGGTATATGTTCACAAATGTTAAACAAACTATTAAGGAGTTAAATATAAATCAATTAACCTGTTAGGAAAAATGCGTTAACAACAATAAAATGAAAAAAAAAAACAATCTTATCTGATAAGGTTTGGTTTTAGATAGAAATGTACAGTGGATTGAAGGGGAAGAGAGCTAAGTGTAATATATTCCGTTATTTAGATATATTCAGAACTTCATTTATACATCTTATTAATTTTATTGTTATATCGTAAACCCTAATCAGTAAACCTCTAAAAAAACTTATTTTTGATTTGCAGTGGAAACGAAATAATGTAGCAACATTTTCTTCCAAGACATTATTTTAATAAACTTGTACGTCATATATATTGTATGAATCCTAAATATTGTTCAGCGTGTGCCTGTAAGACTATCATGTTGATAGTATATAAACGTTAACGATTTGCTATTCCAGAATGGATTTGTAGCGTGACAGCTTCCTTATAAAAAACCTATAAAATTTGTTTTAAGTCTTCTGCTTTCGATGTGCAAAATCGTGCGGAAATTTGGCGAGGTCGCAGCAATGGCAGTCGAACCTCCCACACAAAGTATGTTTTACTCAGTTCATATATTGAGTAATCGAGTAATGTAACGGCGAGAATTTTAAAAAATGTACAGACGTACATTTCCTCCTAATAAGCTCTTTATCAATTTTGATAAGGATTATTTGCTTAGAAGAACGATGGGGCATTTGTATCATATTTTAGCACTTCTTACAATCATATCTTTCAGAAACACAAATATTAGATTTTGTACATGGGCTTTACCTATAGAATCGAATATTTGACTTAAGAAAGGAGCAAGGCCCACCGCCATTTTAAACTGAAAAGTTTTAAAAGGTAACAATAATGGCCCATTCATAATAAAACGAAATATTTTTATTAATTATTTTAGATGCAGGACGAAGTCTGCCGTGCCAGCTAGTATAAGGCATAACACCATATTGGTTTGTTTGGGCAGTGGGTGGTAGGCGTGGCCGGTTTTGATGAAACTGGGCATGCATATTTTTCCTAGAAAGTGTATGTACCTAATTAAAAGACTTTTGTGCAAATTTTATGCGTAAATATCGATTTGGATTGTAGGAGGGGCGTGACCATTTTTTTTATGAAATTCCAGTTTTTTTTTTAATATAGTCAATATAATTTTAGGTGCCAACCTTCATGACCTCGGACCACTCCTTATAGTTTTTGCACAAAAATATATGAAGCGATCCAATTGTGCGGTGCACAGTGAGTAATGAAACTTAGTGTAGATCGGTAACTAAATGGAATTACTAAAAATATAAAATTTCATCAAAATGGGCCACGTCATAAAAACGAAGATTTCCTACAAAATGGCCAATATCAATTCAGACCAGATCGACTGGTCACCTACCCCCCTAAAGAAAAATGAACCCAGTATTGAACCCTGCCTATTTGTCAGGGCAGGTTAAGAGCAGAGAAATTGTATTATGGACTTCTTCACCTCTTCATACCCACAGCTTCGGGAGAAATTATTAGTAGGAACTTTCAGTCTTATTACATGTCTTTCAGTCAAACAGTGTCCATTCATGACGGATACAATTGATCGGGTTTTGATAGCGACAATATTGTGTTAGAACACGTTTCTCTGTATTTAATACAACCTCAAACAGACGCCCACTTACCGTTTGCCGACCATTTGGACCGCTCTCTTAGTCTGACTGTAGTAGCTGTGGAAGTCTGAAAATGTATTACGTCGAAGGGTAGCATATGAAAGATTACATTTAGAGCATCGGATGGAGTGGTGCGGAGCTCACCAGTGATGTACAGGCTTGCCATGCACAGAGTTTTAAAAAACAAACTAAAAAAGATCTTAAAGAGTCATCAAAATCGACCACGCCCATCATATACCTCATTTTTCACACAAAATTTGAGTGACTTTTGTCTACAAAGTTACAATCTAATTAAACATTATTTGAGAGAAGAGATTACCTTCATTAATATTTAGATAATTGGAAGCTGTAGGACACTAGAAAGGGTCGAAAAAGTAAGTTTATGTCATTCGCCCAAATGCAGCAATTCTGCTTATTGACGAATTCACTGAGGTGAAAATGTGCCTCATCACTGAAAATGATTTTCCTCGAAAATTGATCATCCACTGTTGCCATTTCTTGCCACCATTCTGACCGTTGACGACGTTTGGAATGGTCAAGAGGCTTTAGTTCTTGAGCCAATTGCACCCTGTAAGCAAGTCTTTGTGCAAAATGTTCATCAACGACGAGCGTGAGAGGTGTAATTGTTGGGCACGACGACGAGTTGCGGTGGACGGCTCTTCAGACACACTATCGCGAACAGCAGTAATATTTTCTACAGTACGAGCTGTTCGCGCATGCACTGGTGTTTTTAAATCTCCTACAGACCCGGTTTGCTAAAATTTTTGCACAAATTTTCCGATTGTACGCACATTTGGACGATTAAATTGACCGAAAACATCACGAAGTGCACGATATGCATTTTGATAACTTTGACTTTAACGCGTTGCTCGATTGTGTATCTTTCAAATTGAGTTAGTCTGAAATTAAGAAATGTCAAATGAAATCCAGAAAAGAACTTGACAATTAGGTGTGGTTCACATTCAACATCGGCCCTTACAATTTACCCACCCTTTATTATAAACTGTTCTTGTAGAAACATTTCCTTACTGCATCATAATTAAAACATAATTTCCCTTTACACCTCACGAATGAGGCATTAACACTCCTTTTATTTTTAGACTCACAAGAAACTGCACCTACTTGTTTATAGACAAATGCCAACATTAACTTTTACTAAACATGCTGATGAGCTCGATACTGCGAAGTTCCTGTTGGCAACATCAAGGAGGCCGTCAATGCAAGAAAATGTAGATGACTGGTGACAGTAATCGAACCATTGATTGATAATCGCGTGTTTGAATCATTATGCCACGGCCGGCCCCGAACCATCATTATTAGAGTTTTGAGTTTAAGTGTTTAAAAACTGGGGTTTTGTACTCGCAATTCCACTGTGCAGTGTCTGGCAAAAACGGCTGACAAATACAGCCCACTTTGGCTAAACAACCGAAAGCTCCCTTCTGAAAAAGTCTCGTAACACCCTCCTTTAGACACCACTGTCATCCAACAAGTCTAGCAAATGACTTTTAATATTTTCAACGTGTTAAGCTGTCACAACTAACTTTAGATCATATGTTTAAATTTTTATAACAACAGTCGCCCCCTCTTTACTATATCATTCAAACGAATGTCTTCCACTTAACCCACGCATCGTAATAAAAACCAAAAAAATAAAAAGTTATTGCACTTAACATTCTGTTAACATTTACTAAATTTTTATTAATATCAAACAGAACCCAATAGAGAGAAATTTCATTACATCACGCAGGCAGACTTCTCTAATGCGGCCAACAGAGTCCCATGGTTATACAAGTATTTACACCTGCCGTGAAATTCACTCACCGCCTGCCACATTGATCCCGAGTCCGCTAGAAGTACTCTAAGTAATTTTTTTCTGTGCCTTTCTATTGACATGGCATTTGCATGTCTCACCAACAAGAACAAGCTCGAGTCCAATACAACATCTGTCGTTATTTTAGCGTATGTCGTGGTTAACATATCCACTGAGCGCTGTAAGCGTTTGTGGCACTGCCCTTATGTGTTGTGTGATGTGCTGAGCAGGGTACTGCCATCAACCTTTGGGCAATCAATTCCGGGTACTTATTTCCACTTGAGCATGATTGACATTTATAAGGATTTTACTTTCTCGGCTGTGTTTTATGTACGTACAATTTTGTTCTATATTATGAATTTATAAAGATTATTTGCTGTTGTTTGTCTGAGTAATAAAGGTTCGCCATTATTAAATGAACGAAAGAGAAGAGATCGTCGGCTTTGGGTGTTGGAACACCATAAAAGGGGGAAACACCCCCTAAAGCGTTAATAATGCCGCTTCATTGCATTGAAGTGAATGGGGCGAGGGGGTGGGGGAGGGGAATAGTTAAGTCCAAAACAATCGATCAATTGTATGGAAGGGTATTAAGACAACATGATTCCTTAACATTAAAAATGGAATATCAATGCAGTCATTGAGAGTTAATATTTCCGCCAGAAATTCAATCAATTAAAAATATTTTACTATCTTTGGCGTCGGGTTTATAAAGGGCTTCATGGCTGTTGTCACATGAATGGTTTCATTGTTGTCGAGTGTCTTTTGTGACACAATAAATAAATCCATTCATAATAGTTGTAATCATTGTGTTTCATTCTTAATGATATAAACATAATAGTTTTGTTGGGCAAGCAGATCAATGGCAAGCATAAACTTTAGAGCTGTTATCGACTTTTTTATGTGTAGCATATGTAACTTAACATTTTCACACCTGGTTAACGTAATGTATATGTTTATTTTTATTAACAACAAAAAGTAGACTGTTTTAAGTAAAATGGAGGCAACAGCAATATCCAATAGAAAACTTACCAATTTGTTTACATTCATTCATCAGTCAATGTAAATTGGCAAAAATAAAATAATCAATCTGTCGTCTGCATCATTGATGTCCTGTGTAATTGTTCTATATATCAAAAATGTGGTCTTATCCTTAGCCATTTTAGAGCTTACTTAAGTTACCGCCATAATCCAACTATTATTATACAAATACCACTTAAGGCCATTTTCATGTTTTTATTTCACTGTCCCCCCTTTGTCTTAATTATTTCCTTACATTTTGACATTCATTCTTTAAATTCTTTGCACACAATTAACCATTAACTCAATCCTTGCTCATTCATTCATTCATGAAACACTTATTGTTGCTATTGCAAAAAGAAGCCGATGGTGCTGTGCTGTCTGTGTCTTGGGTTTGTTTTCATCCGTACGCACACAAATTAATTGTTTTCTTTGAGTTCGTACCTTTTTTCCGTGAGGATTTCGCAATACCAAAAATCCCACCGTAAAAAAGATCAATTAGTATAAGAAATTGTTAAGAAAAACATTGCAGGCAATGAGATTATCTGGTATTTCCGATTGCAAGTCAAATGGTTTTGGCTAGAAGGCGGAATTTCCCAAAAGACGCCAGGATAAGTCTTCCTTTTAAATGTGGCAATGTTGTCCGTAACAATGTGATAGAGGATTGTTGTGTTGTGGAAAAATGTGCTTATTGTAAAAGATATTATTCATTTGGGATATCTATAAAATAATTTATCTTATAAAAAAAATGTATTTTATTCTATGAAATAGAACTAAAAACAAAACAAAATTCAAAATTTGCATTAAAAATTGATACTAAAAGAAAAATAAAGGTTGACTAATATCAAAAATGGGGAATGGGGAATTTTCTAATTTGAGTCTTTCTGATTGTTATCAATTTGGGAATAACCAGAAGCTCTCTTTGGAGGTTCCCAAGCAGCTCACAACGTCACGTATCCCCTGGGCAATGCCACTGAACATTCGTTCAGTGATAACAAATGTGAGAAGGCGAAATGTTAAGTAACCTAATCGGCATGCTACCACCGATGCGTCTTAGGAAGTAGGTAACAGAAGTTACTGAAGCTCAACACAGGCTCTCTTAGTGGCTTTGGCAGCCCCAAGAAACTAGGATTGGGCGCGGTGGCCTAATAAGCCACTCTCCTTAAACAAAACCAATTATTATAAAAACACAAATGAAAGAAAAAAACAAGAATCCCCCAAATGTTGACGACCCCCGCAAACGTTATAAGAACCATGATTTACGGATATGCTCCTGGATTGTCCGAACTCTCTACAGAGAAAGTGACTCTATCCAACTGGCGGATGTCCTCGACAAATACAAGGCTGACATCACCACCATACAGGAAATGCGATGGACGGGACAGGGATGCACACGTCGAAAGAACTGTGACATCTTTTATAGTTGCCATGCAGAAAAACACGAGTTTGGATGTGGATTCACGGTTTAACCCTGTAAGTGACCGACTAGCCACTATTCGCATCAAGGCGACACTTGACAGTAAAATTGTTTTGAGAGATTTTAATGCTACAATAGGAAGGGAAAATGTTCTTGGTTCAGTAGTCGGTAAATTCAGTCCGCACAATATCACCTCCGATAACGGATTCAGACTAGTTAGCTTTGCGTCGGCAAGAAACATGGTAATGAGTGGAGCCAGATTCCCGCATAAAGATAAAATTTTATACCAAAAAGAAATTTTGTTGTACCAAAAAGTAATTTTATTGTACCAAATATTACTTTTATTCTAGGAAAAACATTGATATTTATTTAGCTATCAAATACTTTGGTTGCATCAAAAACTAATTGTATTATACTAACAAGTACTTCTATTGCAACTACAAGTACTTTGGTTGTATCAAAAAGTACTTTTATTCTACGAATAATTACTTTTTTGCACCTCAAAGTACTTTTATTGTACAAGAGAGTACGGAAAAGAAATTTTAATATGTCAAAATTAACTTTTATTGTACCAATAACTACTTTGATCAAATAGTACTTTTATGGTACTAATCATTACTTTTAATAGAATAAAAAGTACTTATATTGTACTAATAATTACTTTTAATGGACCAAACAGCACTTTTATTGTCCCAACAATTAATTTAATTGCATAAAAAAGTAGTTTCACTGTACAAGAGAGTAGTTCAATTCTACCGAAAAATAATTATATTGTGTCAGAAGGTATTCTTAATGTACCAATAATTACTTTTATTAGAACAAAATGTACTTTTATTGTACGAAGAAGTACTTTTTACTAACAAAATTCAATTTTTTTTATTGCAAATAATTTTATGCAACCAACTTTAAATCGCAGTTCCTTTTTAAAATAATTTGCAAGACCATAATATGATAATATTAAACATTTTTTGGGTTATAAAAACATATGAAAATAAAGGCACCGACAAACATATAATGATTAAAAAATTATTTATAATAATAATTTAAAAAATACTTAAGAGCAACATACTGGGTTACCTTCCACATAACAACTATTTAGCATCTGTGTTCAATAAGTTATTAATAAATGCCTTATACATATGAAACGTATTGCGTAGTATTTAACTTTGTATCTTCGAATTAACCTACGCATCTCACGGCATACAAATTTAACGCAATTTATAATCAAATTTCCTGCCTTTTGCTTTTTATACTCAAATATTGGCATTGATTTAGTAAAACAAAATTTGTACTAAGTCAACATAAACGACTTCAATCGATATTATACTTGTACCAGTTTTCATAACAATCTATCTTCATAACGTTTCTTTTTTTTTCTGTTGCTAAATCATAAAAAATAATCTCTGCATTGCCACCTTACAGCCTCTTGAAGTCCTTCTCATCACCATCCTCAACAACAACAACAACGTCTGCTACGAGAGAAAGAAAGAGGGAGAGAGAGTCCTCTGGGTGTGAGTGTGTGTGTATCATCGTCATCATCATTCACTTACAAACAAACAAATATTGATCAAATAAACATATATCCGCATTCTTAAAAAATTGTGTATTTAGAGCAAATACTCAAACAAATTGCTATTTTGGTAGTTGTTACTGGTGTTGCTGCGCTGCTGTTGCTGCTGCTACTACTACTGTCATTGCTACTGTGTGTGCAATTGTTGATGTGGTTGATGAGGATGTTGCTGTTGTTGCTATTTGGTGATATCTACAAATGTCTGTACATATTTTCATTTCACAAAGTCAAATAAACAACAAAAAAGGGAAAGTTAAAGTAACCAATTAAGTTTTTTTTTGTGTTGTAGTTCAGTTTAGTTTTCAGTCAACAACATTTTGTAATTTACTATCATCACAACTGGCAACAGCGTCAACAACGCTTTGACGACGACGTCGTTATGGTGGACATGGTTGTCTGCGTTGACGCTGGTCTATAAAACAGCAAAAGCAAAATGATTGCCAAAATCATTTTCAAATAGCAAATGTCCTAGTAAAAAAACAACTAAACGTTAACATGTACAACAACAAAAAGTACTATGTAAAATGCAAAATCAATAACAACACAAATGGCAACATTTAAATGTGTGGCAACATTACATTGAGGTAGGATAGAAACAGGCAACGCTCCTATAGCGCTTACTGACTAAACTAGTTCTAAAGGTTCTAAATGTTGTGAAATGCTTTTTTGAATTGTTCAGAGAGGGTTTGATGAAATATTTGTATGGTATTCGCACTGACATTGATAACATTGAGGAAAATATTAATTAATATTCGAAAATCCTTAGGTGTCCTTAGGTGTTAAGTTGTTTTGACAAATGTCCACGGATATGTTAACTGTTCTGACAAAATGCTCGTCAGTTCGATGTTGCAATAGGTGTAAGGGACAAATATTTCCGTACTCTTAAAGTTTTACGTTTTCAGAGTATTACCTTTTTTCACTGTATCCAAGTCTTGTACTAGAACGAACGAACGAATGTGTAGCGATACAAGATTGTAAGTACTCAACCCAGGATGAGCAGCCCGGTTATTGTTGTTGTTGCTGCCCCTGCTGTTGCTAATAATGATGGTGTTGCTGGTTTTGTAACTGCTGTCGTCGCTGCTCTGCTAACTGCGGTGTTGTTGCCATTGCTGGCTGAGTGAGTTTACTGCTCAAATATTATGCGAACGCAAATATTTTTATTTAGTAAATGTCATTTATTATTTATGTTTATATGAGCACTTATCTAGCGCTGCTTAACAACTCTACTTTACTTTTAACTATAAAGATGAAACGCAAGAAGAAGACGAGAAAGAGAACTCAACAGCAATAACAACAACAACGACAACTACTACTAAAAGTAGAAATATAAAGCGAGCCATCCCAAGTGTTGTAAAATGCTCTCACACTAATATAATATAAAAATAAAACACTCATGCCGAGAGCAAAGCTAATGCCGGTTACAGATATTGACAAATTGAAACAGAAGCCAAGTGTAATCGCAAAAACGATTATTGCGGGTTTGGAAGTGAAAGCAAAAATCTATTTCGGAATGGTAATGTCCTTTGTCAAGAGATACCAAAATCGATCCCAATAGGAAGGGTCATATATGCTTTATAAGGATAAATCGGATAGAAAATATTAAGGTACATTAAATGAGTAACAATTTAATGGAAGATGTTTGCACTCCTTTTCGCATTATAAAAATTGCACATTTTTTAAATTTCTATTGTGTCCTTTAAATAAATGCTTGATAACTTATCTCGTTTATTCATTTGACTGGATTACTTGATTATTTCATTTACAGATTTCCCGTTTTTCTGGTTTAGTTACTTTATCTTTATAACTTAAATACTTCAATAACTCAATTACTTGATATTACTCGACTCTTCCATTGTGCCATCACTGTTCATTCCAGAGAGAAATACAAAACGAATAACTTTCAACTCAATATGTAACTGGCAGAGCAAAGCTATCACACATCCTTAACGAACTGAGGTAGTATTACTTGCAAATAAAAAAGCAAATAGTACTACAAATCTGGGGTGGAGCTCTCTCTTCTTTCCATATCGCTTTTGTGTGTTCAGTTGCAAAGAACAATGGAAAAATCAACAACATCAAATGTCGATGGGAAGCAGACAATTTTCCATTTGTGCGCGGTGGGTTCTAAAGTTATGCAGAGCTAAGAAAACTGTCAATAATTTGAGTTCAGTTTAAGCAACACTGTTGTATAATAGGAATGTATATAACATAGATTCTATTACCACTACTATTACAATACATAAACACACAACAAATACATACACTCTTGATGAAAGTAACACAAACAATGTCTGCGAAGCGTCTGCTCAAGCTGAAAATGCGAATGATGAGTGTTGCCACATAAACAGTGATGGACAGAATTATGTGTATTGTATTTTAATTTATATTTCATTCACTTGACATAAATTAAAAATATTTTTTGTTTTCAATTTAGCATCCCAGGTAAGTTAACATGGAATGCTTCTGTAAGGAACATTTTAAAATTTCATACACCCGAGGTGACTTATTATGGAGGTCCATTAAAGTTCTACATCATCTGGGAAACAATTCAGCTTTAGCCGTGTGAAGTAACAACATTACTCTTCTTTTTATTTGGCAGCAGCAACAGATAAATAATTTTCCAGGTATTTTTCTCACGAGGACTCCCAGAATCGATACATATACTTACCTAGTATTCTGGGCTGTAGAGCATGCCAGGTGGGGTCAGTGTCAGGCAGAGTTGAATCTTTGTTCGTCGAGAGAGGGCTTTGTCATTAAATCACACAGAAGCAGAGGTTTGCGATCTATACTCGTCTCTTGCTTTCTAGGCGGTAACTACACTGTGATAGTTTTTAACCCAAAACAAAATGAACTTCGATGAATCCTTTTCGAACTAGTAGGGGGAGTCCATTGAGTGCGAAAGTACACTTGGAAGTGTCAGATTGCATCAAAAACTGAGGCCAATCTGACACTCAAAATTGTACTTTCGCACAGATTGCATCAAAAACTTAGACCAATCTGACACTCAAAATTGTACTTTCGCACTCAGAGGATTCCCCCTAATAGTTCGAAAAGGAATAATCAAAGTTAATTTTTTCGACTATTACAGTGTTTTTTTTCTGTTTACGGCAGAACCAAGGCAGATTGGTGGGATCAATAAAAAATTAGGCCTTAATATGAAGCAGACTTCCAATGAGCAGAAAAGAGAGTTTTAGGGTCGCTAATTTCGAATCCAGAGTAAAATTTGGAAAAAACAAAATATCGGACATATTTTTCAAATACATTATTTTGCATTTAACGGATATTGTGCCTAAGGGAGTTTTTCGGGTCGCTGGTTTCGAACCGCGAGTACTGTTCGAATTTTGAAAATAATGTCTGCCATTTTTTTTCAAAATCTGATTCCGAATTCGATATCAGCACCGCAAAAACCCCTTATTGCTATGTTTCATGCATATAAAAAGTCCTCTTAATTTTCGGACTAAATTTGTTAACATTTATATCGAAGGAATGGTAAATTCGAAGGGCAAAATAAGGGAGAAAGGCAAAAATAGTCAGTTGATCCTAAGTCCTTTCGATATAGAAAACTTATAATTGTAACGTAGAGATAAGCTAATGTTTGCTGATGTTAGGTGATTTAACTATGCCGCAGTAACATCCCGCAGTTCTCGGTGAATGCTATTTATATCATCGGCATACGATAGCAACATGTACTTACTTACTTACTTAATTTTCCTTTAGAATGAGGTATGGGATAGCAACATGTGAATTTTGTTAAAGATGCTACCAGTCGTATCTACCGCAGCTTTCCGCATGTTTATCTCCCTTATGATGTTAGAGAGATCACATGACAGACTATCGCCTTGTCTAAAATCTCACATAGTGAAAGATGGCTCTATCAGAGATTTGCCTCACAGTTTTGACCACCACTGTATTTTGTGTAAAATAATGAGGAATACAAACAAATACGAGTCTTTTAGTGTTATAGGATTTTTATAAAATATTTGCTTTTAAATGTGTATTTTTCACATCACCGATCTAACGCTTGAGTGAGTGTTTGTGTGTAGTACGCCTGGTTCTCATGCCACTTGGCTGTGTGTGTGATGTTGCCAAGTATGGCAGCCGTCGTTGTGCTGTGCCGACCGTCCTTGTGTTGATTCCTCTCATAGGAACTTATTTGGGCTATGAATGAAATGCAAATCAAATGCGAATAAAAAGCACGTGTTGTAACACGTTTATTGAGCACATATTTGTATTTGTTGTTGCTGTTGCTATTGGTGGTGGTTGGATGGTGGCGATGTTGTTGTTGTTGTTGATGTTGTCATTATTATTGTTTTGTACACATATTTATTAATGTTTATATTTTGATTTTCAGTTCAAATTTACTTTTATGTCCCCCACCCTCCCAAACGCCAACATTCGAAAGTTGTATGTAATGAAGACTGGCGGCGCTCCAACCAACAGCCATCGATGGTGATTGTGATGATGATGACGATTTTGGTATAAGCATACGTTAATGTGTGTGTGTGTGTGTTTGTGTATTATTGTAAGTATTGGTATTATTATTATTAGCCATACAAAACAAATTGGTAAATAATAAATATTTTCCTGTTAAATATTGTTAGTATGATTTTGTTTTGTTGCTCGTCTTATTGTTTCCATTTGAAAAGGTGTACACTAACACCTTCCTGTGTGTGCGTGCGTGTGTGTGTTGCTCTTTTATTTCTCTTCCCGTCGTTCTTTGCTGGATTCTCTTTACATCGCGGCGGTACTTTATTTCTATATATGACTGGACTTTTCATTTACTTAGACTTTTGTTGTTGTTGGTGTTGAATTATTAAGTAAAGACTAGAACGAATCAATAGCAATCATCATTGTCATCGTCATTTGTACAGGTTTATATTGTTTCGTTGTTATTGTCTTTGGGAATACCTATGTACATTGATTGTATAGTACACATAAGACAAATTGTTTTGTGCATAAATATCGTAAATATATTGTAAATTCACAGGTGGTTACTTAAGAGTGAAAGAATTTCAATGGATATGTTAAAAGAAAATAAACATGTTGTGACAATTTGATTTCAAGGTCGCAACAACAAAAGCTATACGAAGCTATTTAAATTGCATTATCGTCGTTAACCATAGCCTAGCTCAAAATGGGTTAAAAGCGTTATACAAATTTGTAGACGAAAAAAAGCCGAAAACAGTTTATTTGTAATTGGTATTTTTCGACTGATTCTGTTGGAAGTAATATCAACGTCTGATATTCAAATCCGATTTTGATAACCAGCAATAATTTATTTTAAAAAATTTTCTTGGCACTTCATTTGATGAATTTAACATGAGTCTGTCTTATGAAGTAGACTAATATTTTCTGAGAATATTCACTACTCCTGGTGTAGTGTACATGAAAATGAGATTTAATGACGAGCACGTCTGGGTCTGGTCGTATGATCACGGTTAGACACACGGCTATCATTCGAGCGATTCAGGGATCGATTCCCGTCTCAGTCACCTACATTTCTGTCATCGGCAGCCCTCTCGATGTTGTCGCCATCAACTTCGAGGTATAGTTTTGAAACGAATATGTAAACATATTACAATTTATATTAATTTACGTTAGTGTATCAAATGATACATCAAATTCGGCTTACGATCAGGAAATTGTTTTAATTGTTTGATATTTTTGGTCAAATTCAGTGTGTCACGCACTAGGATGACGCGTTTCGAACTCCATGACGAGTTCATCTTCAGACCCCTTTGTGACGAACTGATGCACAATGGTACATCATCAGCTGTATATATATCTACAATTTACAATTTTAAATATTATTTTATCATCTAAGGATCAAATAGTCACAAATAAGGAACCGTTATAGAATTCCTTACTTAGTTCAGAGGGTATTGACGACTCGTGTCGTAGGACATAACGTGTGAAATTCTGTAAACAGGATATAACCGGACATAACCCCCAAATGCAAATTGGGGGTTATGTCCGCAGAGCGTGGCGGACATAAGGCCCAAAATCGTGTTGGGGATTATGTCCGTGGGGGTTATGTCCGAGCACCGGGTTCTAACACCCATTTTTTTTACCAATATGGTTCAGTTTTCTCTTTGTGAGAGCAACACCCGAATTAACGATGGTGAAGGCTTTTGCCAATGCATCGGCCCTTTGGTTACCATTAGAGTGTTCAAATACCTCCTTTTTTTAGAAACCCGGTTTCCGAGTTATTCGAAAAATTGATTTTTTAGAAAAATCGGATTTCGAATACAGCATTTTAAAGAAAACCGGTTTAACCGGTTTTTTCGGTTTTTTCCTAAAAAGTTAAAATACTTATAAAAAAAATAATTTGGTTTTAAAAAATGCATTTATTTAGTATGTTATATCAATACACCCAATCCGATCGTGCCCAAATCCTACATTTAGTAAAACTATAGCAGGACAAAGTTTTGGAGAAAAAACTGGAAGTCTAGCTACGCCCCATGTAGTACCTTCCATAGCCATCAGGTACCACCCACTTTAGAAATCGATTAATATTATTAATAGATCCAACGCGATCGTGACCAAATTCTGTTTTTAGTATTGCTCAAACAGCATAAAAATTTGGAGAACCAATTTGGAAGACTAGCCACGTACCTGCTGGAACCTCCCATACAAATGTACCACTTCGCCCACTTTAGAAATCGAGTAATGATATCAATATAGTAGAAAATTATCTGTTTTACTGAGGGTAAGGGTATATGTAAGTCGGCTAACCCGAGTCAATTCTTCTGTTTAGTTTTTATAAAGCTTGATACAGAAAACACGCGCTCACTTATTGTGGAAGTAGGATTTATTGGCAAAAGAGCGTTTAGAAGGATGTTGAGCTTTTCTGTCCTTTTATTAAATCTATCGAAATGGTTGAAATCATCATATAGGCTTGTGTCATTGCAATTTGTTTTCACTGGTGGATTTTGGATGTTATTTATTGTCATGTTTAAATCTTTGCAAAGACTACCATTAGGAGATTCCCCCATCTCACAATCTGAACTGTTAATAGACTCTGCCATTGTTCGGGAAATTGCACGATAAAGTCTTTTAAAAAGCTCGTTAGCAAACTCCATCGTTTCCGCTTTTTTAGACTACTTTACAGAGGATTAGCTTGTAGGATATTTTCCGGTTCTAATACACATAATTAGGGTATTCAATGTTTGTACACGAGAATGTTTTTAGAAGCTTTTTAAAGTTTTAAAATTCATTTTCAAATTAATTTAGAAAAGACTTTTTACATTTTATAAACAAGAATGTTTTTAGAAGCTTTGTAAAATTTTAAAATTCAATTTTAAATTAATTTAGAAAAAACTTTTAACGTTTTATAAACGAGAATGTTTTTAGAAGCTTTGGAAAATTTTAAAATTCAATTTCAAACTAATTTAAAAAAAACCGAGTACCCGAAGGAAAAAACTCGGTTAAACCGGTTATTCGAAAATGACATTTTTGCAAAAACCGGCATACGGTTTTAAATAAAAAAACCGGTTTACGGTTTTTCGCTTTCGGTTTTGAACACCCTAGTTACCATATATGTCCTTATGTCCTGGAACCAATGTGAGGGTTACCATCGAATGCCTAGCTATCTCATCCAGAGACAACCGTGTGAATACATGCTGTTTCTTAGGTGGACTCTAGATAGGTTCAGCGCAAACCGTGTCCTCTCTATATCCATGGTAGGCTAATTCAGTTGGGTCACTGTGCAATGGGTTTTAACACCCATCTTTTCTTAGCATTAAGGTTCAGTTTCTCCCTTGTGAAATCAACACCAATGCGACCGTACTTCGCCCGAATTTACGATGGTGGCATGTCCACGGACATAATGTCCATGAGGTAGAAGACATAAGGTCCATGGTATGAAAGTCACAATACTTCGTTGGTAACCATATATATGCCATCTCCTTCAGACATTTCTCGAAAAGGTGTATACGTTTTTCAAGGATTAGATAGCCGCTTTACTATGAGTAAGTAAATCAATATGGAGGCTATTCCCTTGGCCTCTTCTTTGGCTATGACCTGAATATGCTACAGTGAACCGGTTGTCTAATCGAAAGATTCTACAACATACACTTTCTCTTAATTTCGATCTCTCTGTGAAAATTAGTATGGCTTCTTCCCCAAAGTGTAGGACACTATTATCATAGTAGGTTCTGTCCGGAATGTTTCTCATCAAACTCGGATCGAAAACAGGTTTTGGCACAGTTTAATCCGTGTGACACCTTACATTGATTATGTCTAAAATTTTAGCATGAACATAGACCCTGTGCCTCTATGCTATCGTGGCGTTTATACGCATTGCGGTGTTCATAGCTATTTCCTCGCTTCTATGTCTGGGGGTTACCAGTTTAAGATCGTGAAAAGTTCTTAAGTTGTACTAGTTCTTAAAGCGTATGTTGTCTGGATTGCCACCAGTCTCATAATGCCTCGAATTTCTGCCTTTAAAGCCCTCCAGCTGTCTCCAGCGCCAGCCACCAATCCGCCGATTCGTAAAATAAAATTCGTTTAATAACAAAGTCATATAACCTGTTTAAATTTTAAGGGTCAATTCCCTAGTTGAGACCGATTACCCTTTTGCGATAGTATAGAGCCGTTTCCGCTTTGCTAGTCCTGACCTCAGTGTTAAGATTCCAATTCAGTTTAGACTTGAATATCAGACCAAGGTATATGTCACTACATTTAATCTGGACTTGGAATAGCACCAGTTCCGTTTTATTCGGCTCAACAATTATGACACCATACTCCTAATTGTGGAGCACCGCGAACAGCTACTGATTTACATTTGTACCGTTACAGCAAAAGTTGATATGTTGGTTTTTAATGCGATATTTATGCCAAGTTGGCAATGTATTAGTGAAATGGACATCTATTAAATTGCATTATAAAATACTCATATATAATCGGTTTCTTGTAAAGTTCAACAGTCATTACTTATTCGTTGCTTGCTGTAAATTTTGATGCTAAACTTTGTCAAGTTTTTTACGTAATTAAATTTTTATAATTTGCTAAAACTATTTGAAATTATTCTATGAAAAAATCATTCCATTCACGCCCCCCGACAACACTCTTTCTGTACTCATACTGCAATTCATATTTACATACAAAATCTAACATATGTTTGGTAAATATGAATTAACACTTTACCTCCAACGCCATCAACCCAGATGTCGCCAACACCACCAACATTAGTAATGACATTTGAGAAACAAAAATTCTCACAATTCCCATTGCTACGAATGGCGATGATAGTTATAGCAAATTGCTACAAAAAATTCATACGTATATATATCATACAATTCTAGGAAATTTGCAAATTCTCGTTGCGTCTTTGTGATACTACGAAAACGGAAGTGTAAGATGTTATGGTATTGACAGGCGCACGAGCAAACATTTGCTTGCCAGAGTGGAGAAAGTGGAAAAGAAAATAAAGGCAAAAAATAATGACAAACAAAATGGCGTCTTATTTAGTACTAGACTATGCTCATTGTGAAACGAAAGTATAAGTTGGCTTATACCGATTTACTCATGTGTACATTAGTTAAATGTAATTGAGCTATTATATTAGTTGTTAGTTAGTAGGAGATTGTCTTTGCATATATTTCAATAATGGCAATAATTGCAGAGACATTTTTTGTAAGTAGCAGCGTTAAAAATGTTATGTTTAAAAATAGAATTGTATTGATTACATACCTTGAAGACAAACGTGATGGTCCTGAAATGAAATTAACAATAAGAAATTGGGGTCAGTATATTGTATATGTATATAATTAAAGAATAATTTTAAATTAAATACTAAAACACAATATGCACAGATCATTTGCCATCGAAGTAACAATTGATATCTTTTACACCATAAACTGAATTCGGATTTATAAAATATTTATAATACATTTATGCAACATCAAATGGCCATTGCCTTCATACGTGTCACATATTTTCAGGGCGGTACTTCTCATTTATGTTTTAAATTGATAAAAAAAAAAACAAATGTTTTTAAAATAAGTTTGTTTATTTCAATAAAAATAAAGTAAATGCACTACTATTAAATAAAAAATACACATACCAATGTACACCGAATATAAAAAGTTCTATTTGTAAACTTACGGTCATATTCATAAAAAATTTCTAAAGTAGGTATGAAGCGTTCTTTAGCTAAAGTATTCTTTAGCTCTAAAAAACCTTTAATAAGAAATTGTATTCATAAAAGTTTTTTATCAGCACTTTAGCTTTATGTGTTCAGGTGGCAACGCCGACTGTTATTGGTCGTTACTGATGTAAAAAAACAGCTTTATAATCGGATACAAAAGCTTTATAATCGGATACCAAATATGTATTTGCACTTATAATGACTATGAACATTATTGTACCACAATTTTTCATTGACTACGATTCTCATGATGATAAGAAAGGCGTTAAAGTAAAAATTATATTAAAAAATTTGATTTTCTTTTCCTCATGTTGAAATTATAATCTGATACCGATTACATTGTTTCCTTGTTTTGATTGTTTATACATCACGAATATTATTTCATTTTTTACAAATTATTTTTGAAGAATTTTGGAGAAATATTTTTCAAAATGGTATTCATGAATGAAAAGTGTCTATTTAGATACTTTTCTATGTGCGTTATGATTAAGAAGAATATTTCCTACACAATGAATACATGCAACAACTCTTTCCAATAGTAAAAATGCCGAAAAATTTAAAATAAAGATCTCAAATTCAAAAATATACAATAAATTGTACAAACGTCAAGTTATAGCACGCTTAAAGTAGAGACAACCCTACTTTATCTTATTGAAGATGTGAATCGTTTATGAATATTGTTTTCTCGAAAATTGCTTAAAAATGGTTTATAAGCCTCTTATAAGTTTTTATGAATAAGGCCGTTAGACTGTATTTTTAATGGATTAGTTTTGTCTTTGTTGCAATTCTTTAGTGAGGAGTAAAGAAAATTTATGTTTTTAATGTTTCTGAAAAAGCAGGAAAAAAAAAGAAATAAAAAGCAACATATTTTCTTAGATCAATATGAAGTCAGTAATAAACTCAAATCAATATAACTGATGTATATATACTAATAGTAAAATGCTTATTTTCCACAGTCAACGGTAACAAAGGCACAAATTATGCAAAATCATACACTTAATGCAGATGTCAAAATTTACTTCCACTCTGTCAAAATTTATGGTACCCCAGGGGTACCTACCTACTACTAGTGCAAACTGAGGAATTCGAATTCAAGTATATAGTATCAACGTATTGTTCGATGTAAAAACAATTATTAGACAAACTGTAAATTTTAGAAGAAAAGTTGCAATAATTGAGTTTTTTTTTAAGTTGCATTAACTGATTTTTACAAGATGCAATAAATGAGGAAATGCAATTATCGTGGGTTGCGTGAGAGAGTTTACACTGTATATAGATTTTACCTTTGAGCACCTTGGGGCACGGCCACGGCATTTTCGAAAATCCACAGTTCAATTTTCGCTGGCGCCCTAATATACATGTTGTATGTATAACGTATGGGGACCGGCCGTGGCATAGTGGTTAGAACACGCGACTACCATGCGGGAGATCGCAGGTTCAAACCTGGCTCCAGTCATCTTAAAAGAAAAAAATAAATAAAATTTTCTTTCATTGTCGGCTCCCCTCGAATGTTGTTTGACAGCAACTTCGCAGTATTAAGCGTCGATTCAATCGTCGTGTCTAGTAAGAGCTTCTCAAAACAGTGACGTTCGCATTCGTCGATAAATAAGTAGGTGCCGTTAGTTGTGAATCTAAAAATAGAAAGCGTGTTAATTCACAACAACGCGAGAAGCTATCCCATACCTCATTCATGGGGTGCAAAGGGAAATTAAGTTTAAGTAGTTATGTATAACGTATGAGTAATATTAATGTTTTACTGAGTTTATAATATTGTGGATTTATGGTTAATTTGAAGATTTCATTACATAAAATTAGTCCAACTTGTTTTTTGTCAGTAGCGATCAGAATCAACCGTTTGACCAGGTTGTAGAAGCCCATAATAACCAAGACATTTCAAATTCCACGAGACACACAGTATTATCGTTCATAGTGTCAATCCTGACATTGCCATCGAAGCTGCACATTGCTTCGCACATAACAATGTCGAACATTTTCGGTAACAGGCGAAGGTACTAGGGCAGTATAGCAAAACTCCCAAACTTGGTTCCAAATATCTCTACAACACTGTGAAATATTTAGGACGATCAAACCATTATTATGGCTGTTGTATCGGTTTTTTATAAATGGGGAGTGGCACAGCCCACTTCACTCTGGCTGTAATTCATACTGTACCAACTACACATACCAAATATCCTGTTTATCTATCTTATAGTTTATAAGATACAGCCGTTCTAAGTTTCAAGTTTGTACCACACCCACTGATCCGATCCCGCCCATTTTTTTGTTGAATCACGAACTTTGCTGCCAGATGCGGTTTCAAAAATAGGGTCCGATGATCTGGGCCACGCCCATTTGATATATCAAAAAAGGCAAGTACCCCATTTTCACCACCGACCACACAGCCACATTCTGCGAAAATTTCAAAAAGATCGGTCAAGCCGCTTGGAGTCTATACGGTGCTAAAAAATGCAAATAAACAAACACAAACCCTTTATCATATATATATAGATTTGACCTTTGACCTATTTAGGGCATGGCCGTCTTATGATAACGGGCATTAATGAAAATCCAAAGTTGATTTAGCGCTGCCATACTAATATTAAGTAATATTAATTTTATGCTGATTTTATATTAATCATACGCACTTCGTTCCAATATTGTGGATCATACGGTTTAATTGAAGATTTCATTAGATGAAATTGGTCCAATTGGATTTTTAAGAAGCATATATTAATAAAAATTCAATGGTTCTTAAGTTATACCTGTTGTATGTACAACGTATACGTATGAGTAATATAAATTTTATGCAGATTTTATATTTATCATACGCACATCGTTTCAATATTGTGAATTTATGTTTTAATTGAAGATTTCATTAGATGAAATTAGTCCAATCGGGTTTTCAAGGAGGATACATTAACAAAAATTCAATGGTTCTTAAGTTATGCCTGAAAAACTAAGCAAACAGATATGAAGATAAGCACAAAATAAAAAAAGTTTTGCCTGAGAACACCAAACCCTTTAGGGGTTTTACTATACTGGCCTAGTACCTTTACCCAGACTTGGAAATTCTCACTCCCCAAGATTGGTTGTTGCACTGTTTAATTGTCGTACGTGATCTACTTTTCAGAAATTATCGGTTTGCTCAGTTTTAGTAATGAACCTCAAATGAAAATTCGGTACATTAAATTTTTAACAGTTATTACATTATTTACATTTATTTCATGTGACACCCAAACTTCAAGCTACTTTGAGAATCCCGTTTTCTTCAAATGGTTGATAACCAGGGCAACCGAAAATATGCCCTAAAAATCGTGTTTTATGCGCATAAAATATGACCTGAAAAATGGCAAAATATGACCTAAAAATCAACAAAAACATGCCCTAAAAAATTAAAGTCATTCAATTTTTTTTCATATGATTTAGAAATATTTTTATTAAAAATAAAAAAACAGCTTAAAAATTTTAAATTCAGACTTTGTTAGTAGTTTTAGTAAATTTACATACACAAATGTTGAGTAAAATAAAATAGAAATAAATATTTTCGAGGAAATATTCGCCGGAAAAATAGGTCTCCGAAGTCATGAACTATCCCAAATCTATTTTTACACATGATTTATCATTTTCTTTTATTTGACATTTGACCAAAAAAATCTTACTTTAAACCAACCACTGTAAACCAAAATTGTGACTTTTTGGAGCAAAATGTAGTTTAGGGTTTTGTTAGTGAAGTAAAATGCTATTGTTTGACTTTGGTTTGGTTCACTCCCGAAAAAGTGCGTTGCACTGTTTGTCTAAAAATAGATTTTTTAACATTTCATTTTGATTTTATGTTGGAACCTTTGACTCATAGAGGTTATTTGTCTTCGGTGACTCGTAGTGAAGTTTTCCGGAGAATATTTCTATAGAATATTTTAATCCTTGACCTCCGTCTTAAGTTGATATTTAAACAGTTTTTCAAAATTGGACCAAAAATGTCCTATACGGGTGGGAGCTGGAGGGTATAAAATGTTCCGAGAAAATATTCCCCTGTTTGTTTTAATATAGGTCTCCGAAGACATGAAATACCCCAAACGTAGATTTACAGATGATTTTTTCATATTTTTTGATTCGACTTTTGACCAAAAAAAATCAAACTTTAAACCACTGTAAAAAAATTTGCGACGTATTGGAGCAAAATGGAGTTTAGGGTTTTGTTACTGACGTCAAATGCTATCGTTTGATATTGGTTTGGTTCACCCCCGAAAAAATGTGTTGCACTATGTTATCTATCAATTTAAAAGTGTCTTCATTCACATGAACTTGTTCAATAAGCGTAAGACCTGATGTTTGCAAATTTTTAATATGTTTTGCAATAAAACCGTAATTTGAAGCAATATAAATCAAGTCAGATCTAGTTTGGGGGTATGTCAAGACATCCTTTGAAGTTTTAATGAATTGTGCATCCTCATCGTTTAATGCACTTAGGACCTATAAAATGTCTTCATAATTGTTGGCATAGTAGTTAACTGCTTTAAGCCATTTTACCCATCGTGTTGTTATAGCTTCTGGAGGTAATACGGAAGGTCTGGAAACATTTGTTTAAAAAGTTCCTTACATGGAGCTTTTAAAAATAACTTCTTCACATTAGCAATAGTTTTATTTACGTTTTCATAAAAATTTCTAATACATTCGGATAAAATGCCACTATAGCTTTTGCAGCCTTTACCATGTATGGAACTGCATCCGTCAGAAAAAGCTAAACATTATTCTTATTGAAGTTGACGTCCAGATTTTTGATGGCGTCGTCCCACAGCCTAGCAATTGTTGGGTAATTAGCCCTTTCCAAGGCTGCTGTATTTAGTAAAAATTTCTCACTTGCAATTAACTTAATACACCTGATAAAATGTTGGCCACATTTCTTTATTTATGTTAGTTTTGTTCGTATATTGTCCATGCAGTTGTTGTATAATATTTTTAATGTTTAGTTCAAAAAACTGTTTCAGATGGCACTTGGTAGTCCGTGTATTCCTCAAATAGTGTTCTTATATTTTGATTTCTCATTTTGTAAAGTGGAATGTCAGCAGACACAAAAAAGCTCGGCACAGTAATTCTTGAAAATCGTGACAAAAATAATTGTTTGGTCTGCTTATTTTCACTTTCTGCGATCTGCTGCAATAACTTTGCTGCAGATTTTAGAATAGAGGAATCCACCATCAGCTCGTAAGTCTGGAAACTTTTCTACAACCGCCTTTAAATTTGCTGCTTATATCGGATTGGCTTTTTTATGTTTTGTTTACTTATTGAATAAGAAAGCGCGTTAAAAGATTAATAAACCTTTAACATTTCACAGTTGTGTAAAACATGATTTGGCTGTTACATTTTAAAAAACCAAAGTTGCAAAGACACTTGTTTATACGACAAAAGAAAATAATGTCAAAAACACAAAATATGCTTAAAAAGGGATATTTTTGAAAAAATATTGCCTAAAAAACATAAATTATGCTTTAAAAAAGGAGGTTTTTTTAAAATTATGCTCCTAAAACTAAAATTTCCCGAAATATGACGTTATGGGTCAAATATGCCAAAATATGCTCTAACAAATAGGTCTCAAAACACTTGTAGGACCATGAAACGTGTAAATACATTACCCATTTGTTAATATCTCGTTGTAAAAAAAACATGCTGTAGCATATTTCCGGTTGCCCTGTTGATAACTGTTTAGTGATGAATATCTAGGTCTCTAGCAACATCTACTCTGCTTATGTGTCGGACTTTCCTTCACCTTTTTAGTGATTGGTCGTTTCGCTGCTGTTTTTCTTGCCTGTGACCCATTCAATCCATTTCTATAATATAAAAGCAAAATGTCAATCACATAATAAGAAGGCTATTAATCATACCACAATTTCTTATTTTGCATAGAAGTAACAAAGATAGGAGTTGACCAAAAATGTAACAGAATTCCTAAAACTAACCTGACGAATGTCCTTTTTAGTACTTTTGGGTAATTATCGACGTACATTTGGAAACACGCCCTCCCCCCTCAGAGGTATTGTCCACCCCTGAACTATACTCGCATCGCATCAAAACTACATACATATTTATAGTTTGAGTCAACCTTCTAAATATTAAACAATTAAACGTAATTTCCATTTTCTGTTATCTCGCTAATTGTAAAAAATCTGCTTAGTGCACAGATATTGCGCGAGTACATAACATAAATTAAAAGATAATTTTTAATTTAACTTTAATTAATATTACTCATACTCATGGAGATACCTCGACATACATATACATATAACGCACCCTTTGCACCCTATCCTCTTCCACACAGCCCATACCGTTGTAGGAAACTAACCGATGAGGACGGTAGGAAGAAGACTCTGCAAATAATTGTCATAAAACTTAAGTGATTCATTTTCTATAAAATTTATGATACTCTTCGAGAAAGTTAAGAACTCAGACACAGCATAGCCTTATACGCCGTAGAGGGCCCCTCCCTCGTTCGACTACATGCTGCTGCTCTGGTCACAGTTATTGCTGAAGGCTGCTGCTGCTGTTGCTGTTGTTGCTGCAAAAGGACACATTTCACAGGGTAATGGGCAACCGGGTGTGGGTATGGTTGCCTTGATGTTGCTGAATCATTAATTTAATCTAAAACTTAATGTTTAAGTTTGGTTTATTGGAGCAACGCCAAATGCATCTGGGCCACACAATGGATGGACGAATAACTGAATGAATGGATGAATGAACCACCAGCCCAGTGCATGCAACAGAGAACGGAAAGGCTGGTCGGTCTCGAGGATGTTGCCGGTTGGTTGGCTATGGGTTGGTAGTTGGTACAATAGTTATATGTATAGCTTGCTGGGCTTAAGACTATTACAGTACAATAATGGCAACAATGTCGACATTCACAACAATTGGTATTATACCACACACACATTTTTATATAGCCTACATACATATATAGGAATTTATGTTGGTGGCTTTGCAGCAGTTGTTGTTGGCCCGTACAAAGCGTTCCCATCATTGCCGTCGTCCTCGTCGTTTGCTGCAGATTCAACCGAGCATTGAGCAGGAAACTGTTGAGTAAATATTTTATGCAAATGCATACCACGCTGCACTTTAGTAAAGGATAATGCTGGTACTTGGCCATAGTTAGTTGTCGTTGTGTCGTTGTAGTGGTTGATACTTGTACTTGCATTGCGTCCACAAATACATACAAACACCATACACCGCACTGAAACACATAGGCTTTTGCTGATATAATATAAAACGATGTTAGTATGATGATTAAAGAAAATTTTAAGGATGTAATGTAAGGGGGGAACAAATCAGAGAAAACTGACCCACGAATGAAACTTTATTCAAGTTATAGTCGTGACTATGTGCAGCAATGATGCATACTCACTTTTTCATCTGCAGGTTTCGTTTCCTTTTTAAAGGACTCGCAGTTTGAAATTATTATTTATTTATTTCTCCTGGTGATATTGATAGTCTTATAAACGGCGCTTCTAAAATAAACCCTAATGAATTAAACCCCAAACATAGAAATAATATAATCTACATTTTTGTCACACACTTGTCACACCACCATCGTATCTTAGAAAACCTATGCCATTTTTCATTTAAGGTACTAAGGCTGGTTGGTTGGTGTGTTGTGGTAGTTGTATGAAAATTAATTTGTGTTTATAATAAAATATGTCGACGATACATTATGTACAATATGGCAAACTTACACATGCACTCATACATATGTGTGCGTGCAAGCACACACATGCAAATGTTATCAAGGCATATGTGCTATAGAGAATATGTGTGTTCGTATACATATATGCAGAGACAAGAGGTGTATGAAAATGTAAGTATCCCAAAACTTTAAAATGCATTCAAACTGCCTTGTTATTGTTGTTGATAATAAGAATAATAATGCACAAATTTCTGCTCAACCAAATATTCATTATCATCTGAATGTGTAGTTACAAGAAAATCATGCTAAGCAAGTGCGTGCAGTAAGTGCCTCGCATGCAGAAGAGAATTCCTAATATCTAAAGACATTTGGCAACAACTGATAAGACATTTTCGTAGATTTATGTGTGCCAATCGAAATGCTTACATTAGGTATAGGGTAAAATTGCAAATGAATAGGAATCAATGTAAACTTTAGGTTTTATGTGAGGGTCTGATAAATGTTCTGGTATTTCAGAAAAAATTCAAAAATTGAAACTAATTGAGTATGAAAAGAGCGGACATAAAATAAGATGACGGAATACTTTTGGAATACTTTTTTATGTGCCGCTACTGATAGATTAATTTCTGTTGTTGCTGCCATT
Source organism: Muscina levida (assembly GCA_964034835.1). Lineage (NCBI taxonomy): Eukaryota > Metazoa > Arthropoda > Insecta > Diptera > Muscidae > Muscina > Muscina levida. The sequence continues at coordinate 186,808,613 of OZ035880.1, read as the reverse complement.
AAAGAAGAAGAAGAAGGTTTGAAATTCCAAAAATTGTCTAAATTTCAATACGCGATGAGCAGTCAAAGAAAATTATTTTAAACATAACTGCAGCAAACATTTTCTCCAGATAAAGCTAGTTAAAGTTATTGATTAACAAACTATTAAAGTGACTTTTTTTCATTTCGATTTATGGTGACTATTACAGGATATCTAGCCCATCGCGTAATGATGTGAATTATAAATTTGTAATAAATTTAAGTAATCTACATAACATACCTATTGTTATCAACAAAAATAACTTTTTATTGTGAATCGAATAGTAGTAGTAGTGGTTTTAAATACTTATTTGTAACAAATCCCATGTACAATCAATGCAGTCAATGCACCCGTCGTTCATTATATTTGATTTAATGCCTTCTTTAAATATCCTATTAATCGCCCACCTGCCCATTGGACCACATTGCATATGGGGGCCGTAATTTTGGTCAGATTTCTAACCAAAGACCACACGCACCAAGACCAAAAATAGGAAAACTACTCAACAGAGCTGGGTGTACATTGAAAGATTTGCTTACTTGTTGGTTTGCTGCAGCTTTACATAGCGAGTGTGTATACACATATGTACGTACAACATAAATATGCACAAACAACCCACAGTATGGGCTTGGGCATACTTTTATGGATGAAAGTGCATATTTCTTATTTTCTACATTACAGCAAATCTACGGACTTATTAATATAAACAGTTAAACGAATTCTCCAATACCTTAGGTTATACATTAGTTTGATCATAGGTTTTGTCTTCAGGTGTGTGAACATCAATGAAAATGTTTCAGCTTTAAAGTTGTAAATTTAGGATTAAAATCAATAGTGTCAGATTACTTACAGAATTTTTAAAAATGGAAGTAAAACTGGTTGTTTGCCTTACTACTTTCTTTATTAAACTTTGTACTGAAAAACTTTGGACGAAACTTTAAGCCTCTGACATACTTTTGGTGTGAATAATTGTTTACTAAAATATCAAATATTGAGTTCGATCTCAGCGTTTATTTGAGCTGAGAATATTGTTATACATAATATTGTTATATTACAAAAAGTGAGTTTGCATGCGAATATTTTTTTTCCGATCCTGCTCATCTAATAACTTAACCTCCGCTTAGAGGGTAAAAGCTTACATATGAAATTGCAGTTCAATATAAAACTACGACTATTATCGCAGACCGGCCATGGCATGATGGTTAGAACACGCGACTATCATACGGTAGATCCCAGCTCCAACGCCTGGCTCCAGTCATCTAAAAAAAATTGTTCTTTCTTTGCCGGCCCCCCTCGATGTTGTTGACAGCAACTTCGCAGTATAAGTGCCGAGTCAATTGGCATGTTTAATAAAATCTTCCCAAACAGTGACGTTCGCATTCGTCGGTAAGCAAGTAGGTGCCGTTTTGTTAATCTGAAATAGATAGCGTGTTTGTTTACAACAACGCGAAAAGCTATCCCATACCTCATTCATGGGATGTAAAGGGAAATCAAATTTAAGTTTTATTATCGGAGGGACAAATCCGCAAAAGGGACAATTTGCATCAGAGATGGGATTAGTTCTTGACCTATCTGGTTCATCTTGGAAATCAATATCCGCTTAGAAGATCAAAGCTTGTATACAGAATTTCAGATCGATAGCTCTTAAACTACGGCTGTAATCGCAGCGACAGACAGGCATGTTTAAACCGACTTAGAATTTGAAGCTGCTCATTTTTATATACAGGGTATCTAATGAAAGCCGCTACTACCATGTCTGATGAGACTCATTTCAATCTAAACGGTAACGTAAACAAACAAAATTGTCGCATTTGAAGTGCTTCCAATTCAGAAATACTGCATGAGAGGGCATTGTATCTAATTCGCTTCAGAGTGAAGTTTGCAGTTTCTACACGAATATGACGGAAGAGAATTCCTTTCAACTCCGTGTGGTTTTAACGAGATGGTGCACCTGCACACATAGCTCATACAAATTATATTTTTTTGTAATGATAGTATGATAATTGCACTATTAAATTCAATATTTTCTGAACCCATGGACCCATGGCACATCGTGTACAGAACAGTATGCGCAGTATTCAAATATAAAATAAAGAAAATCAAAAGATACCTTTCCGGGATAATTAAGGACTAATGACATTTCTCAAATGTTGATGTCTTTGATCCACAAGGACCATTCATTTTTATCCTTCATTCCTAAAAAGGAGCTGGAAAACTATCAGACGATACCACGATCATCTTAGTTCGATGTTGCGTTCTAAATTTAATAAAAACAACAGTTTGGAACCACCCTTTGGTGCCTTATATCGGGCTACACCTATCAACCGACCTTCCTGAAATTTGTATAGCATATAACTGGCAATCTAGGGGGTAAAATTGATATGTAAAATGGACCTGGAACCCCCCATACAATATGAATAGTGACCCTCACTTATGAGGATTACTGGTCACGGACACGCAGAGTGTGCTGCAAATATGGAAGGAACACTTTTGTTCCCTTCTCGTTTCCAAAGGCAGATAAATGACGAAATCACGCCAATCATCGACGAAGGAGTAGATTGCCCACCATCGAGCCAAAACGAGATCAGCACGGCAATTGCACGGCTAAAATACAATAAACCTGCGGGAGCCGATGGACTGCCTGCAGAGTTTTTTAAGGCCGGCGGCAATGAGCTGGCAACGTGCATGCAGCATATCATAAACACGATTTGGCTAAAGTAATACATGCCCGATGGTTGGAATCTAAGTGTTATGTGCTTAAAAAAGACCATCTAAGTGTGTGTAACAAATATCGCGGGATCAGCATTTTACCCATTGTATGCATTGTCCCGTCAAGTGTGTTATGTAAAAGACTCAAGCCCATTTTATAATCATCCTTTTTATAATCATCCTCTTAAAGCCCTCGCATTATTTTAATATACTTGATTTGCAGAATTCTAACTAAAACCCTCCAAAATGCTTGCCCCACGCTCTCCTCCCACGGAATGGAAAAGAAAGTTAACAAATTATGCTTACATTGCATTAACAAACTATTTTTTCCTACAAATTGGACACTGCATTGGTAAATACAAGTGCTTTTTTTGTTAGTGTGTATATGTGACTGTCCTTATCCGCTGGCCCACCTCAGCTGGTGCAACGTTGAGTGGTGGTTATTGCAACAGAAAACCAGCAGCAAAAGAATGGCAAGAAGGCACAAAAAAGGCATGACACTGAATATTTGTCATATGATGATTGCGCGAAAAAGTCCACCATCATGGGGCACCATGAGCCACCCTCGCCTGACGCCAACACCTGCCATCCTCCATGAGCGCCAGGACCAGCACTAGGGACGACCAACAACGCTGAGTGTTAACTATTTTCATAGTTGTCGTAATTTTCGTTGTCGAATTGTTGCTGTCGCTGTTGTTGTCGTTGTTGTTTTAATATGTGTTTTTTTATATTTGGTTGTTGTAGTTGTGCAATCAGTCAGTCAATCAATCAATCAGAGCGTAAGTCAAACATTGACTTACAATCCAATCTGCACTCGTCGAAGCAGCGCGCATTAAATTGCCGTGTTTACCTGACAACTACCTACATGGCAATCACCTAGATCCTGCTCCCCTGCACTGCCTCCACAGCCGTAATGCTCACCCGGTAGTCCATGGAGGTCGGGAGAGGCTCATAATTTTACATGATTGCCTACTTGTGAGTGTAAAGTGAGAAAAAAGTGTTTATAAAACATTTTTCTTTCACCGAAATCTAGGAGGATTAGGAAACAAAAAGTGTACAGTTAGCTAAACAAACGTTCTAGTGAAGCAAAATATTAAGTCAAGTAATAGTGCAATATAAAAGCAACAATCAAGTTAACTTTAAACAAAAATATCACTGTCAAAAATCTTTACACATTTCTTTGCTATCAAACACAAAATGATGGCAACTCTGTTACCGCAAAATATTACGTTGTTTGGCCATTAAAGCTTCATATTTGTCTTCTGAATAATTCAAATTACGAATATTGATTGACGAAAAAACACTCACTCACTCACTCACTCACACATAAACACAACGTTGCTGAAACTCCAAATTGCACTCGGTTGGGGGTTTAACAGGTCACACAAGGCTACCTACCTACCTATATATCCATGTGCTACCAACTTCAGCAGCGCCAACGACATTTCCATAGCCATGGCCGACATCATCATCATCATCAACGCCATCGCGCACTGGGATATCGAGCGGTGACAATCATCAACATGTCACCAATGCAGTATCAGAGGTGAGAAGGTGTCAACGATGACGCAAGGCAGGGCGAGGAGTGAAGTTCAGAAACGAGTAGATGATTTTAAACTTGCAATCAACGATTGTTGACCACGGAAATAGTAACTTATTAAACAGTTCAATACACACACACACTCACACACCAGAATACAACAAAACAGCGAAATTTTTGTATAACATGGCTTGATTGCAACCTCGCGTCATAGGCGGAGATATGAGGTATGTTTAAATGTGTGACTACACATATGTATAGAAGAGAGTTGTATTCATGCATCTACCCCAGGTTTGAAAACTTGTGGTCAAATTTATAAAATATCGACCTACACATTCATTCAAACGCAATACTTGAGCGCATGAAATGTTATGAGGGTAGCGTGGAAAGCTAAAAAAGGTCGTAGACATAGGATAGTAGCAAGGAACGAAATACAAATTTCTTATTATATTTCAAATAAGGCAACTTGTTTTGGCATATATCTGATGAAAGATCTTTACTTTAGATTTATTTTGCCGCTTCACAATCGATACAGAACTTCATTCATGCATTCATGAAATGAACTAGCTAACCCAGCAGACTTTGTCTTACCTCCAAATTACACTGCTCGCCAAAAAAAAAAAGAAGCAGGAAAAGTGTGACCTCCTGAAATCGAACATCATATACCGTTCTCTCGTGACGGCCAACACTTAACATGAATGATAACAATAAAGTTAAGTAAGTAACTGAAACTAAAAGGGGGAAGAGAGGCGTCCTGAAAAACTGCTGATTCGTATGTGAATGGTCTCCTGAATCCGTATATCACAATCAATTTTCGCTTTACCCTTCGATATTTCTGGGGACGCTCTTAAGCCCCTTCCAGTTTTTCTATCACTGTTCGATAACAATGCTCTGCAAAAAGGAAAATATAGAGAGCCACGCTACTATTCCTGCTGATTGTTATATAGAATGGCCCATTTAATTCGATTATCAACCTAATTTTTTCCCACCATAGTCGTTTTTTTGGGGCACCCCCACATCAATTTCAGTTATTTACATCACTGTTCGTTATAAATCAAGTTAATCATAGAAAACGAGGGTTGTAAATAGGTATTTTGTCAGTTAGGTGCCACATCCACCACCACCGATTTGCAGTTTGTATTAGGTCGGTAGAACTTATTAGGGAGAACTTTACTTCTACATATTGTGAAGGTTCTCAGTCTTATGTGACTTAAACTGAGAAAACCTTACTTTCGAGCTTGAGGTTCCGTTCCCATCCCAATTTTGGCTCAACCTTGCGACATTCATAAGAAATGACTATTCAAAGTTTTTACACATTATTTTAAATGGGGGGCGCCACAGGTACAAATCCGTTCAATTTTGCGCCCTTTAATGGATACGCTTTAATGAATACTGTCACTGTTACAGTGCTATAGATGAACGCCACACAAAATGACTGAATGAAACAGTGTTAATATATTTTGAAAGTAGGGTGAAACACCAATGACAGACCATCGCCCAGTCTAAAGCCTGGTAGAAAATGGCCCTATCAGATTTGTTGTATCAGCTTCGCAAGGATATTAAACTCTGCCATAGAATCTTACAGTTTCTATCGAATGCAGCTGTGTAATCGATAAACAGCTAGTAAGTGTCAACTTGAATTTCTTGCGCCCTCATCAGGATTTGTAGTGTGAATATCTGATCGGTCATGCATTTACCAGGTCTAAAGCCACACTGATAAGGTCCAATCAGGTTCTTTAGGGTAGGCTTCATTCTTCACATAACACACTAGACAAGACCTTATATGCGATAGATAAAAAGCTGATCCATCGGTAGTTGGTGCACACACTTTGGTCGACTCTCTTTAGCACATTATATATAACACTGTAAGACAAATTTAAGATTTTGGTCTCACCCATGATCAAACTGACCAGATTCTGAAAATATAGCTCAAATAAAATTATACGTATCTCCCAATTTTTCTAGATAAGCTCATTTAAGTTTTTTACGAGCAATTCAATTTTTGGAGCGAAGCTCCCATACATCAACTCCAAAGTGACTTCTTCCTGTTCGCAGAACTCTGCGAGTTGTTAACAGACGAAGCCCAAATTTAAAATTTGTCACAAATTGAATTTGTCAACAGATTTTGATGAATTTTTTTTTTAATATTTTTCAAATGGCCCGGAGTGGGTTCTGACGAAGCCCAAATATAAAATTTTTCGAAAATTAAAATTGTACCAAATTGTCAAAAAATTAAATTGTCACAGTTTTTTTTTTAATTTGTGACAAATTTTAAATTTTTGCTTCGTCAGATTCAGCTCCTGACCATTCAAAACACATTTAAAAAAATTCATCAAATTATGTTAACAACTCCCAGAGTTCTACGAACAGGAAGAATTCACTTTCGAGTCGCTGTATGGGAGCTTCGCTCCAAAAATTGAATTGCTCGTAAAAAACTTAAATGAGCTGATCTAGAAAAATTGGGAGATACGCATATCTTTTTTGAGCTATATTTTCAGAATCTGGTCAGTTTGATCATGGGTGAAAAATCGTGTCGTACAGTGTAACACTCAGGCTCTTATCATCAGGTATGCATTGCTTTAGCCAAGTCGTGTTTATGAGCTAGTGCATGCACGTTGTCGGCTCATCGTCGACGGGCTTAAAAAGCTCTACAGGCAGTCCTGCGGTATCAGCAGCTTTTTCAGCCTTGCTCGGACCATGATGGACCAGATACTCCGATAATTGGCGTTATTTCGTTAGTCGGGAACGGGAACGAGCAGAATACGAAATTGTTCACTCCTTACTCTGCGTGTCCATTATCAGATTTCCATCTCTGTCTTTACAGGTGGGAATCCCTGTTTGAACCTCTTGGTAAAACTTTTGGTCTTCACCTCTATTCCTGTATTTTTCGATATCAGGAATCTGTCTTTTCTTTCAAAGACGCTTTATCCGCCTGAAGAGGCGTTTCATTTCCCTCCTCTTGTCATTATACCGTTCCGCCACAGCACTCGTTACTACCCAGCGGCGGAAATCATGAGAAGGAAGACCATCTTTCATGAGTTTGAAGGGCTTCTTTTGGATCCGGTATGCTTTCCTTGACTGACCTTCTTTCTTTTTTAACATTGCGTGAGATTGGGATGGAAGGCCTTCCTTCTATAAAAAGGCCTTATCGAAGACCTTTATACACATGGAAAAAGAAGGATTTGCAAATAAAACAAAAACTATACAGTGCACACTAAAATTATTTAGTTATTCAGAGAGCACCGGTTATTTTTGGATATTTCTCACTTCTATATATTTCTCTCTATTCTTACACTTTTTTTTCCAACGACAGTAAACCTTGTGATTGTTAGTCAGCCATACTACTATCTAGCCTATGATGATGCATTCGAATTGTAGGGTTGAAACTAATGATACACTGTTTTAAGAAAAACACATGAACACCTTCCACAGATATTAACAATTCTTTCCATTTAGAAGGCATGCAATGCCCCTGTTATTTGGAAGCGAGTGGGGATGTGTATGAAATCTCTCTCCATTCTTTTTTAAGGCCTCTGGCAGGTCTGTCCATGTTATACCTGAATCTGATGAAAAAATCATCAGTTCTTCATTCCGTATTTGAAAAATTAATCCCCAATAAGGAGTTATGCATGCATTATATGAGGAAGGCTTCTCAAATTCCGACTCTGGGTATTGCGTGTAGTTTTGCCCTGTATGCAGCGTCCTTTGCATCAGCCATTACGCTAACTATTAATTGTAGAAGGGCTTGTCTGAGCATATCCGAGTACGGTCGTTGGGGCAGTCGTCATAGATTGCGCAATATGTTGGCACTGTGTGTCGGGAACATCAATATAAGTGAAGTTTATAAGCTGTATTTAGTTGGAGTAGGCATTGGCTATGATATGAGTCGATATTCGCAACGCGCATCGCACTCAGATCCATAACGCTTGAGACATGCCTTCCATCGATTACAACGTGATCAATGTGGTTTCTTTACTTTGAATCCAGGCAACCTAGATAGCCTAGTGGATATCAATATGCGGGAATCTGGTTCCACTCCCTACCTGTGTCTTGCCGACGCGAAGCTAAATGACTGAATCCGTTATCGGATGTGTTGTTGTGTAAACTGCTTGATGCGGATAGTGGCTATTCGGTCGAAGTCTCTTGCAGACTCATTTGCATTCCTGTCCCGTTCATCGCATTTCCTGTGAACTTTATATTTCTAGAGGACATCCGCCAATTGGATAGAGGCACAATATCTGTTAAGCTCGGACATTCCAGGTAAATATCCTTAAATTAAGTCCACCACCCAGTTGGTGGACTTAAGTCAAATTACTTTCAGAGAAAACTTAAATTGCACGTCTTAAAGACTTCCAATTCATCAACCAAGCGTTTTAAACTAAAGCTGGTAAGACCCTTTTAAATGTTTCGATCCAGTATTTTATGTTCTTTTTTCTAAGAGCATTTCCAACACGAAAACTTTCTTACTCCAAATCACCTACAAATACTTTATTCATATGCTCGGTTAATTTCTATCACCATTATCCAAAGATTTAGTATATGACACTTGTCCAAATAGTTGTACAAATTACTACTGTAATTACGACACTCTCCTCGTAGTATTGCACCTAATGCCTCCATACCCCCATATTGGGTATTTCGGTTGAAGTTGACGTCGCGTTTTACTTTATTGACGGCTTTTAACTTAAGTAAATATGAGTGCATGCATATGTATACATGTGAGCGCTCATAAAAATCTCATAAGGTCGAAATGGCCCACACTGAAGGAGATAAGGTTCAAAAAGCACGAAGCCCGCTTGAGACCTTTCATTTCGAACTTCCCTGGGGAGGGGAGAATCTAGAGTAGTAAACGAAGTTATGCTGAGTTTAAATGGACACACATGACATAAGCCTGCATGTATATATACATATATGCTGTTGTATACAATTTGTGATATATGGTTGGCACACATGCAATTTTGATTTGTCAATCATTAGGTGGAGTTCTGGTTTTTCTGATTGTACCTATATGGCCCACTAAAGATATCTACATATATAGCAAGTCACACGCACACACACACACACTCACTCACAAAATGCGCATATGTATACGCATATGCATGATTGACTGCATAAGTGGTGGTAATTTATTTATACAAAATAAAAACTACAACTGCGAGTATGGCACAAAAACACAAGAGAAAAAAAGAACAATTGTCTATTTATTTACTGATGCTTTAATACTGATAACCAAAGGGGCATTTGTTGTTAATTAACGCGTAGGCGACCTAAATATTGCTTAAAGTCTACTAATTGCCATCCAGGGAAGAGGAGGAGGCGGGCAAGGAACTTTTAGAAATGCAATGAAATACTTATAACTTTTGGCCGGCCCCATGGATTGAAGGAGACCTACTCTGATTGGATGGGGGGTCACTAACCTCGAGGGAGCCGTAATGCCATCAATTTGTACTTAAGGTATGTAAACAATACCCAATATGAAAGTTTATTATCATTAACATTATTAGAGTCATTTCGACGGGGGCAGCCAACGAGTCAGGGCACAGGGGGCTCCTGCTCACTGACGTTTATCATTTTCATTGAAATTAAGCGTATTGTATAAGTGTGTATGTGTGTGTACACATATTTACTTAATGATTTACTCTGGGTGTCTTTAAAGTACGATTTACATATGCATGTTCATACCAGAGAGAACAAGAAGTACTTATCTCTTGCAGTTATTTTCTAGATGAAAAAATAATTTGTTGATTACCGCTTTGCAGATAACACAAAGGGTAAATAGGCTGAAAACAAATCTTTTATACATAACTTACTTAAGTGGCCTATTACAACTTACGAACGTAGTTCATAAATTTGAGGCCAGAAGAATTCCACACGCTTCGGTCTTCCGCATGCGTTCTCCAGTTAGTCCTACCAGATGGTGGCACGTAGCCAACCACTTGGTCCTTCCAACGAAGTTTGGGTCTCCCTGCCATAGGCCATCCTTCAGGTTTGTCTTCAAACACATTTCTCACTGGAGCATTTACATGTCCCAGCCATTGTAGTCGTTGGATTCTAACTCTTTTGGCTACGTCGGTGTCGTGGTAAAGCTCATACTGCTCATGGTTCATCCGATGGCGAAACTCGCCGTCGACACAGATAGGTCCATAAATTTTTCGGAGTACTTTCCTCTCGAATACTCCCAGGTTTTGTATGTCCGTTGTCGTAAGCACCCATGATTCGGCAGCATACAAAAGAAAGGGTAAGATTAGCACCTGGTAAAGCTGTTTCTTAGTATTCCGAGATAAGGTGGTATTACTAAAGTGCTGCCGAAGTCCGTAATAACATCTCTGCTTGATTTTTTGTTTGTCCTCGTTGACCGCTACCTGTATTTGCTGACTACTTTTCCAGTGATGAGAAAACTGCAGTAACATACCGCAGATTTCGGCCAATAATGTCTATATCATCGGCACAGTCTAGTGACATGTGGCTCTTGTGGAATATGGTGCCAGACATGTTGACTCCGGCATTTCTCATCACCGGTATTAAATAGTGTACAGGACAAACTGTCACCCTGCCTGAGACCTATTTCCGTGTTGAATGGTTCAGAGTGATCCTTACCAATCTTAACTGAGGATTTGATGTTTTCCAAGGTACATCTGCAAAGTCGAATTAGTTTTGCTGTAATACTAAACTAAGCCAGGGTCTCATATAGCCTAGTCCTAATCGGAGAGTTGGAAGCAGCTTTGAAGTCGACAAGAAGGCTTTAGGTGTCGATCTGCGTTGATTTACCAGGCCTAAAGCCGCACTTATATGGTCCAATTAGGTTTTCTACAATTTGCTGTAGATGTTCACACAATATGCTCGAAAGGACCTTGTACGCAATTGGTAATAGCGTTATTCGACGGTAGTTCTTACACGGTGTCTTTCTTGTCTATGGGACAAAACAGACTGAGACTCCAATCCCCGGGCATGCTCTCCTCTAGCCAGATGTTCTGCATAAGCTGATGCATGCTCCTAAGCAGCTCCTCCCCTTTTGCCTAAAACAATTCAGCCGGGAGACCATCGACTCCAGCAGCTTTGTTGTTTTAAAGGCGGGAGATGGCCATACGTATCTAGCTCTGGCTCGGAGGAGGACAGTTAATACCATCGTCATCGATGGAGTGGTATCCGTATCCAGTAAATTTCTGAAATGATCTCTCAATATCTTCAGAATGTTATCGGGGTTCGTCACTTGCTGGCCATCGCTGTCCTTGCAGGAGGGCAACCCTGTTCCACGCCTTAACTCTTTGGTAGAATTTTCGGGCTTCCCCTCTACTTCGGAACACCTTTGTGAATTCATCCTGCCTCATCTTCAGATCCTTCTTTTTTAGTCTAAAGAGACGAGTTGCCTCTCGTCTCTTCTTCCTGTGCCGTTCATGAACAGCTCGCGTTGCCATTGGCTGCAGTTTCGCCCTGTATGCAGCATCTGTCTCTCTCGTGGCATTCCGAAATTCATCATCATACCAGGCATCTTCTTGAGACGGCTTTGGATACCCAAGTACGCTTCTCGCAGTCCGTTCTATTGGAGTCGGCTATATATTGCCACTGCTAGGTAATATTATCAGGGGTTGAAGCATTCTGTAGCAGTTAAGTTAGGTGTTTGGAGTAGGCGTTTGCTACCTCTGTGGTCCACAGTTTACCAATGTCCAGCTTTCGTTGTTCCCGATTGCGTACGTTTTCTGCCATGCTTAGCCTTGTGCGTAACTAAACTGCGGTAAGGAAGTAATCGGAGTCAATGTTCGCACCGTAGGCTCAAATGCAGTCTCCCTTCCTATTTTAGCATTCGCCTAGTAAAATTTTGATGTCATGACTCGGGCTACGGTCATATACATTTTCTAGGCTCTCGTAGAACTCGTCTTTGTCCTCATCGCTTTTCTCTTCTGTCGAAGCATTGGCACATATAAGTGTTATGTGGAAAATTTTTGTTTTGACTCTTATGGTGGTTATACGTTCACAGAGTGAATAGCTAGTATATCATATGTATGTCCAATACATCGCAGCCCATAAGCTATATAAAGTCGACAACACCTATATTTATAATATGTACATAACATTTTCTTCTTTCGAAAATGAATTTATGATCTTCTTTTATATTCTTAGAATTGCAGTGAAATGCATTTTTCCCCGATTTCTGGTTCACCCCAAGTGTCTTAGTAAATACGCAGAATTATTTAGTGTCGCCGTCGTTTATCTCGATCGTAAACCTCAATGGCGGACAGATAAGACACACATTTTCCGCTCTAAATTTATAACTATCTGGGTATTTATAACGTAAGCGACTCTGCCGTATTCGTTGGTACTCTGCACGCGTATGTAGATAAGTCAGTGAATAAGTCGACGACATCCCCACCACAACCCAGAACTTATCGCATTTCTTCGCTTTGGATCGCTAAGATCCAACCCGCGTCTGCTAAAGGTTCGCATATCATTTGCAGAAGTATCTCGCATTCTTAATATCATCTACATGTTTCTTATCTTATCTCGCACGTTTGGTCGGACGGCGACGTTGCAGAAATGCAAATAAACGAAGAAATCAAAAAAAAAAAGAAAGATACGGCAAAAAGGCGGAGAATAATGAGTCCACACATCCGCATGTAGTTTACACGTAGTATTTGGTTATTCATTGATAAGCCTTAGAGGGAGAAGTGGCTCTGAATTCCTAAAGCTATACCCTGCCTTGAGCTATTTTTAAACATAGAACGTAATTTTAAAGAATTCCACGTCGGCAAATTTAGTAAAACTATATTCGTGCTTCACAACAACGCGAGAAGCTATCCCATACATACCTCATTAATGGGTTGTAAAGGAAAATGAAGTTATTTTTTTATATATTCGTGCTTGCAAACATTTACAGCTAAAGTATAAACTTTGAAACAAAATTAAGACTTTTTGAAAAAGTTCCAATCATTTCATTGGTATGTTTATTCCATTTCGTTCTGTTTGTTCATCTTCATCTGCAATCAGTACCATTAGCCGTAAACCTTCCTAAACTGACCTATACTCAAATAAAATTCGTGAACAGTTTCACATCAATTATCCGTAACGATACAAACACACGCGCTCGCGCATTGACAATAGAATTAAACATTTTTTTTTTTTGGATTTAAACTGCAAAGATTTCTATTTGCACACGCTGTTTTTTTTTCAGTTTTGGTTTATTTCTCCGTCAATTGTTGTTTTGCATTAGCACTCAATTAAAAATCTCATATTTATTTATTTCGTTTTTTTTTTCTCTCATTTTATTATTTGTTGATGTTGATTTTTCACCTTTTTCCAACAGCATCATCGTCTAACATTTCCGACAGCAAAGCTGTGTAGAGCTGAGCTGAATGGAAGTATCAGCGGCAGCAGCAGCAGCAGTAGTAGTGGAAGGTACTGAGTAAATGTGCGAGTGATTGTTTATTTGCATTTTGTTAGTTCATATCGCGCTGTTTTATTATGAATTCTTCGACAAATGCAAATATAACATATACTGTATGTAGTGTTTTGTAATCCTCACAAAGTCAAACACATGCTAAGTACGAGTACTAACGACAATCAGTAGGTACAGTCATAGGGTGGAGATGATTAAATTTGGTACATTTTGTGACTCCAGTTACAACGGCAAAGACTGAAGTAAATACATATACTTATATACTTACTGACTTACATAGATTGCATTTTCCTTACAATCGTAAATTTTGATTATATGCCGCGCGTACAAAAGTATTTTATGCGCTTCGATCTTCTGCGTTTCTTACACAATTCGTCGCAATAAGTTCTGCAAAGTTCTAAGTAACCTGGTCCTTTGCACGGAGTTTTGTTCCCCCTTTTCAGCGCCGTCTGTCGAATTTATTGTCGAAGACTTTTCGAGCTGGAGCATTTTCATCCATGCTTACGACATAACGCAGCCAACGCAACCGCTGTACCTTAATGCGTTTATGATCTTAATGTCAGTACACAGTTTGTATAAGTCATGATTTATACGAAGTCGATGCTCTCCGTTACCGATGATGGCCCCATATATTTTACGTAGTACATTCCTCTCACATACTGCCAGAGCCAATTCGATCGCTTGTGCCATTACCTAGGATTCATAGCCATGCATCCATGCAGTTCGAACCAGTATCTGGTATAGTTAAATTTTTGTTTCGTCGTTAGAGGACTTTGTCATAAATCGCATATGAAGTCCTTTATAGTATATATTAACAAGCAATATCCTTCTTAAGTTTTCAAAGCTGACGCTATTTGCTTTATTGATGGCGGAGCCTAGGAAGATAAAATCGCGCACCGTCCCAACCTAATCGATTATTTGTCGGCCCAAACCAACAACTTCGCTTGGTCCTCATTTAACGTTAAAGCAATTTAAGCTGATTCCTTCCATATGTCTGAGAAGGCTGCAGTCACATCGCGCAGTTATCGGCCAATGAAATCTACATCATCAGAGTATGCAAGTAGCATGTGGTTCTTGTAGATTATCATGTCGCTCGTGTTTACTGCAGTTTTTCTCAATATCATCTCCATCACAATGTTGAAGAGGTCACACAATGGGCCTGTCGCCTTGTCTTGTATAAAATGGCTCAGTAAGGTCCTTTCATATTTTCACTGAAGACTTTGTGTCAGTGAGGGTCATTCCGCAATGCTGTATCAACTTTACAGGAATACCAAACACAGTTCATTTCGAAGTTAGAGAATTTGCATCTATGGGTGCAACAAGACCGATCCCAGATAACTGCTGTACTTTATTTGACCCAATCAATGTCTGTATACTGATCTTGATTCATTGCAAGTTGATACTCTCAGTCATGGCTACGAGTAATTTCTGCCGTATCGGGCTCTCTAAGGCAGCTTTATACTCGACGAAGAGATGGTATGTGTCGATGTTTTTTTCGTAAGTCTTGTTCAGGATTTGCAGCAGTGAGATTACTGGTCAGTTTTTGATTTACCACGTCAATAGCCACTTTGACAGTGCCCGATTAGGTTGGATAACACTAGCTTAAGTCTTTCACATAGCGCATTCGGCAGGACCTTATATGCGATGGGTAAAAAGCTAATCACGCGGTAGTTGAAGCACACACTTGGTTCACTTTCTTCAGCACAGGACATAATACGCTTAAACTCCAATCATCGGGCATGCAATCGGTAAGCCAAACCTCATTTTCGTTATCAGCTTATTACCGCCGTACTTGAAGAGCTCTGCCGGAAGTCCATCGCCACCGGCTGCTTTGCTATTTTTCACCTCGTCCTACCTAGGTTTGGCTTGGTGGCTGGCAATCTAAGCGTCGTCGACATTTGTAGTGATAACTTCAGGTGCGCTGCATTCCGAAACCAGCAATTGGTGGAAGTGTTCTATCTATACATGCAGCACATTCTGCGTATCTGTAACCAGATTTCCATCCTTGTCCTAACAGGAGAGGAGTCCATTAGCGTAGCCTTTTGCTTTTACTTTCTGGTACAATTTTCGGGATTCACCTCCTTCCCCGTATCTCTATAAAGCTCCTGTTCTATAAAGTTCTCCCGTTCCTTCATTTGAGGTTTTTTTTTGCTGAAATAGCTACTTCGCCTGCTTACTGTCTCCTTGTGCTGTTCCCTAACAGCCCCGGTTACAATTGGCTGTAGCGTTGTCCTGTAAGCAGCATCAGCATCCCCAGATGATATGCGAATTTCTTCATCGTACCAGGGTTTATCAGAGAGCCGTTTTTCACATTGAAGAAGAAGTTGCAGGGGATTCAACAGACCGCACTTTTTGCTGACACTGTGTATCGGGAGCGTTTGAAGTAGGAGCGTTGTGTCGAAGTAGTTGGGAGAGCTGATTTGAGTAGGCGGTGGCTATCTCTTTTCCTCTGAGGCTATGCGAATTTCTTCACCGTACCACGATCTGTCTAAGAGCTGTTTTTCACATCCAAGAATGTTGTTGCTGCGGCTTCCATAGCTTCGTAGATAGGCGGTGGCTATCTCTGGTGCTTGCAGCTTTGCGAAGTCTAGTTTTCTTTGTGAACGGGTACGTGCGTTTTTCGCTCTGCCCAATCTTGAACATCCCTTAGCTGCAGCTAGGTAACCATCAATGGTTCATTGCTCACTATCTGCCGCTATTCATATTAAAGTTATCACGAAATAGTCCAAGCAGTAGCCTACAGCTGATGTGATTCCTTGTCCTTACAAAGCATAGAAGCTTAGTCCACAACATTTGTCTTTTAATTTATCCTTTTAATTATCCTACCTTTTTCTCAATTGAACCGCCCAATAAGCCGGTTCGCCTATTTGTCATTCTCCTTAATCCTTTAGTACCTATATGCAATTCACCTTGCCATCTCTAATGCACGCAGTGAATATTAGCTGTATTAGTGAATGAAACGCAGCGACAAAGTTGATTTGGTAATGTTCAGCATCATCATCCCACCATCATCATCATCGCCATCGCTATCCCCATCATGATGCAAATATAACATTTTCTCGGGTATTAAGTCATGAATTATCCATTTACGCTTTGTTTGTACCGGGTAAACATTACCGAAAAATGAGCGTGTGTGTGTGTGTGTGTACTAACAAACAAACAATCTCTGAACAAAAAACGAAAATGAAAACGCGACTATGACTGAGCATACAGACATCACAGCATCAATTCCATGCCATTGGAAATCAAAAATCCAAATTTTGGTAAATTTGGTAATGAAAATAAAACAAGAATTGTAACACCGCCAACCTATCTAACTAACTCTATAATATGGCTTAAATGTTTGTAAACATAACACTAGCAGAGAGAGAGAGATAGAGAAGTCCATTGTTATTTGATTGTCGCATTTGTTTCGGTTGAATAATACATTTATATAAATATATTTATTTGGTTGTATATAAAAATAATACATGGATTAAGTTTAAGCTATGCCTGAGGGAGAAACGTATCTTATTTATATATGTACAAATATAAAGGTCAGATGCGAAAAGGTTCATTTATTTAAAAACCACTGATGTATGTTAAAATTAAGGTAGGTTTTAGGCAAATGTCTCCTGAGATATGTAACAAATTTTCTGCATTAAGTGCAACAAATCAGAAGATAGCTGTATTTTTATTTCAAAATCCCACAAAAATTTAGAAGTTGTGTGCAGTAAAAAATGAGTTATAATATCGGACTAAGAGAATTATATTTATTGCTAGTTTTGGTGCTGTTTAATGCCAGCAAATTAAATACTTAGAGACATTACTTCAACATGTATAAATAATATTTTTTTTTTCAAACTGTATTAGTTACTCAGATACTGTCCCTTTCATGGACCACTTATCAATTTCAATTATATTAACTTTTGCTATCAATGAATATTTATTGCCAGTACAAACACTCTACTTTCTTTAATCTTTATAACATTTCATCTACCGACAAACCTACTCATTCATAATTATATCACATTTTTATATTTCAAAATTCTTTTCCGTCGTTTTTTTTAAATTATGTCTGACAACCACCGCAGCACGTCCGTAATGTTTACTTAACTTTTTGACAGGCATTTTATACACAGCTCTGAGTATAGAAGAAAATCACTCTTAACTTAACTAACAATATCGCACATAGACATTCGATTCCCTCCATCTTCATATACGAACAAAGTGATCTTATCCGTGTGGGGCGATAATCGAATACTCGTCCACACCGAGTCACTAATGAGACGTATTCACGTCCAAGTGATAATGAGATGCTCGTCTTATTCATCCAGCTTTTTTTCGTTTTTTTCTTTTATATTTTTGGCTACAAATTGTTTAAACAAGATGGAGATGGAGTTACATTTTTTTTGGGTTAATTATGTGCTAAATAGTATTCATTAGCTTGTATTTCATATCATATACACAGTATATACGAGTATATAGCTTACGTCTGCACTCGTACATATCGATTACACTCGGTATCATGTGCGTGTGTGCAAGAGTACATTTATTTTTAATTGCATTTTATTAAATATCGTCTACATGCGTCAATAGAAACAAATTCGTGGAATATAAATGTATTGAGGGGATTTTTTAGATGTGATTTCGATTCAAAGTATAGATTCAATTCCTAGGAATTATTTTGCAATAACGGTTTAGATCGTGGGTGGTTTATCACAAAAGAAATGATTTTGATACAAGATGATGAATTTCTAGCTGCAAATAGCATCACAGCAACATTTCTGAAAATTTTTATTAATGTAGACTTTTCTTGAATGGTAAATAATTCAATAAAAAATTCCCATTTATATATTATATTTCTGCACCACTTTCATGATACAAGTTTTGCCGAATCTAACTACCGGATGTAAGAAGAGCGACGGCCAAGGATGCCATTAATATCTCAACGACATGTAAATGATTTTGTGTATTGTATTAATATGTAGTAACAACGACTGTATTTTTTAATTTGTGTTTACAGTAGTATCAGGCAACCTGAAGCCTCGCGAGGCCGGCAATAATCGTTTTTTTTTCACACAGACACGATCGGCATTTCACAATTACCAAAAGTTTTTGTTTAATTCAAAGCAGACAGTCTATGCTTAGCCTCGCAAAGGGTCTCCTTTGGGGAGTATCACTCCCACGCACCTAAGAGAACCCCCAGAGAACCTCTTGCTGGTCCTGCAAGGCAAAAAGACGGTAATAAAGATTTACCTAGGTAAACCGCCTGCATGATCGTTTGGGGAAGGAACAGCTTAGCAACGTAGAGGCTGTGGTAACACCAAAAGTAACGCTGATAAACTAAGAGTTTGATGCTGGAGAGAAATGGAGCTGGGTATCTCTTGGTAGACCTGTATCTCTCATTGAGCATCTTCAAGATTCTTAGTTGAGTCGGGCGTTGCACTCTCAGCTTTTTGATAATGGATGCCACCAAACCTCTAACAAGAGTGTAAGAGCGATTGCAGGAAAACCGATACGTTGTTACGGACTAGTTCCAGTACAAAGCGAAAGATTATAATTGTGACAGACTCTTTAAACTCTTCCTATCAAGTCGGACAGTAGCCATTCATTTTATGTTTGTGTTAAAATTTATGATGCCAGCCGGATGGGGTACCTAGCAGAAGGTGGTAATTGCGGTCAGCCGGATGAGGAGCTTTGCGGCAGAATACTTCGGTATTCTGGTGGTGGATGTTTGGCCCTTCGGTTCCTAGCAGATGGCGGTTTGGGGCATAATTGCAGTTTGCATGTGTGTTGAAAATGAAATGGTTACTGTCCATATGACCAATAATTGAATTGAATATAATCAAGTATCAAATAATAACAATGGGGGGCCCCACAAATATTTTCACCGTGTACAGGACCTGGTAAATCTTCGACCGACCAGATACTCAAACAACGGCAAATCCTGGAGAAGAATCAAGAAATGCTGCATTCGATAGTCCGATAGGACAGAAACTATTAGATGCTATGATGCTGGCTTGGGTATCCCCGCGAAGTTGATTCGATTTTGCGGGATGACACTAACTGGCATGAAGTCTTCAGTGAAAATATACGTGACTATCATGATTGGGATCTATGGTTCGAGTCCTTTCTCAGTCATCTACATTTCCTTCATCGGCGTCACCCTCGATGTTGTCGGCAGCACAACTTCGCAGTAAAAAGTTTAGTAAAAGCTTTTCAAACAGCTAACGTTCACATTCGTTAATAAACTGTAGGTGGCGCTTGTGTGTGAGATTCTAAAATAGAAAGCGTTTAATCAGGTTTAATTAGATGAACGTTAATCTTTCACATAATACAATAGACGGGACCTTATATTCAAAGGTATTAACGACTAGCACGCTGTAGTTGGTACCGTACTGACCTTGTTTTCGCTCGGTGGAGAACAATCTATTGCCCTACTTTCGGGAATATATATGCTTTGTACCTTTTGGTAGTAATTTTGGTCTTCACCT
The DNA here is from genome assembly GCA_964034835.1 of Muscina levida. NCBI lineage: Eukaryota > Metazoa > Arthropoda > Insecta > Diptera > Muscidae > Muscina > Muscina levida. Next base: position 186,788,479 of record OZ035880.1, on the reverse strand, counting down.
CTATTTCTGTATTTTTCGATGTCATCGCTCTCTTGTCCCTTCCATAAACACTTTAGCCGTCTGAAGATGTATTTCGTCTTCCACCACGTCTTCTTATATCGCACGCATTACTATTGGCTGCATCGTTGCCTTATGGGCAGCATCCGTTTTCTCAAGTAATACACACTATTTTTCATCATAGACTGAGCGTGGTGTTTCATACCTAAGTTTGACAGTTGCGACAGTGATCATCGAATGCACAATATGCCACAGAGGCATCATAACAAGAATTGCTTATCTACAGCGAGCGATTGGAATAGGTATTTGCTATCTCGGTGATATATACCCTTGATATGACTATTTTCTTTGCATTACGTTACACGCTTTTTTAGGTCTACTTAATTGCTTGTGTACCTTGGCTGCAACTAGGTGGTGATCCGAGTCTATATTAGCACCAAACATCACACGCACGTGCGCCCATAATGCTTGAGACATGCTTGCAATCTATTACCACCTGATCGATCTGGTTTTTTGGTTTTTTATCAGTGGATATCTAGGTTGCCTTATAGATATCTTTATGCGGGAATCTAATACCACTACCTAACATGTTTCTTTCCAAAGCCTAGCTATTCAATCTGAATCCGTTGTCGAAGGCGTTGTTGTGTAGGAAAAGATTTCCGACAGCTATTTTAGCATAAAAATTTTCAGGACAAATTTAATGTCATGGCGAGGGCAGCGGTAATTTATTTCCTTAAGGCGCTCATTGAATCCATCTCGACTTTGTCTTCCGTCGGTGCGTGTACACAGATCAGCGTAATGTACAAATATGTCGCCCGGGTGCGAATGGTGGCTATTCGGTTAAACCCCGAAACCAAATGTCGAAGTCTCTTGAAGACTATGAATCCACATCCAAATTCGTGTCTTTCTGCATGGCTGCTGTAAAAGATGTCACAGTTCTTTCGTCGTGTGAATACGTGTCCATCGCATTTCCTGTATGGCGGTGATCTAATCCTCGTATTTGTCGAAGACAGTCGCGAATGGGATAGAGGCTGGTGCCCCTAGCTGTAGAGAGTTTGGACATTCCAGCTGCAAAGCCTTAAATCATGGTCCTTATAACGTTTTGCGTCAACAATGGGGGGTTAATTGTTTTTTTCTTATCTTCGTGTTTTCATAATAATTAGTTTGTTTAAAGACAGTGGCTTATTAGAGAACCGCGTCCGATTTTAGTTTCTTGGGAATTGATTTCGCACGTTGTGAGCTGCTTGGAGACCTCCAAAGAGAGATTTCATCATTAATCCTTTTTATAATTTAGTATAAATCCTCATTATTTGATACGTTTAGTTCACGATTTTCATAGTTGTTGCTGCTAGATCACTACTATTGCCAACTCCAGCTTGATACACCCTGTATGTTTTAACACACCTGCAAACCCATGAAATAACGAAATCACCTTGATTTGTTTACTGAAAAAATTAAAGATGAATAGCAAATCGTGATTGATTTCAGTGCATGTTAAATAAAATTAGTGACTTCTTGTGACGCGAACAACACACAAGCAATGGAACCTAAATGCCATGGGTATGACGAAAAAAATCCCATTAACAAAAGATTAATATATTCGTATTTAAACAAACAAATTATTATTATTTTTATTTTTGGTAATGACAATAACGGCCAATATAACCTTTAATGGATACCAAGAAAAACAAAACCTCAAGAAAACACTAAAATTTGAACACAACTTTTGACTTTAACTCTTCAATTATGGTATGACATGAAATGGCTTTTTGGAAAATAAACATACAATTGACTAAGACGTAAATACTGAACCAAACATAACAAAAAAAACAATAAAAGGCACCACTATCAAAACTAAAGAGAAAATCATGAATTCTACAAATATAGATTTCGAAAGTTTTTAAACATAATTTATGTTGGGCCAAGATTTTAAAATGTTTGATGTTTGATCTTTTTCAATATATTTGGTGAGGTTTATGTCAGGTGTCTAGCAAGGAGGTATATGCACTTTCATTTTAAAATGTCGCAAGTTACCTTCATTTTTTCTTTTTGTAACTGTGTGATTACAATATATGTTTCGAAATCTCGCTAACTTTAACAGTTGAATGAAAATGTTAGTCAAACAACATTCCTTACAGGCATTGCAGCATTTCGCAAATACTCGTTTGATTTAGCAATAGTTGCGAGTCTTGATATTACTAACTACTTGATGGACTCATGCTGAAAAGGGTATTGTGTTTTGGAATGAAAACAAATGTATGGTGTAAACTTGCATGTGGTTTCCTTAAATCGGGAAAATATATGCAATTGTTACTGTATAGGGCAATAAAATATTATATACATTGATGAGATGACAAATCGAATAGTGGTTTTTGGAAATACCGGCAAAAACAATAACAAAGGCGTATACACTAGAATTTGTTGATCTATACAGAATATGAATTTGTTTTCATTGTTCGTTGGAACCAATAATTCTGAGAAGTGGATTATGTGACAGCTGGCAGGAAACGGAGAGCTATATCGTTATTTGTCAAAATATCATCATCAGCACCCTATGCTATGAAACATTATGTGTAAAAATTTTTTCGAAACAATCGAGAAACCGTACATATCGGTGCGAAGATGGCATCAACGAAGACCACACGTCAACATAACCTACACAAGCTCTTACTATGTGTGTGTTCATCATACACGTTCCTACCCTTCAGAAGAAAGTAGTGCTGCAGAAGTACTCTTTCACTAGTCGCAAAGCGACACCGACTAGTCGCTCTTCATTTCCCAGTTAATGCTTTTAAGTGACGATTTTAACATTGAGCTCTTATACGAAAACCACTACTCGCTACTTCAGCATTTGCGACTACTCTACCAGAACTTGCCACCCGTCTATAAATCGTATCCTTTGCGACTACTGGCTTTTATTCCAGTATATCACCACTCGTTAGGCGTCAATGCCTCTAAATTTTTTTACAGGGCAAGTTCAAAAAACTAGTTCAGCATTTGCGACTCCTCTACCAGTACTTCCTACCCGTCTATAAATCGTATCCGTTGCGACTACTGGCTTTTATTCCAGTATAGCACCACTCGTTAGGTGTCAATTGCCTCTACCTTCTTCTGCAGGGTATGTTCCACTTTAGGAACGATTTTTCACATATACCAAATCCAAAACCCTTTAATCAAATTATCTTCAAAGTACAATAAGCTAAAGATTATTTAGACTCAAAATAGATGTTTACTCAATATAGGGCATGAATTGTGCATTGTATGATTTGTACTAAAAAAGCACTGATTTCATAACAAAAAGTTACTATATAAACCTAGAACAAATAAGAGCTTATTTTTGTCCATGTAGAACTTAATCCTTGTACAAACGACTTTCACATCAAGTCCTTTTTTATGAAACACGATACTACGATATGACAATTAGCCATCACTCCAATATGAAAACTTACACAACATCTTTCCACTTTAGCAACATTCATCTAAACATTCTACAGCTGAATGGCTTTCATATATTCATATGACAACGGTTGGATGACATCTCCTCGCCCGGGTTTGTTGAAGAAACAGCGACAAGGCTACAGACATTTCGTTAACATATGTATAAGTATAAGTTTAGCTAAGACTATGATGTTCATCGTGGAAATAAGGTACTGGACCCCACCGTTGCTGTTAACGGTGGGGTCAAGTGTGTAGCAGCGGCTCAAACCGAAACGCATTCACTGTCCATTTGAAGTAGTTTTGTTGTTTTGTGCTTATGCATATTTTAACGCTTTTTGTCATTTTACTTGCTAATTGAAATAGTGTCGTAGTGTCGTAGTGCCGCCTTTATTTGCAAATAATAAACGCTATTTTTAAGTTGGATGAGACAACGAAAAAAAAAATAATAAAAGGGGTGCCCGTAAGGCAATCTTATGGGGTGCTCAGGTAGAAACATTTGCTGTTGTCTGAAGACGGTCTTATAGAGTGGGGAAAGGCTTAAATGTGTACGAGCTAGGTTTTAAGTCATGGCGAAATTATTATGTGATTTTTTTTATTGGGGTTCACTTGAAAATTCTATAAAATATTAAATAAATATGCTAATTTGAAAGTGTTCATAATATAACACAGTGCGACAAATGGTGGGGTTTTGTGGTTGGCGGGGGTTCTGCTTACCGGGAAAAGTTATTTCGGTCAAACAAAAAGTTATACGTGTGCCGGCGTTTGGTTGGGCCAGGTCTAGGAATCAAGATATATCGTTTTGAAGTTAATAAGTATCGTATAGGGGAAAAAGTAGTTTGTTGTGCCTTTTTTATGCGTTTTTTCCCTTAAACATAAAGTAGTTATGGTCTGTTCTTGAATCCAGAAAATAAAATTGCTTTGTGTGCTCGTGCACAACTGCCACAAATCCAGTGCAAAGAAAAATCTATACTTAGTGTCTCGGGAAGACTATGACTATGTTTATGTTCGCTGAAACTGAATCTTAGGCCTGCCTTTTAACTAGTTCGTAGATGGTGAAATCACTACTTACTATGGGACCACCAGTACTTACTTTACAAACCCTAAGCAATGCATTTCATCATTGCGTTTTTTGTATAAAATGTCTGCAAATAGGGTCAATCGCCACCACATCGATTACCGCGAACTAGTGACATGGGTCCCCATGGAGAGGGTACTTACATAGGAGCCCATGCAAGGGGTGGTGATATGAGTGCCCAGAAAATCTTAATTTCACTTTACACCCCATTAATGAGGCGTAAAGGAGACTTTTCTATTTTTTGATTTACTTTTCTGTTTCCTTTTACTGGACATGTGAATTGTGAACCGTACTGTGAAATTGCTTGTGACACGTCGAAGGAGCGATGCGGATTTGAACCATGTATCTCACGTATTATTGTAGCGTGTTTAAACCATCTTGCTACGGTCGGCCGTACCACTTGGTGGTGGTACCATAGGGGCATTCAAGTAAGTACCCATGTAGGGAGGAGTAGGGTAGGTAGTTCAAACATGACAAATCGACACCTCCACAACTAAAGGGTGTTAATTCTTCTTAAACGGCAGCAACAACAGAAATTCATCCATGAGTAGTCACACGTAGAAAATGATTAATGCTCGAAAAGACTGCAGTAACATCCCCCAGTCGTCGGCCAATAATATCTATATCATTAGCTTACGCGAGCATGGGACTTTTATTAAAGATGGTATCAGTTGTGTTTACTGCAGCCTTCTGTATGATCTTCTTCATTATGATGTTAAAAAAATCGCATGACAAACTATCGCCTTGTCTAAAGCATCGCTTGGTAGTAAATGACATCATATTTTTGCCTATTTTCTCTTGAAAATTCGTGCCAGTCAGTGTCGTCCCGAAAAGTATCAGCTTCGTGGGGATACCCAACTCAGCATCATAACATCTAATAATTTCTGTCGTGTAGGAGAGTCAAATGCAGCATACGAAGCGATATACAGATGGTCGGTGTCGATTTGTCCACTTGGGTCTGCTCCAGGATTTGTCGTCGTGTAAATATTTGGTCGGTCGTAGAAGTCTTAAGGCATACTGATGGGGAATGGGTTTAGCGGTCAACGAGGACAAAACAAAAATAATGATTTCGACGAACAAAGAGTCCTCTCGATGGGGACGCACCGTGAACGTTGACAATTATTCGTACAGGTATTCGATGAGTTTACCTACCTCGGATCTTCCGTCAACAAGAAAAATAATGTCAGTCAAGGAATTAAGCGGAGAATTGTGCTAGCCAATAGACGTTTTTACGGACTTCGGCAGCACTTTAGTAACACCAACTTATCTCGGAATACTAAGAAACAGCTATACCAGGTGCTAATCTTACCCGTTCTGTTGTATGCAGCCGAATCATGGGTGTTTACTACTACGGACATACAAAACCTGGGACTATACGAGAGAAAAGTACTCCGAAAAATATATGGACCTATTCGTGTCGACGGCGAGTTTCGCCATCGGATAAATCATGAGCTGTATGAGCTTTACCACGAATTCTACGTAGCTAAAAGGGTCAGAAGTCAACGACTTCGATGGCTGGGACATGTCGCCAGGATGGATGTAAATGCTCCAGCGAGAAAGGTGTTTGAAGGCGAACCTGAAGGACGGCGCAGAGCAGGGAGACCCAAACTCCGTTGGAAGGACTAAGTGGTAGGTGTAAGTTGTAATTGGCCACTTAAGTAAGTAAGTAAGTAAAGCCACACTAATAAGGTCGAATCAGGTTCTTTAGGATGGGATTATGTCTATGACATAACACCCTAGACAGGACCTTGTATGCGGTGGTAAAAGGCTGGTCTTCCCATAGTTGGCATAGTTGGCCTTTCTTAAGCACATAATACTCAGATTCTTATCATCGGGCATGAATTCCTTAAGCCAAATCGTGTTATGAGCATGCCCTGCATTTGCCGTGCTGATATTGAATTGGCTCAGGGGTGGAAAATCTACTCCGTCCTCGATGATTTCGTGATGATTTGCGTGATTTCGTTCCTTATGTTGCCTTCGAAAAGGGCAGGGTACGAAAGTGTTTCCTCCGTATTAGCAGCACGGTCTGCGTGTCCGTGACAAGATTTCCATCTCTGTCGTTTTTTGATTTTCACCCTTTGGTAGAATTTTCGTGCTTCACCTCTCTACCTGTACTTTTTGATATTCGGGCTCTATCATTTCTTCCATAGACGTTCTTTCCGCCTAAAGAGGCGCATCGTCTCTTTCCTCTTCGCTCCGTCACCATACTCGTTACCATTGGCTGCAGTTTTGCCTTGTGGTCCGACCCATCACAACTCATTACAGTCGTTGCGGCAGTGGTCGTAGAATTCTCAATATGTAGGCACTATGTATCCTGAACAAAGGAATTAGAGGAGTTAGTTTGAAGTAATTGAGATAGTTCGTTGAAGTAGGCATTGGCTACCTCGATGTCAGCAGCTTTGTAATGTCTAGATTCCTTTGCGATACGATCGTTTTTGCGGGGGTCGTCAACATTTTTTGGGTTTCTGTTTTTACTTTTCTTCGTGTTTTCATGATAGTTTTTTATTTAAGAAGAGTGACTTATAAGGCCACATCTCCCAATCGTAGTTTCTTGGAGCTGCCAATTCCACTAAGAGAGCCTTTTGTGTTGAGCTTCAGTAACATCTGGCACCTACTTCCTAAGACGCAGAGGTGGGAGAATGCCATTAAGCTTCCTCAACATTGTGCCTTCTCACATGTGCAACCATGCCATGGAATGGCCCGGTGGATCCATGGTCTATCACAAGTTGGGAACTGCTTAAGGAACATAATGAAAGATTCCCCATTTCCTGTTTAAAGCATCAAAATACATAAGAGAATAGTAGTCTGATCCCCTAACTCACACACTTGTTTCTCAGGGTGCCATTCAAAGAAAATCTAAAATAACGCGTTTCTTTATTGACTATGTTGTAGCCCGCGTTAAGCTTACAAACTTTAAGATGTTCGTATACTTAAATTGTCAAAATGCCTGGGAAATGCACAACAAATTACAATTTCCCATATATGATACTTACAAACCTCAAGTCGGTATATCTCGAATCCTAGACCTGACCCAGCGATAAGTCACAATACGAATAACTTTTTTTTTGACCGACATTAATTCTCTCCGTAAGTAAGCCCGCCAATTTGGGCTGTCGCATACTGTAATTGAGAAAGTTCGTATAGTAGATTGTGTTCCAAAAGAAAGAATTAGGTAAGGTTTTTCTTAAAATAATGTGTTTTTTTATTTTTTGTTAATAAACAATATATTATTTTGAACAGTTCGAAATTCTTAAATTTTAATACAATTTACAAACACTATGCAACACCAAAAAACCTCAGTATTCCCAGTATATATCTTTGAGTTTTATTAGCCCACGATTAAAAATAGTCAAAAATCGGTAAAGAATTGAGTGAGTGATTTTTAACGTCAGTCAAGCTTTTGACGGTATTAGGGAAATGTTGTATACAGATTCGACTAGACCTGCAAACATGCAATAGTTCCGTTTGACTATAGCTCGGTGTCATACATTAAAAATTATAAGTTGTACATTGTGCATTATACATTGCAATTTCTGGAGATCAATTCAGACATGTTGGCGATGATTTTTCTTACGCCTAAGTTGTGGCTATTTATTAATTAAACGCAGTACATGCAGTACCTACTTTAACTGCTGCACCTCACAGCAAAATAAAACAGGTGTGATCGTTCAATATGTGCAAATGAAAATCATTAACAATTGAATGCAGACGTGTGTAATATTAATATTTATAAAACAATCATTGACCGCAACAACACTAGACACTTATAAAACAATTCAGACATTAGACACAGCAGTGAAACTTCACTTCATAGAGATTGCATGTAGTAAGTAAATCCATCAATGACAAAACAAACATGCAAATATCTTAAATGCATTTGAACAACATAAACACATGGACAGACTACCAGTCAATCTGTCCGTTTGTCTTGTTTATGCAATGCAAATAATCAGCCCAAAAACTATACGAACACACACACTGAGATTTTCCCAACAGCATTGTGTTTGCAATAATTTCTCAATGAAAATTTGTGCAAAATACACTTACGTATTACCACTTTAAGAAGGCAGCTAGGTAAGAAATACGACGACGGGTTAAAGAGCGTTCTTGAAAAATTTCACAAAACGGAAAACAATTGACGAATTTGCTGCAATATGCATGAGTTATAACAGAAAAATCATTAACATCGCCTAAAGGTGCTCAATATCAGTGGATGTTCCGTTGATTGATCCGAAGTGCACACAATGCAAATGTTTTTCCTTGGATGAGAATACACAAACACCAATACAACAATCGCACGTACAACCAGAGGAAAATTGCTACATGATTTCCTCGCACATGAACACCCGTGGCCAGAACGGATGTTGAATGTTTTCTTTATACAATAAATTAATATATATGAATTGTTTACAATCTATGAGTTTTGCGAAACGAGATTGCTAACAGTGTGGGGCAAAAGTGAAATGCCGTTTTTGCAGAAGGAAAGAAATGCAGGAAGAAAATAATAAAAAACAATCTAGTGGACTCTGCGAATCAGACTTAGAAATTAAGGTATATGAAATGTGCATTGCATATTAAGTATACAAATAAATGTATATTACAGAAAGCTGAGACGGAAAACAAGTTGTCGATGTCACCGAAAAATTGGGGGCGCAATAATTTTTTGTTGGCGAAATCTGTGTTTTCTCAATAACATCGTTGTCTGGGGACAGGATATTCTATATGATATTAATGACGTTTTAACAATATCCTTGCTAGCGATTTATAGACTTTTTACTATGACGATTCCTTCCAGTAGTTCTTAACATGATTTTTTTGTATATTAATGTGTGTCATCTTTGTTTATTGCTAATATTAACGTAAGGTATAACAGTACACGTCAAATGTTTAACCATTGCTGTGCCAGATGTGTCAACTCTTACTTTTGTCCCCCACTGTAGATTTACCCAAACGTGAATAACTGACTGACTGAGTGACTAACTTGTACAAAGTTTACATTTCTTCGCATCCTTCTGCCAAATACACGACAGCAGCGATTCCTGTGAAGTAAGTGAATAACTCAACTGATTGAAATGAATTGTGTTCTTGTGAGCGAGGGTGGGAGCAAGCAAAGAACCTCAGAATGTTGTATGCGTGGCATGCCACCACACTGCCATTGCTGCTTGCAGCATTTTTATTATTTTCATATTTATAAGATAATTGAAAGCGGGTTTTTGCCAAATTAACGACTTTGGGTAAACAATAAAGTGTGCTGTGCTCTCTTTGCTTACTTACAACCAGTGAGGCAGCCAGCCAGCCATCAGTCAGTCATCCGTTCAGTCCTCCATCCACATGCACAAAGTATATGTACGATGGTATGGGATATTCCTCATGTGAACTTCATAAGTATTGTTCTTTAATTTGTTCCACTCTGCCACTGGAGATTGGGTAAAAAGTAGTCAGTCTGTCAGTCAGTCATGAGTTGGGTGGTGGTGTTCGTGGATGGTTGGTTCGCTTTCGCGTTGATTGTGAGGTTGTCTGGTAACTTGCTTCGATTTGGTTTGGTTTTTTTCCTTCTCATTTTCAACAGTAACTTACAATCATGGCTCGGAACTTAACTGGTTGGGATTTTGAAAGACGACGTCAGTGGGTATATCCTTTATGTACACAAGCACTTTATTGTTTTTCGCTTTAACATGTACTCGTGCGAGACATAACAACCATCAATCCGGCCATCCATCCAAATATCCAACCAGTCAGTCCGCCAGTTAACCAACCGACCAACCATACTTGTGCAGTTTAAACGCTATATACGTGTAGCAGTACATAGACGTTATAGATATTATTTATATGGGTGTATGTGTGTGTGTGTGTTTGTATGACTTGTGTAAGTATTGTATGAAAATTTGCACAGATTTATTAAATTGAATTCGTAGATGTTTTAAATTGAATTGAATGGCCTAAGGGAAGGATTTTATTTTTGTGATTTTCAGTTTCGTTCACTGTCTTCTTGTAGCTATTGGACATCTAAGAGTGTGGAAGTTAAGAGGGTCGGTAAATTAAAGCGAGGACTTATAAGTGGATGATATTTATTGCATGAGACGTTGTAAACTTGTCGTAACTGTTTATCTCTAATTAGCTTATTGACCTCAATTTTTGACATCCTTTATATAAAGCCTGAGGGAAAAAAAAGTCACAATTTTATATCCAAAATAAATACATTAATAAAAAATAATTCTGAAATAATAAAAACGAGTCACTATGCTAGAAACAATAATACAAAATCATCTATTTGTATCAATATTGACATAATATTAAGTTAATATTCAAACATTTTATAGTTAAAAGGAACACCGAAATTAAAAAGAAGGAAAAATCACAAATATGTTTATTAATTATGACTGTCAACACAACTTAATCGATTTTGTCGCCAGCACATAATTAAGGTAATATAAAACTGTTTTTATATATGAAATTTTTCGGTATGACAAACATATCATATCGAAACATATCTAAAAGATATTGATACAGATCAATAGATGGCTAATATTCACAATGGTACCTGGTAGATGGCCCAACTGTTCTTCCTGAAATCATTACATCATTTAACTGTCTTTCCTGGGTGTAAAATATTTATTTTTTCGATATTTGAACTGGGAGTGCCAACTCCCATACAAGGTGAATAGTGATCAACACATACAAGGTGAATAGTGATCAATACATATATGAGTTCAAAGAACAATGTCTTTGAACGGATATGTAGCTGTGTCGCCTTCCATTTTTAGTAAGTAAAGTAATTAAGTGTGGTCATTATCGATTTTAGTAGAACCTCCGGAAAGGAAACCTTTTTTTTGGGCGTGGCATGTGCAGTGTCAAGGAAACAAATCAAATTTATCATCATATAACTGTAGTGTAATAAAAACGTGGGTTGGGATACAGCTGCAGGAAGTAAATGTTTATAGGCATATACAGGGTGGGCCTAATACAAGTTTGTTTTGAAATCACAGGTTATTTTGACACTGACAGCTAATTTCCGCCCGAAAGTCGAAATCAAAAGAAACGAAATCAGTCGCTTTACGCTTCAACAACGTTAAGAAATATTAACAACTTTTTTCGAAATGAGTGCTGTGTGAGTTTTTTGAAAATTTTTTTGTCAAAAATAAAAGTTTTGGAAGACACTTCGAAGATCAAGTCTTTTTTCGAAAAAAAATATTTTTAGATAGGTCTATTTAATATATATAACATATCTAAAAACTAAAATGGGGTTTTTCAATTTTTTTTTTTCAAAAATTTTTAATTAAATGCATCACCAGCTTATTCATGTGTTTTACAAATTCCTTGAAAGAAACCAGTAAGAAAGTTTCAGTCGGGCAACGCGACTTACATATACCCTCACCCTCAGCAAAACATAAAATTTTCTATAATATTGTTATTATGACTCGATTTCTAAACTGGGCGGAGTGGTACATTTGTATGGGAGGTACCAGAAGCGGTGTGTCTAGACTTCCAATTTTTTTTCTTCCAAACTGATCCTGCTATAGCTTTACTAAATACACCATTACATCACATTGCGACGTGGTTACGTGTAAAATAAACACGACGAAAATTGAAACGACCCAAAGTTAATTATGATTTTCTATAGCAAACCATGTAAAGATCGAAAATAGGCTCCAGGGTTCCAAAAACACTACTTTTTAAAAGCAAATTGAACAAGGTAAAAATTTTAAAAACAGAAATAATATAAAATTCTGTGTTAGTGTATCATTTGAAACATTAGCTAATTGTCAATTTATTGCCAAGCACTAGGATGACGCGTTTCGAACTCCATGACAAATTCATATATATAATTTTTTTTTGTAACCGGAAACAACCTGTACAAATTTATAAAAATGTATTAGCACAACAAAGTGATTAAAACTGTATTAAAATTGCGCTGGGGGAATCTTTATTTTATTTAGTTAAAGTCTCGGTACCAAAACAACGCAACTTCGAAAATCTAACAACGCACAGTGACAATTAGCACTAATTCAGCAGCGACGCAACTTCGAAAAAACGCAAAACGAAACGACGCAAAGCGAGGTATTGCTGTACAGAATTTGGGCACGATCGCGTTGGGTCTATTAATAATATGAATCGATTTCTAAAGTGAGAGGTACCAGATGGGTATGGGAGTTACCAGATGGGGTCTGGCTAGACCTTTTTCTCCAAAACTCTACCCTGCTATAGCTTTACTAAATAAATAATCGTACCCAAGATCGCGTTGGTTTTATTGATATTATTGCTCCATCTCTAAAGTGTGTGAAAAGGTACATTTGTATGGGAGGTACCAGAAGGGGCGTGACTAGACTTCCAATTTTTCTTTCTAAAACTATTTCCTGTTATAGCTTTACTAAATACAGAATTTGGGTACGATCGCGTTGGGTCTATTAATTATATTAATCGATTTTTAAAGTGAGCGGTACCAGATGGGTATGGGGGTTACCAGATGGGGTGTGGCTAGACTTCCAGTTTTTTCTGTAAAACTCTATCCTGCTAATTTGGATACGATCCCGTTGGGTGTATTGATATTATTAATCGATTTCTAAAGTGGGCGGAATAATGTATTTGTATGGGAGGTACCAGAAGGGGCGAGGCCATGTAGCCTATTTGCAATACCGTAAGTAGTTTTGGGGAAATATTAACCATGCTAAATTTCAAAACATTTGGTTACGTCTTTCGAAAGTAATCGTGCGCACCAGCCGGACAGCCAGACAGACGGACATGGCTCAAACGATTTAAAAAGTCATGAATCGAATTTGGTTTAAAGAAACCTAGGGTCTAAAGTGACTCCTTCAAACGGCGAAAGACCTTTATCATTGGTCTTCACAAACTTGTAAGACCTCCATAGAAGTTGCTTATGCAGACGCTGACGACCACAACAAAACAAAAGAAAAGCTATAAAAACGCTAATATTATTACAGGAACTCAAAACTTCCATTCTTTTATACCTTTAGATGAAACATCACTAGATGTTAGCAAATATTCCGTAAGTCAACAGTATTTCTTGCACAAAATTTATCAAGGTTAAGTCCATATTTTTTGGAAAAATTTATAATACGATTCTTGTTCTAATCTATTAGAATTACCAAAAAAAATCTGTATAACTTCCAAAGTTTGGCCACTTTATTTATTTTTGTCACACAAAGATATCAAAATATAAATATATAATAAGAAAAACCCCATTTTGGTTTTTGGATATGTTATATATATTGAATAGACCTAACTAAAAATATTTTTTTTTGGAAAAAAAGACTAGATCTTCGAAGTGTTTTCCAAGTTCAAACTTTTATTTTTGGCACAAAATTTTTTTTTTTAGTGTAATATTAAATTTTTACTGTGTATGTTTTCGAAAGCTGACTTATATACCTTTCTAATGGCACCAAGATCTTTCAATTCGGTTGAGTCATCCAATAGTAATCGCAGCTTAAAAGTACCTTTCACCGTCATTTTTCAAATATTTCGATACTTTACCACGCCCACATATTTACAAAAATGCAATTTATAAGAAAGAGGTTTTGTTTCTATAGGTAAAATCTAAATGAATGCAAAATTTCATTAAAATCTGAGAGGGTCGGGTTCAATGAATATCGGTTTTTAAAAGAAATTCATCATATATTTAATATATTTTTTTTGTTTTTGATTTATTTCCTATCTCCAACGACTTATCATTACCGCCCTCGTCTTACTTTTGGCCTTATCCAGCCAAGTTGAAACAAGTTTTTAAAATTGGTTGGTTGGTTATATCCTCGCATTCACTGGATATTATTGCCGTTGCTTTTCATGTAACTCAAGTTGTAACCGTTTGCTGTTTTAGTTGCCGTCTCCCTATATTACACTATATTTTTTCGCATTTAATCGAAGATGTTCGTCCGTCTTCTATCTTCCATACGTTGAGTACATACGCATTTATATATTTTCCCTGTACTCTTGAGTTATTATCATTGTCGTCGTACTTTCACAAGTTTTATCCTATCATATCCTTTCCGTTCTCGTGGGTTTCTTCTTCTTAGTAGTTGTATCCGGATTGTTAACTGTACACAGCCGTGTTTGCTTATTTGTTTGCAGATACTTTCTGGTACGTTTGTTTTCTTCCTTCTTTCGCTTCCTATTCGTGTTTTTTTGTTTTGTTGTTGCTGTTGCTGTTGCTGTTGTTCATTCGTCCCTCTTTTGCAGTTAAGTTATTGTTGGTTGTTGTGGCTGTTGTTGTACGTAGTGTTTGAAGAATTCAATTTGTGAAGAGCACTTTCGTACGAAAACAACACAAACAGCAACATCAACAACAACAACAGCTCGTAATAACATGACAACAACAAAAAAAGGCACAATATCTGTAAATAATGTTTTTATTGAGTTGAGCTGCTGCTCTTCGCAAAAATGTAATAAGCAATACATATTCTTTATATATATATATATTTCTTTGTTTATTAAAAAGACAACAGCTACAAATATGTAGTATTGCAAGGGACTTTGCGATATAACTAAATTTACTATAAGTTTTGAGGACGCAGCTTTAACATTTGCCCTAGGTCTTGTTACCCTTTTATATAATTTTCAATTTGTCAATTTTTATGGAATAAAAAAACTATTTTACTAAGGAACATAACTCTTAAGAAACATAATAACATAAAACATATATTGTTTTATCATAAAATATCGCGATGGAATGTGAAGCCATTATCAGATTAAAAGCGACTCTCTTCGCCTCTGATTCACATATGAACCTGACTCGATCAAACACAAAACAATGTTTTCGTATGAGTAATATTAATGTTATGCCGTGTTTATATAAATCATACGCATTGTGTTCCAATACTGTGGATTTATGGTTTAAGAATAATGAAAAATTGTTAACGCCAAACCCTTTGTGGTTTTCACTATACTGACCTAGTACCTTCACCCTGTCTTAGCATTTCTCACGGTAAAGAATTTCTTCAGACATTGACCCCAAAAATGTTCCACAGTCTAATTGTTTAAACTGCCCTTTGTCTTTTCGTTTAATAGAAAACCAGCTAAAAAAATTATTTTTATATTCTCTATTACATATATATGTAATACTCGTCAACTTTAAAACTACCCATACAATCATCCATCAAGCTCTATGCCATTACAATAAATCACAAATCCTTTGGCGTACATTTGTTTTATGTTGGATTTGTGAGAGTTTTCTGGTGGAACCTCCAGTGACAACTGGAACACCCTCGCAGATCAAACACATTAAAAAGTAAAAAATGATATATGACATTTTTTAAAATCACTAAACTGATATGCGAATGCAAAAGCTACATGGGAGGATTTTTTTACGTACATACATATATAAGGGTGTCCTATATGAGTGTAATGTTATGTGCAATCATTTGTATCATATAGATAGGTCTTGTGCAAAAAATGAACAGTAACAAGGGATTTGCTAAAGAGAACTTCGATACACCCACATACATGCACACAAGCGCGATCATATGTGTGGCCCTTGAATACACATTTACACTTAACTATGGATGATGTATTACCACTGGGAGGAGAGCTTATTGAGATGATGAATGATGTAAAGGCTTAAGTGGCGTCAACTTTGACTTTTTATTTAAAGATTCGATAAAAATATAATTGTACTATTAGTTTCAAAATAAAGTTTAAAAAAACTTAATTTCCCTTTTCTCCCCATGAATGAGGTATGGGATAGCTTCTCGCGTTGTTGTGAATTAACACGCTTTCTATTTTTAGATTCACAACTAACGGCACCTACTTATTTATCGACGAATGCGAACGTCACTGTTTTGAGAAGCTCTTACTAGACACGACGATTGAATCGACGCTGAATACTGCGAAGTTGCTGTCAAACAACATTCGAGGGGAGCCGACTATGAAAGAAAATTTTATTTATTTTTTTCTTTTAAGATGACTGGAGCCAGGTTTGAACCTGCGATCTCCCGCATGGTAGTCGCGTGTTCTAACCACTATGCCACGGCCGGTCCCAAAAATAAAGTTTACCAACAAAAAACCTTGTAAAGAAGCTTAAGCTTTGAGGTAAAAAGGGGAATCGTGGGGAAAGAATTTCCTCCATTTCTCATGTTTGAATATTAACGGTCAAATTCAAACTATAATTGGTGCTGGACATTTTCGGCTGATATCTACTTCGCATGTACATGTTTGACATAATTGTAGATATATAATATATACAGCTGATGATGTACCATTGTGCATCAGTTCGTCGCAAAGGGTTCTGAAGATGAACTCGTCATGGAGTTCGAAACGCGTCATCCTAGTGCGTGACACACTGAATTTGACCAAAAATATCAAACAATAAAAAAAAAAAAATAAAAAAAACACTTTTCTGATCGTAAGCCGAATTTGATGTATCATTTGATACACTTTAACGTAAATTTAAAATAAATATGTAAAATATGATCATTGCAAACTGAAAACGTCAAATATTTTGCCTTTTGAGGTTTCCTGAAACGAACTTAGTGTTACAAAACTGAGCCGGAAATATTGACTCGTAATAGCAATATTTCGCCCAGTAATTGTTCACCGACAGAATGGAAAATAAACGAAAGAAAACACCAGAATTAGAATGAATGAAATGAACAATGTTTTCTCCTTTTATTGTAGAAATTGAACAATTACAAAGGATATGGTAGGAACAATATCTTACGTTGTCGATTGAAGGCTCAAATAACAAGTGAAGTTAAGGTTTTGTAAGAGTAGAAAATTTCCCTGCGAAAGCATAGATGACATCGAGTAGACATATTTCGAACTAGAAAGCAGCTCTAACACAGCGAAAGCTTTGATAGAGTGTGATATGTATGTATTTGCGCGTCTTAAAGCGGAGGATTAGTATATATCCTTAGGTAAAGGATTCAGGGTTGCCATCTGAGGGCAAAAAATGAAAGAAATAGGATTTTGACCTGAACATTACCGCCCGCCTTGCAGTGTCGCTGCAATGAAACTTCGGAAGAGATGTCATTTATACCTTCTCAGAGAAAGGCTAGGAAAATACGAAATTTACATTTATGTTTTAAGTAACAAAAAATGAATGAACAATAATAATAATAGCTGAAAAAGAAAGTGTGTGTTTTCGTTCATTAAAAAGTGCAAAAAAATGAATTTGAATTCAGTTGTAATTTATTTCAGCAGTATAGAAAAAATAATACTTGTAAATTATTGGGAACAGGAGCCATAGATCGCCCATCCAAATATGGTATTAAGAGCTGACGGAAAACCGGCCCTGTTGTAAGATCCTTCCGTCACCACCTTCGGGTAAACATCTACACCAATGATCACATCAATTGGCCCTGACTCGTAAAATTTAGCGTCAGCCAGGAATAAATTTGCAAAATTTTTCTTGAATGTCTCAGGAAGGGATTTTGTTGGGGTCCTAAGAGATATGCGGCTGTCCACCCGCAGCATAGCTTCGACTTTACCACTCGGATCGAATCGGGATCGCAGCTCTAATGGACAAATCGTCTCGTCCTCCAGGGTCAACGTGGTCAGCTTTAGGCTATCAACCAATCTCCTCGAAATGTGACTTATAGGAGACCCAGAATCCAGCAAGCATCGGGCCAGAGATTTATCGGTCTTCCCACCAATCCTTACTTGCACCGTTGGCAATAAAACAACCGTGTTCTGACGCAAAAGAGCCGAAAAGGAAGCCGTTGTAGATTTCGAGGTCGTAGGTCTGTCCGTACCGGATCGGGGCTTGTAATGATTTAGTGGTTTCGGAGATGTCGAACGAGAACGTGAATGAGAGCGCGATCTGGAAACACCGATTTCCTCAAGTAAACGGGGATGTACGTGCAACAGCGTGTGATGGTGCTTCTGGCAGTGCTTACAACCACGCTTCGAGAAGCAAGTTCCATGCGAATGCTCATGCGCCAGGCAATTAGTGCAGTATTTGTTTTTCCGAACTGCATTCAAACGTTCGCTCATGTTCATTTTTAGAAATTTAGCACATGTGCGCAAAGGATGAGGGCTGTTGCAAAGACGACACATGTACGAATTGTAGTGCGGCGGTAGGTTTTTATTAACGCGACGTTGCTGGCGTTTATTATTTTTACCCGAGGTGCGTGGCATATTATTCTAATTAACAAAAAACGTTGGACTTGGTTAACATTGGAAAAACAGGGGTTAGAAGAAAGAGAACGACTTAATTTGCGGGTGAAAGTAGAACAAGTTTTGTAATGGGTCTTGTAATAGTGCCTCTTTGTGTAACTACGTCCGCAACACGTACACGATTATCTTGACCCGTATAGCATTTCGAAATACGCCCTAGGCGCCATGAATTTGGTGGAAGATTTTCATCTCTTATAACAACGAGCGATCCTTCTTGTAGATTCTGTTCAGAAGTTTTCCATTTATTGCGTTTATTGAGCTCGCGCAGATACTCATTCTTCCACCGAGAACAAAAACTCTGGTGGATAACCTTCAATTTCTGCCACCTATGAAGCATAGAGGCCGTTGACTCTTGAACTGCCGGATCTACTGGAGTAAGAATTGGACTACCAATAAGGAAATGTCCGGGCGTCAAGGCAGAAAAATCAGAAGGTTCTTGCGACATTGGAGACAAAGGGCGCGAATTTAGACACGCTTCAATGCGAGCCAACAATGTTGAAAACTCTTCAAATGTGAATTTTGATGAGCTAGTCATCTTGCGGAAGTGGGTCTTGAAACTTTTGACTCCTGCTTCCCATAGCCCACCCATATGAGGAGCGCCAGGGGGAATGAAGTGCCAAGAAACGTTCTGATGAGCATAATTGGCGGTAAGAATCTCCTGTGAATTTCGAATAAATTCTCTAGCCAAAAGTCTCGATGCACCCACGAAAGTTGTTCCGTTGTCGGAATATAAATGTAACGGACAACCTCTGCGCGAAACGAACCGATGAAATGCAGCCATGAAAGTGGAGGTCGACAAATCGGAAGTTGCCTCTAAGTGGATAGCTTTTGTCGAGAAACACACGAATACGCAGACGTAGCCTTTCGTAATACGACAGGCTCGTCCGTTGTAGGTCTTAATGTCAAAAGGACCCGCGAAATCAAGGCCCGTGCGAGTAAAAGGACGTGAATATTCCGACCTTTCTGGAGGTAATGCAGCCATTAACTGTTTTTGACACCTTTTTCGGTATAAAATGCAGGGCTTACATTTGTTGATGGTAGCTTTTACCAAGTTTTTAACTTTTGGTATCCAATATTGGGATCGTATGACTCTAAGAACAAGTTGATTACCGCCATGTAAGGTAATCGAATGAACGAAATCTACCAAAAGCCTTGAATATCGACAACTATAGGGAAGAAAAATAGGGTGCCTTTCATTATAGGTAAGGCCCGGTGACGACTCCAATCGGCCACATGAACGAATTAATCCTTCAGAATCAATGAAAGGATTAAGATTTAGGAGACAACTGGATGAAGAAATTGAACTCCTTGTGGATAAGGCCCTGTACTCTTTTGGATAGTAGACCTTTTGCGTCATTGAAATGAGACGATTTCTCACCATGGCCAATTCAGAACTAGCTAGGGTGGTCGACTCTCGAACAAAACTCGAACGATACCTCGGATGTGTACGATAGAAAAATCTGTACATATAGGCAAGTACACGGAGTGCTCTAGGATAAGAGCTGAATCTCTCAAGAATATCATCAAAATTGGAAAAGTACGTAAAATGAACCTGAACAGACTTCTTTTCTAAGTCTGTGTCAAGCTCCGATGGAATATTACCGTTAGACCACGGTGCAGAAGTATGGCTAAGCCATTGCGGACCAGACCACCATAGGGGGTTGTTTACGATATCTTGAGGCATTAGCCCTCGACTTGCCAAATCAGCTGGATTATTTTCCGAAGTTACATGACGCCATTTGGATGGATCAACAATTTGGATAATGTTGGAAACTCTGTTCGCTACGAATGTCATCCAACAACAAGGAGGCTTGGATAACCACGAAAGCACAATAGTGGAGTCCGTCCAGCAGTACACGGAATATGAAGAAATTTCAAGCCTTGGAAGTAGGCTATCAATCATGTCTGCCAAAAGAACCGCCCCACATAACTCTAATCTTGGTATGGACAATGTCTTTAAGGGAGCAACTTTCGTCCGTGAATACACCAAGTGAGTCGAAATAGAATTTCCGTTAGTAATCCGAACGTATAAGGCCGCTGCGTATGCTTTTTCTGACGCATCACAAAAGCCGTGGAATTGAACATTGCAACCTGGAGCAAAATCGATCCAGCGCGGAATACGAACTTCATTGATAAAGGAATAATTTGACTGAAACATTTTCCATTGCGATATTATGTCGGGAGTTAGAATTTCATCCCAGCCGATACCAGTTGCCCAGACTTTCTGCATCAGAATCTTTGCCAAGACAATACACGGGGAAAGCCACCCTGCAGGGTCGAATAACTTTGCAATTTGCGAAAGAATCGTTCTTTTCGTGTACTTGTAGATGTCTGGAAACGGTTTAGTAACGAAAAAGAAACAATCAGAACGAGCATTCCAACGAATGCCTAGCATTTTTGTAGTGCTACTTTCTTCAAAATCTAGAAAATCTTCATTTAGTAAATGCTCTTGAGGAAGGTCAGACAATATTTTTTTTGAATTTGCTGTCCACTTTCGCAATGAAAAGCCAGCGGACTCAAGAGCAGATTTTAGCTCCTGTATAGCTTTTTGCGCATTTGGAATGGAATGTGCACCTGCAAGAGCGTCATCAACGTACATATAATTTCGAAGAATGTTACTCGCAATAGGAAAAATTGAAGCGACATCATCAGCCAGCTTTAGCAGAACACGAATTGCCAAGTAAGGAGCACAACTAACTCCGAATGTAACCGTTTGAAGCTCGTAATCTTGGATGTCTTTATTGGGATGGTCACGGTGTAAGATCATCTGGAACGCAGTATGATCTGGATGAACTAAAATTTGCCGATACATCTTCTGGATGTCGGCATTGAAAACGAATTGAAAGAATCGCCACCTTAGAATCAGTAATGTTAAGTCGTTTTGCAATATTGGACCCGTATGCAAAATGTCATTAAGACTTAACCCATTGGAGGATGGAGACGAAGCATTGAACACAACGCGAACTTTAGTTGTGGTACTTTCCGGTTTGATGACCGCATGATGAGGCATGTAGTAATGCTGTGTATTTATTGACTTTGTACTGGGTGAAACTTGCCGCATATGACCTAAGTGGCCATACTCTTGAACAACTCGGTCATACTCCTCCTTGAAGTCAGGATTACGGAGTAGTCGAACTTCATTCCTCAGAAATTGCGCCATCGCACTCGATCTGGAATGACCGATTTGCAAGTTTTTCGGAAACCCTTCTTTAAATGGCAAGCATACTACATATCTGCCATCATCATTTCTTTTTTTGGTGGATACAAACAAGTCTTCACAGAATTTGTCGGATGGAGACATAAAGTTCTTCCTTGGAAGATTCTCCACCTCCCAAAAGCGTGAAATCTCTTTATCTAAGGAGATTTCGCAGAAGTTTGAAACTATATTTAACGAACTAGATGGACAACTACCCACTGGACCCGTTAAAATCCAGCCGAAAACTGTATCCTGGGCCATTAGAGATCCGCAAACATTTTGCCGTGAACTCGAAAGCATAATTGAAGGTAGGATGTCACCTCCAATCAGTATATCAATTTGCGAACTCTTGTAAAAATGAGGGTCTGCTAGTGGTATCTGTGGAATATCAGCGAATGTAGAAGCCGGAATAGAATGAGAAGTATCAAGAGGAAGAATATTATCGCTGATGTCTGAATCGAACTCAACGATGGTGTCCGTCAAACGAATGAAAGAATCGAGAGACATAGCGAAATCGAAAGAACGAATAATATAAAAATGGATAAGACAAGTTTAAAGAAATTTAAGAAAAAAGTAAAAATTTTATGAACAAATATATTAACCAAACGAAGTTTGAAAAAATTTGCACAAAAATATTCTTGAATTGGCAAATTGATATTGGTTTTCTATTTATTAATTTTTTTTTTTTTTTTTAAATTTATGTAATTATTTTAGTTTAACCCAAAGTAATTTATTTTATTTAAAAACACCAAAGAAGAAAAAAATAAAAAGAAGAAATTTTTTTTTTTTTTTTTAATTAATCGAATTATTTAATTCAATTCAATTATTTATTTTATTGAAATTTATTTTAGTGAATCATAAATCAGCCCAATAAAAAATAATAAAAAAGTAAATATACTATTAAAATTGTGTCGCAAACAACTAATGTGCCGACACGAACGGTCTGTAGGGTGCACGGAATCCAAAAACGATAATTGAAAAACACTCAAATCAAACGAACTCAAAAATTTAATATATGTTTGTTACAATAAGAAAGTAACATACGCAATGAATACCGACTCGAACCGAATGTAGGGTATTTTTCCAATAGAAATATTCGTATAATACCCTACAGCACAATAGTATGACCTCCAAGAGAATTTATTTACCACTATATATATATATAAGTGTATGTCGCACACCCAATGTGTAGCGACTCGAACGGAATGTAGGGCACACTATTGTCGAAAAACAAAGAGCGCACAAAATTGAGTGAAACTCAAGAGACGCTTGAACGTAAACAAAGCATAAACACAGCAACGAAACGATGGTTGTTTGTTGGCTCTGTTTACCAACGGGAATGGCTGAGGGTTTATGCGAATGTGTATGTGAGTGTGTGCCGCTGCTGATCGCAAAGCAAAGCGGAGTTTAATAACAAAAAGATTTTGTAATATCTTGTGCGTTGAAAGGAGAAGAAATATGAGAATTTTATCTAAATCAAAGGGAATTTTCTCTTTGAGTCTCTTGGTGAAATGAAATATATCGCACTCGAAATGAAATACGCAGCACACACAACAAAACGAATAAACAATTTTGCGAACAACATGAAGCGCTATCGTCGGCAATAACGACTTTATATTTATTAATTATTAAAAACAAAGAATTAGAAAGCAAAAAGAAATAGAGAAAACCTTCCACCAATCAACCCGAAATAAGATAGGGGAAATTCTCTCCTATTTTGAACTAATACTTTCACACCGCGAATGTCGTTGAATTTAGGATTGTTGTTTTGCCGTCGGCAAAACGCTTTCAATTTGTATGTATAAAAAAACTTTATGGTGGCCACACAGTGTGGCGTAAACAATTTTTTGCACTTTTTAATCAAAAATTAAAAACAAAAAACACACACTGACCTTATTAGAAATGGTTTTATGGATATGTGATGGATGGATGGATGAATGTTCCAAGAAATCCCAGCTTTGTCGCACTAAAGAATCCGGTTCGATAGGACCAAATGAAAACGTCAAATATTTTGCCTTTTGAGGTTTCCTGAAACGAACTTAGTGTTACAAAACTGAGCCGGAAATATTGACTCGTAATAGCAATATTTCGCCCAGTAATTGTTCACCGACAGAATGGAAAATAAACGAAAGAAAACACCAGAATTAGAATGAATGAAATGAACAATGTTTTCTCCTTTTATTGTAGAAATTGAACAATTACAAAGGATATGGTAGGAACAATATCTTACGTTGTCGATTGAAGGCTCAAATAACAAGTGAAGTTAAGGTTTTGTAAGAGTAGAAAATTTCCCTGCGAAAGCATAGATGACATCGAGTAGACATATTTCGAACTAGAAAGCAGCTCTAACACAGCGAAAGCTTTGATAGAGTGTGATATGTATGTATTTGCGCGTCTTAAAGCGGAGGATTAGTATATATCCTTAGGTAAAGGATTCAGGGTTGCCATCTGAGGGCAAAAAATGAAAGAAATAGGATTTTGACCTGAACACAAACTATTAATTTAGTTAATAGTGACAACAGGAAAAGTTCTACAGATTTAAGTATATAATTTATCAGATATTACTGTTAATATTGTAACAGAAATTACTAAAGCTAAACACAAAGGCTCTCTTAGTGGTTTTGGTACCTTAAAGCAACTAAGATCAGAAGCGGTACCCTAATAAGTCACTCTCTTTCAATACGAATATGTTTTTCATTGTTCGGTTTGAGATCTATTTTCTATTATCGCTAATAGAATTTTGTTTTACAAGAGTTGTGTGAAATGTATTATGTTGACAGATAGCAGGGCAGATAGTAATTTCGATGGTTGCCAAACCATCATCATCAGTACCCGTTTGCTGTGACTTCTCCACTCATTATCACAACCTTAAGTGTTAGAAGCTTCAAGAAATCAATGTGAAGCTCACACACACCGGTGCGAAACGAAGTCCATACGTCAACATAATCCACACAAGCTCTTGTCTATGCTTTGTCCAACGGACAAAATTGCATAGAATTTTTTGTCGACAACTGCCTACCCAGTGTACTTCCCGTGTATGTATGCTCTTGTTTGTTATTGTCGATCTGTGCAGAAATATGAATATGTTTTTCATTGTTCGGTTTGAGATCTATTTTCTATTATGGCTAATAGAATTTGTTTTACAAGAGTTGTGTGAAATGTACCTTTAATAAAAACACGAAGAAAATAAATAATTAAGAATCCCCACAAAAGTTAACTACCTCCGCAAACTTTTTAAGGAATTTTTAAGGACCGGATTTAAGGATATGCAACTGGATGGTCCGAACTCTCTACAGAGATGGTGCCACTATCCAATTGACGAATGTCCTCGACAAATACAAGGCTAACAACGCTATACCAAAATGCGATGGACGGTACGGAGACGAACGCGAAAAACACAGTTGCCATGCAGCAAGACATGAAATTGGATGTGGAGGCATCGGCGGCAATAACTTCGACATCTGGTCTCGCGGTTTAACCCTGTTAGTGACCGAATAGCCACAATCCGCATTCTATGAGCGCATGAAAAAATATATGACTGCAGGCAATGACAGTAAAATTGTTCTGGGAGATTTTAATGCTAAAATATGAATGGAAGATGCCCTATGTTTAGTAGTCGCAATCATACCGGACAAGTGTGATGAAGAATGTCGCACATTGTCAGAGGAAAATGATTGAAATTATGAAACGATTCTTCAGGCGGAAAAAGCGTCTATGAAAGCAAAGAGAGAGCCAGAATATCGAAAACTACAACCATAAAGCCCGAATGTTCTATCAAAAGGTAACAAGCAAATGTTTTGGAACAGGGATCACCACCTGTATGGACAGAGATGGAAATCTGGTCAGGGACACGTAGAGTGCCCTGAAAATATGAAGAGACCACTTTCATACTCTACTCATTTCCGAAGACAGCATAAGTGGCACAATCACGCTAATCATATACAACGGAGTAGGTTGTCCACCACCAAGCCGAAACAAGATTAGCAAAGCAATTGCTCGCCTTAAAAACAACAAAGGTGAGTAGTCCGATGTATTGGCGGCTAAGCATTTTAAGGCCGACGGCGATGAGCTGGCAAAGTGCAGACCCAAGACCCAAGAAATGCAGATTCGACAATCCGATACGACAGGAATTATAAGATGCTATGATGCTGAGTTTGGTATAACTGCGAGGCTGATACGACTTTACGGGATGACACTCACAGACACGAAGTCTTAATTGAAAATAGGCAAAAATCTGACAGAGCCATTTTGTACCAGGCGAAGCTTTAGACAATGAAATAGTCTGTCCTGCGATCTCGTTAACATCATAAAGGAGATGATCATGCGGACGGCAGCAGTAAACAAGACTGGTACCATCTTTAATAAAAGTCACATGCTGCTTGCGTATGCTGATGATGTAGATATCATTTACCCAGGACTGCAGGATGTTACTGCGGCTTTCTCAAGCATTGAGAATCTTAATTGAAAATAGGCAAAAATCTGACAGAGCCATTTTGTACCAGGCGAAGTTTTAGACAAGGAAATAGTCTGTCCTGCGATCTCTTTAACATCATAAAGGAGGTGATCATGCGGACGGCAGCAGTAAACAAGACTGGTACCATCTTTAATAAAAGTCACATGCTGATTGCGTGTGCTGATGATGTAGATATCATTCACCCGGGACTGCAGGATGTTACTGCGGCTTTCTCTAGCATTGAGAAGCAGTCGGCAGAAGTGGGTCTGGTGATAAATGAGGAAAAATCCAAGTTATTTGTTGTAACGAACAAACAGTCTGATCATTTAGACCGTTGAGAAAACGTTGGTAAATATAATATTGAAGTGGCAGGCTTGGCTTCGCCATAAACAAAAATAATAAAGTCGATCTTGAAATCAAGAGACGAATATTGGTTCACAAATCGCTGCTTTTATGCGCAAAGCAAGCGATTTAATGACAAAGCCTTCTCTCGACGAACAAAGTTCAAATTCTCCCAGACGCTGATCCTACCTGTCTTGCTCTACAGCGCAGACTCTTGGGTTATGACAAAAGCGGATCAATCTATTCTAGGAGTCTTCGAGAGAAAAATACTTCCCAAAATATATGCGAACGTGTCGTGACAAGTTGTACGAATGAATGTAAATGCTTCAGCTCGAAAAGTCTTTGGTAATACAATCGATGGGCGGCACAGGAGATGGCGACCGAAATTTCGTTAGACGGAGTGCAAAAGACCGAAGCGCTTGCAATACTTTTCTGCGTGCGACTACTGATGAATGAATTACTGTTGCTGCTGCCAAATAAGTAGAAGAAGAAGAATATCTTTACGAAAACGAAACTGAACTTTCGTGAAGTTCCTTTATTGTAAACCACAGTCGAACTTCCATAACTCGAACCACCATTATCCCAAAAAAAAAGTTCGACTTACGGAGACTTCGAGTTATAGAATTGTGAGTTATTTATTCTCTTAACGCTATTTAGTTTGAGTTAGGGAATATTCGAGTTATGGGAGTTCGACTGTAGTAGACCCGGCAAGTGTCGTGACCCAATTTTAGGCGGACATTAATGACAAAGATTCTTGTCGTAATTTTTTTCTGTATACTTAACACTGGTGCCCAGCCCATTACATAGTTTCCTGACCATCGCTGTCTGCATTTTGCAAAGTTTATTACGCTATAGGCGGAATTTTAAACGAGCTTGATAACAGATTTGGTTACGAAGTAAGTGACGACGTCAGTAGGTGCCATTTCAATATCAAGTTATAATGAGTGGACGAGATTTCTACATTACATATGCCTGATATTCTAAGTATTTAGATCGCTCGTTTACAATATTATACTGATCAAGGGCGTAGCCAGGTAGGGGCAGGGGGGGGCAGCTGCCCCCCCCCCCTACAGCTTGGAAAATCTGTCAAAATCCCAGAAAATATGAAAATCAATATAAAACAGTACAAAAATTTCAGTAAGGTGAACTGACGGATAAAAACGTTCACCCATTCTCCAAAAATCTATTGGATATTTTTTTAACTCAGAGTCAATAAAATTAACTGATTTTTAAGTAAAAGTACTTATGTATTGTTATTGTCCTGCTCTTCAGTGGTAACTGTTGGGCAGACTTTAACAGGCATGTCTCAAAGCTTTAAAAATGGTTACAGTTTAGAAAGTGCTAATGAATTCACAAAACATTACTACATCCTCCTTGAAATTATTGGGAAAGTTTAGACTACCTTGTATTTGAAGTACTAGTACGCAGAACGAGGCCCTTTTCTATTCGTAAGTTAACGTTTAAAAGGCGATACGAATGTCCAAATATTAACTGTATTTAGTGCACTTGCAACAAAGATGCATAGTATGTATGGAAATGAATATGGGTGAATTTGGTCATTTGTATTGAAGTTACGAAAAGGGTTGTAGAAAATATTTCGGTTGTCTGAGATTTTACCTATTGTTGTAAGGTAATTAAACTGACCAAATTTAAATATCGTCCAGTTTTTCATTAGGAAGTTTAAACTAAATTTTGGAAAATAATAGAACTGTTAAATCTTTAAAGGATCAGTAAATTTTACTCGAGTTATCCTGCACACCAGCCAGCCGCCCAGACAGACGGATATGACTCCGGAATAATTTAATACGTTACACTTTTTCTCGTGTCAAATGATATAGAGGGTGGACCAAATACAAGTTAATATTAAAATCCTAGATTATTTTAATCCAGCAGCGATCCAAACACTTAAGCCAATATCATCAAAGCAATCCGTGAGCTACAGCCCGAAAGCATTAACAAGGTTTTGCAAAATTGGAGTGACTACTTAGATGCGAGCCGATGCAGCCAGTTGAATGAACACAGTAAAATATTAACAAAAGCAATAGAGTGTGGAATTAAGAATTTTTGAGGCAACTGATTCCATTTCCGAATCGGTTCTTTTAACAAGGCATAAGAGTAAATTAATTAGTTCTTTAGATTACATTCAGTGAAAAAGAACACTGTGGTAGTCGAGAAATAGACAAGACCGGACTCGATGGTTTTAACCTAGTTCGGACACGAGGAATCGAACTGCATCATTTGATTTTTGAGTTACAATGATGATTTCGTACAAAATTTTTTTTTTACTTTGAGTAGTGTTTTGAGGCATTGAATAGATCTTTGACAAGCTATAGTAAGGATTTTGGAAAAGCTTGGCTTATTTAAAACAACTTTGTCGAAGACGGCATATCTGAAACTCCAACTATAGTCTGCGAAAATCGATTTCAGCCCATAAACCCCTTCGATTGAGAAAAATATTTTAACAAAAAATTTGTATAAAGTGCTCATAACAACTAAAAAAGAGAACTATTTTTTCTCAGGGGTAGGATCTTATGGGTTTAAATCTATTTTCGCAGACTATGGTTGGGTTTTCGGATATGCCGTCTTCGACAAAGTTGTTTTGGATAAGTTAAGCTCATCCCCTTAAAACACTACTCAAAGTTAGGGTAAAACCTTCGAGTTCGGCTTTGTCTTCGACAATTTTTATCAAAAACTATGGGAATGGGCTTCCCATATTATTTTTTTTTTCTGGCTAGTTGTGATCCATTATTAATGAGAATGTTTGTTCTTACTTTTAAAAGGATATATAATAACATTCTTCAGATAATGCGTTAAAAAATTCAAAACACAAAGGAATTTCTACCTTCAATAAAAAAATTAACCAGGTACTGTATTTCTTCCAGTTGGAGGCTATGCTATGCTTCTGTGCATACTAAATTTCTTTTTTTTATCTATCGAACTATGTTTTTTACCTTAAATGTAAAATTTTACTGCACGTTAAGCCTCCATGTTGTAGCAATGTCAAAAAATTAATGACAATACACGAATAATAAGTAAATACCTGTTTGTGTACTCTTATAATAAATAAACAGATTTTATCTCATTTGTCTATTTTTTTACTGTCGTCGATTAAAAAGTAAAAAGTTTTTTGGTTCAGTCTGCAGAAATGAAAAATATCCATATTTTCAATAAAACATCAGCTAGGATTTAAATTCAAGCAGTTTTTTGATGTATGTTCAACCCAGAACACAGTAGCATTTACAATTGTTATCGTCATTATCATGCAACCTAAACCTGTTTTAAGCCTACCGTCCACAGTGGGAAATAAAGGGTTTATCAACATATGAAATTTAAGGCCGCAATTCTTGACCGATTTCCAAAATTTTCTTTTTTTTTTTGTATTATTGTGCACAAAATGTACGTTTTTATATTCTAAATTCCCTACCGTTATTTTTTAAAAAATTGTCAATTTCGATGAAAAAATAAATTTTTGACTTTAACCTCAAATATTTCTTGGATTTAATAAATTTCTTTATTTTGACAGATGATGTAACATGTTATGGTATTGGTCCTTTTAAATGAAAAGCAGATTGCTCTGCCTACTTGTAAACACAAAATATTATTTTATTTCCAGTCTATAACTGAATTTTTGGTATATATGCAAAAAAATTTCATGGTGACTCACCAATTTGATTTTTTTATTAGAAGACTTTCTTAAAACGTTTCCAGGATTGTTCCAGATTTCTTTAAATCGGAAATTTATTGTGAGCAGGAGTACATAGTTATTGCTTATATTTTCACTTAGTTCAATTTGTAACATATGCTTGCAATAATTGCGGAAGTTCAAAATTTTTTGGACACGTAATCCAAAAAATATTTGAAATTGAAGTCAAAAATTATTTTTTCATCGACTTTGACACATTTTTAAAAAAATAACGATAAGGAATTTAGAATAAAAACACGTTCATTCTGTGCACAATCAATCAATCATACAAGAAAAATCGCTCAAGAATTGCGGCTTATATTTGCATATGTCCAAAAAAAAACAACTAAAATTAAGAAAAATTAATTTTTTGGTACTACATGAAATCGATAACCTAAAATTTTTTACAAAAATTGTAGTCTGCCTTTGTTTAATAAAATATTGCCAAAACAATGAGTATTGCTTTTCGATAGGTACTTAGTTTTAATTTATTTTTGTAAACATACTATTAACATGAAGTGTAAATCCGACTGCCCCCCCCCCCCTACATTAGATCCTGGCTACGCCCTTGATACTGATGTCATTTACCGCTGGGTACGTAATCCAATATTTACTATGTATGGCATGTAACTGTTTTAAAAGAAAGAAAGCACACCATTTGACATAAGTCAGCCATTAACATATGTAGGTATCTTGTCAGATGGCCAAGTTCAGCCTCGATATATTTACGTGTGGTTTATAAAATTATTATCACCAGCGGTCATTCCAAATTTAACTTCAAATTGCTATCGTAGCACCAACAATGCTGTTCCCCTCACATTATTAATTACTATACTGATGTTACTACAAATTAAATTCTAATGAATCCCAAAAATTTTAAACCCCAGTTGAGTAAATACTACAGTTTTCTAGTATTCCCCTAATTTCCTTACAATTTCTAAAATATATAGCAAAAGATAAATGTGTCGTCAATATTTAATAATATTTAAAATTTAATCAAAGCTATTTTGCTGTTAAATTGAGGTTATATCCACGCACGCACACACACACACATAAATACAGAGTAATAAAGTAATTTTGTTTTTGTTAAACTCAATGTATAATACGTCGTCTGACTATAGAAAGTAATATTTTACGCGCTTTTACGCCATCATCAGGATATAAACCCAGACGCACACACATTGACGTGTGTGTGTGAGCTATGTGTATAGTAAATAAGTGAATGTGAATGGGTGTGTATATTCAAACACATATGAAGTATATAGTCAAATATTTGTAAAGGATTTTGTTTGTTGATTGTTTACACATATACACCTAGTTTTCTCCACACAGACATGTCGTACATGTATATAGTACATGTGAATATGTATGTAAGTGTACACGTACATAATGCAACTTGCATCCCGGTGGTATAATAAATGCATGAGTGTGTGTGTGTGTGATCAACACAATTGTTTATATCTATATCTAGTGTTGGTGTTATTTGGTGTTAGCTTTTTAATTATAAAATATTAAAATATAAACTCACTCTTGAATAATCAAACATACCACCAATAAGGTGGGATTTGTTTTTTCTGTTCTGTTTGTTTCATTTTTATTGAGGGATTTGCATGGGAACCGCGACGGCTGGACGGCCGCACCAGGTCAATGGTTGATGCGGAAATTGTTAAATATGTATGAGTGCAAAAAATTATACAAAACTATAGTAGACTAAACGTCAAAAGGGGGGGTGGCGAGGGGCGGAAAAGGCAGACAATAATAGCGGCAAACACTAAAATAACACTTGAATAGTAACAACGCCTATAAGGCAGCAGCAGTTTGGACAATTTAAATAAAATTGTTTGTAATAAAAATTTCATAAGAATTTTGGATTTCGCTAAATTGTTTCTAACATTTAAAATAACGATACAAAATAGAAATAAAAACATTTAAATAACGATAAACAATAGAAATAAGGCGGTTTTTTGTCCTGTAACTAAACAAAGGTTTAAACAAATTAGCACTGTGGCATATGACCAGCGATTAAGTGAAATGTTCATAATCGTTAGAGCTATTACATGACAACATCAGATACTTACTTAAAAATATAACTTTTTTTTTGCTTTGTATTTTATGAATGAGCTATTGAAGAGCTTCTCATATTTTAGTAGCATACAACGAGACCTACAGTTTGACGACGTCCGAAAGTCAATTTTATTTAAATGATTTTACATTACTACTCGGAATATGCTGCTGATAACATTGAGGGAGCCGACACTCAAAAAAATGTATTTAGCAGCGGGAAAAGTAGCCAAATCACCCGCATGACAGCTGGGTGGTCTAATTATCAACCTCCAGTATAACAACACAAAATATTAGATTCTAACATATTTTACATTATCAAAACCCACGGCGATTTATTTTAAATAAAAACTAAAAATTTATAAATATTTTAAATTTCTACACATTTTTCTTTAACCTTGTCAATGTACCTTTCTAACTTATCACTTGACCACTTTTTTTATTTCACTCTCGTATTTCGAAGCCACTTTTATTTCATTCCATTCACAACAATATATATTTTTATTTGGTTGTCTAACACGTAATCTAAATATTAACCAAAGTAATCGTTAAAACTACAACGGAGGATGAAAATGTCGACACAAGTAAATATCGACCGACCTCCCCCACCAGAAAAAACAAAAAAAAAAAAAACAACATTTGGTCGACCACAAAGTACAAGTGTTAACTTGTTGTAAAATGTCAACAACACCAACAGTGTCGCCGACAACAACACAGGAAAACCGGCAACGGCAACATTTTGTTTTTTCCTTGTGTCAATTGATAAACGTAACAGTTTTAGAACTAGCGATGGGTGGCTTGGGTCATTAACGTCTGAAATACTTGAGGGTAATATGTACAAAAACGTCTAAAACTGTAGGGGAGCACAGAATTTTTGGAAAAATAATAAAAAGAACGGTGAAACAAAAGGAATACGCACTCGCCACCTTCCTGGACATCAAGGGAGCTTTCAATAATGTCAAATCTGAATTTGTAATTGACTTAATGGAACAACTGGGAGTTAAGCCGGTGTCATCTCATTAGTTGGTAAACTCCATAGACGTACGCATTGAATCTAGTCAGGGCGTGTTTAATATGTCTAAGATGGCATTTCGTGGTACTACATAATGAGGAGTACTCTCTTCACTACTATGGAATCTTCACATCAATACTCTTCTGATGATGACGGGCAAGATGTGCTGCAGAACTGTCACATATGCGGATGACGTAGCACTAATAGTTACCGGCAAGGATCCTAAATTACTTTATGAACTTTTGAAATCTGCGCTGGAACTTTTACTAAAATTAAATACCTACCCGAAATACCTTGGACTCATAGTGGTCAGTAATCTGAATTGGAATCTAGACACTCAAGGCAGGATCAGCGAAGCGGCAACAGCTCTATACTGCTGCTAAAGGGCATTCGGCCTGAATTGAGGAATTAGCCTCAAAAATGTGTAATGATTATACGGCTCAGTTATTAGACCCATCTTATTCTACGGATAGGCAAGTTGGAGGCTAGATCTGGAGAGGGCGCGATGCATTACGAGACTGGTGGCAATCATAATAACTAGGGCCCTGAGAACTTATCCAACTAAGACACTGTTTACGATCCTGAACTGGTTACCCTTGTTTATTGAGGCAAGGAATTCGTTTAGACGCCAAAAATCTGGACTTAAGTAATGTGAGGTGTCACACGCATCACACCACACCAGCACCTGTTTTCGATTCGGATATTATGAGGAACATTCCAGATAGATCCTACTATGATGATAATTAAATGCCCTACACTTTGGTGGGGGGGATGTCATCGAACGGACAGTTCGAAATAAAGGGAAAGAGCGGGCTGTGGAATTTTTTGAGGGGAATTAAATTTTCAACTATCGATCAGGCTACTGGATCACTGTAGCATAGTTCACGCCGAAATAACTGCCATTAAAATACCCTAGAGAAAATTCAGTATCGTGGGATATTCGTATTCATATACTTACCGATAGTAAAGCCGCTATCAGATCCCTGGAGTACGTGTACACCACTTCAAGAAATGTTCGAGATTGTCGCTCGTCTATGGAGGAGATAGCGAGACAGTCGACGTTTAACCTCACATGGGTTCCACAACATAAGAACATACATGGTAACTGCCACCATCGTGAATTACGGTCACATTGTTGTTCTTTTCATGATGGAGATACAGCCAATTGCGGGGAAGCTGAACAATAATGCTAAGGAAGTTTGGCCTACCTTGGATATTAGGGCGGCAGCGAAATATATGGACTATTATTTTTAGGACAACGTGTCCAAGCCAGCGCATTCGGTCTATTTCAACGCGTTTGACTACTTCGATATCATTGTACAGCTCATACTGCTCGTGGTTCATTCGACGACGATACTCGCCATTAACGATTATGGGTCGAAATATTTTGTGAAGTATTTTTCTCTCGCAGACTCCCAGAATCATTACCCAAGACAAGTAGGATCAGAGTCTGGTAGTTGTTTTTTGGAGCCAAGGTAGACGAAATCATCTACCACTTCAAAGTTATAGTTGTCAACGTTGATCAGCGTCCCAGACGAGTGGACTCTTTGTTCGTTGAAACAAATAACTTTGTTGTGTCCTCATTTGTCACCAGACCCACTTCCGCCGACTGCTTTTCAATGATCGAAAAAGCCGCAGTAACATCCCGCAATCCACGGTCAATGATATCTATATCATCGGCATACGCAAGCAGCATGTGACTTTTGTCTTGCGTAATAGACAGACTATAGCCATGTCTAAAGCCTCGTTTGGTAGAAAATGGCTCTGTCAGATTTTTGCCAATTTTTACTGAATACTTCATGTCAGTCAGTGTCATCTCGCAAAGTCGGTTTAGCTTCGCTGGAATATCAATCTCAGCCATAGCAGCTAACAATTTTTGAGTATATGAATATCTGACTGTCGAATGCAGCTTTGTAGTCGATGAACAGATGGTAGGTGTCGATAGGCATTTCTTGGGTCTTCTCCAGGATTTGTCGGAATATTGTGTCACTTGATGTAAAAACTACATGACGAAAATTTTGAGTAAGATCGGACAACCACCGTGCCACACAGACTGATGTGTGTAGATGACGCCTCGGCTTGATTTCAAATAGGACAATCAAACTATTACTATGGCTGCTATAACGGATCTTTTAAATGGGGCGTGGCACAGCTCACTTTCACCCTGTATGCAATTCGGTGTAATGACGGTCCATGGTCATGAGGTCCATAGATTTTATGACACATCCTCGTGTCATAAGGTCCACAAGTATTGCGATATATAGTGTATGAACCTTATGACATTCCCCAAAAATGGTCCGCCAATCCTTATGCCATGGTCTCCAAAAACTCTGACCTAACGCCCCTCAAAAAAGCAATAAATTGGTCCCAGGGCGGTCCTTGACAGTTCTGATGCCACGCCCATGAGCCTCGGCACCATTTTGTCAGTCCTGATACCACGATCCCCCAATTAACCAACCTCTTATAGTTCAAAATATACAGCCGTTTAAAATTTCAAGTTTTATACCACGCATACTGATCCAATCCCGCTCAATTTTTAATGGATCACGAACTCTACTGCCAAATCCATTTACTCAAATATTCAAGGCGATTAAAAAACAGTCTTTCACATATTGCGGTTTCACAAAAAGTCGGCGCCAAGCCCACTTGATATATCAAAAATGCAAGTACCATGCCCTCACCACCGACTACACAGCTACATTCTGTAAAAATTTTAAAAATATCAAACAAACAAAGACTTTCATACATATAAAATCGATTGGGAAACTTTGATGTTACTTCTCTCTTAATTTTAATATAACATCCGCTTACCAAATGTATTTACGTATGTATGTGTGTAATATATCTTAACAACATTGAAATGTTTAAAACTTATTACCCACCACCTAACAAATAATTCCTCTAAGCAAATCATACTTGCCTTCTCTTAATTCTACACTTAAATATTAGCAATTCTATCCCAGTTTGCTCAACAGGTGGCTGTTTATCAAATGCCTAATCAAATATTAACCCCACTTTTCGAACCGCCCTCGAATCATACCCATAAAGTACAAGTAACAACACAAATTTTTGTTTAACAACAAATTCACCAAGAAAATATTTGTTTATGACAATATAAGAAGAGTAAATCTACATTGGGAAAAAAGGACATGCATTCGAGACATCGAACCAAAGACTCACACACACACACACAAGGTAGAGGTGATGATGAAGGAGGTGGTGCAGAAGGTGGCAGTGGGCGCTGCTCAACAGCGAGCGTACATAAAATACAAAAATACCATTCATGTGTCTGTTTTTTTTTTGCTTTCACTCTCTTCTTATTAGTGGGTGTTTTCTCTGCTGGCGTGGTGTTGGTGTTGTCGTCAGCATCGTTGTCGTTGTTGTTCTGTTGGCTGTTATTATTTGTTGATATTTGTTTTAGCATACAAAATGTTTCAATGTATCCGACAGATACATAGATACACAGCTCTACTCTGGTGTGTTTGTGTTGGCATTATTGTAGTTTTAGTATCCCTGTGTGTGCGTGTGTGTGTGTTGCTATTTGTTTATGTGTTGTATTAGAAACACCTCATCATTGTCATTTTTATTAACTCACATCTTACGATACAAAGTGTCCGATAAAATTAAATAAATATTTGCGAGAGTTTATTTTTTGTTTTCTGTTGTTTTTTTTTTGCTCTCCAGTTATTGCGGCAAGATTTTTATGTTCCACTGAGTTATTTACATAAAGCATGATCTTTAGTCTTTGCAATACGTTATGAAGACATCATTTGCC
The DNA here is from genome assembly GCA_964034835.1 of Muscina levida. Lineage (NCBI taxonomy): Eukaryota > Metazoa > Arthropoda > Insecta > Diptera > Muscidae > Muscina > Muscina levida. The sequence goes on along the minus strand of OZ035880.1, from coordinate 186,751,324 downwards.
ATGGGATTTCATGTTGTCTCCAATGAATAACAGCAATGCATTCGCACAATGTCCAATAACATGGTGGTGACCTTGTACAACATTGTTGTTTATATGTGTGCTAGGTTATATTTTATAGACTAAGTTGTTAGATTTCCTTGGCTATTATTTGTATATACTTTAACTATATTAACTTAAATGCCGCTGTAGTTTTCAGAGTGGGGAACTTCAATTGTTAGGTGGGCAATGTGTGTTCCCATGACATGAAGAAGTTGGTCAGCCTTATTACAGTATATACGAAAATATGAATAAATGTTCAACAGCGTTTAGAACATTGCCAGAAATTCTTCTCCCCTTTAACATAATAAAATGTTACCAATTCAGCATTTATCTATGATCTACATTAGAATGGCAGACAAAATTATCTTTGGATTTTCAATAATACCCGAGCGTATGTCAGTTGTTATAAATCTGACAACTTTAAGCCTGGCGCGTAGAGGTCAAATCTATATACATGAATGGAAATGAGTGTGTGTTTGTTTATTTGAATTTTTTAGTATCCGTATAAAGATTGGACCGATCTTTTGATCGAAATTTTCACAGAATGTAGCTGTGTTTGGTGGTTAAAAAAAATGTACTTCAATTTTTGATATATCTAGTTGGCGTGGCTCCGCCCAATGGACCCTATTTTTTAAACCACAATATCTGAAGGACAGTATCTCCAATCGCCTTGAAATTTTATGTGTATGCATTTGGAAAAGTTCGTGCAAAAAATAGGCGGGATCGGATCAGTGGGCGTGGTATAAAACTTCAATCTTTAAAAGGTTGTATCTCATGAACTATTATAGGTGTAAAGGTATTATATATTGGCATGTGTTGTATGCACAGTATGAATTAGAGCCAGGGTGGAGAGGGCTGTACCACGCCCTTTTAAAAGAAACCGTTATAAAAGCCATAATAACAGTTTGATCGTCCAAAAAATTTCACCGTATAGTAGAGATATAACCAGGCTATTTGGAACCAAGTGGGCAAAAAGGGCCAAGGCGTCGCCCACATACATCAATATTTGGCAATTACATATTTGCGAGAAAAAAAACGATTCCTTATTCGAAAATTAGTAAACATGGAATATACTAAGAACCAGACCTTTGACCTTTTTGGGGTTTTCCGATCTTAAACAAATTTCCATCAAGTATTTTGTACATCAAGTGGCACAATATACTGACTGATTACTCCCCAACCCAAACGACGTAGGCGCGCGCTAATAAGAGATTGTTAGAAATTCGCACTACAAGGGGATAAAAAGGGGCGTGTCACCATCCTATACAGATCGAATTTTGAAATGGTTTTAACTCATAAGACATTATAGGTACGAAGACGAGATTTTATAGGCTGGTCGTACAAGAAAAATAATTTTTCTATACAAAGAGGGCGATGCCACGCCCTTTTTTTAAAAATCGTTATATGGGCCAAATAAATGAACCGATTTCAATGAAATTTTCTCTGCGAATACTGTCAGTGGGGCCTCTATCATAGGCAACATGAAAACATAGTTAGACAATGGGGCGTGGCACCGCCCACACAAACCAAAATTGCAATCGGTAAATTATCACGATCCATAAGAGTTATGAAGATGAGATTTGCTACATATGTTACTGGGACAACGAGAATTACGTCTCGCTGGAAAATGGGCGGTGCCACGCCCCTCTTGAAAAAAATCGTGATGTCGGTCATATTAGTGGACCGATTGTAATAAAATTTGTGCAATTTTTGTTATATGACTGTCTGATGACTCTCTAGCCCTTCTGTGAAGAAGGTAAGGCGCAAAAGTGGTCAATAAGGGGATAAAACTGGTACTATCGCCCAGAACCAATGGTTTTAGACAGAATTGAGAAAAAAGTGGTGAATGAAAATAAAAATGAAATCAAAATGCCGGAAACTGGTATATCACCGAGACCATGAGACTAAAACTATAATCCCGAAATTGTTAAATGTGCATGCTCCATATGCCAGGGGTATTCCTTTCAAAATTTGTACTTTTAGGGTTAAAAATTCCAAACAAGGGATATAACTGGTACTATGACCAACACCAAACAACGCAAGGTAGAATCGGGGCAAATGGGGTTATTAATTATACCCTTTACCAGGTGCACGAACGGAGTGGAAGGTATATACATTTTGTTCTTCCATTTGTAACGCTCATAAGGAGAAGTGGTAGATATGACAGTGTCGTAATCTGAGTCGATTTAAAGATGACCGTCTGATGATGACCGTTTAAGAGATATCGAGCTGAAATTCAAAAATTACTCCCACCTCCCATACAAACCCCTACTTTTTGGGGTCTGTCCCTGCGTTTACAGCCGTAGTTTAAAAGCAATCGAGCTGAATTTTTGTACGAAGTTGAGTTTTAAGATGAACCCAATCGGTCAAAAACTACTCCCACCTCCCATACAAAGTCCCTATTTTTCGAGGTCTGCACCCGCGATTACATCAGTAGTTTATAAGATACGATCTGAAATTTGGAATGCAAGCTTTTATCCTCAAAGCGGAGGTTAAGTTTTAAGATAAGCTAGAATGGTCAAATGTTACTCCCACCTTCCATAAAAACTCCCCCTTATTGGAGTTTGTCCCTACGATTATAGCCATAGTTTAAGATCTATCGAGCTGAAATTATGTACGCAAGCTTCTCTACTCGAAAATGAGGTTGAGTTCTATGATGAGTAAAATCGGTCAAAAACTACTACCACCACCCATACAAATTACCCCTTTAAGGGAGTCTGTCCCTGCGATTACAGCAGTAATAAAGCTGAAGTTCGGTATGCAAACTTCTATCCTTAATGCGGAGGTTTAGTGGTTTAGTTCTAAGATGAGCTCAAGCGGTCAAAAACTACTCCCATACAAACTCCCCCATTTTGAGGTCTGTCCCTGCAAGTATAGCCATAGTTTATGAGATGTCGAGCGGAGGTTGACTTTTAAGACGATCCCAATCGGACAAAAGCTGCACCTCCCATACAAAATACCTCTTTTTAGCGGTGTCCGCATGTCTGTCCCCGCGATTACAGCAGTTGTTTAAAAGCAATCGAGCTGAAATTTGGTATGTAAGCTGCTATTCAGTAAGCGATGATTAAGTTCTGAGATTAACAATATCGAAAAAACCAATTCCACATTCCATGCTCCATGAAACTCCAGATTGTAGGGGTAAACAAAAAGCATAACAATATTCTCAGCTCATATAAAATTGTAAGACAAATAAACAATTTTAACGCCATTTTTTACAAATGCTGCAGTAAAAGTTCAATTAAGGAATTAAACAGGTACCATTACCAAGACGAAATGCCTAAAGCTACAACGAAGACAATTAATATGTGATTATTCCTTAAACTGGTACTATCACCCAGGCTATTGTAGCAGCCTCGAAAATTGCAACCAATTTTTAAATTTTACCTCCGTTTGGCATAAACGGCTAAAGATACAAACAAAAATTGGTTGTGAATATACGAAATACAAGTAGCGACTGCTGTTAGGTTTGAATAAGATACAATATTTCCAAGATAGTTTTCAATACACCACAATCTGTCTCAAGTTAATTTTATCTATAATTATTCACTCTTTACATATCTTATCTTGCCTTTGAAGCGACAACATTTATTAACATCAATGTATTTTGCCCCGTAATGTATTTTGCCAACCACCGGCACTCATACCAATATGATTTATTTTACAAATTTCTACTCAGACATTCTTAATTGCAATCAATTAACCTCGACAATCACAGAATTAGCCACAATTTCTTTTAGAACTTGCCAACAAAACTCCATTGATTCAGCGTCCTAAAGAAATGCAATCAATTAATTTTCTTTGCAAATTCAAATCTTTATGCGGTAACAATGACAACACCAGCAACAGCAACAACAGCCGCAACAACAACGTCTGCAAGGATAGTGGCAAGTGTGCACATGTTGCAGCAGTAGCTGCTGCAGAAATAAATATGATGTACAAAGATTAATATTTGTACAGTGTTTGTATTGGTAAATTCAATTTGAATGTTGTAAATAAAGCCGCGAGTATCTACAAATAATGTTTCACCTCGACGGCCTAGTACAATGGCATCGCATGAGTACGTGGTGGGCTATGATAGAATTGAATTCACTTTGAATTTGATTTGCAACTGCAGCAACCCACACGTGCTGCAGCATTGTGTGTGTGTGTGTTTATGTGAGCGCAACTACCTACATGTGTATTCATACTCGTACTCGTCATACATGAGAGAAGAACATTTATTCGAAAGCCTGTTGCCATATTCTAACGCTTGACGCTTGTTAACGCGTCTAGTGTACGAATATCGACGTATAAGGTAGCTACCACCTACATACATACAATACGTACGAGTACACATAGCTTGTGTCAAGAATTACACACAATCACCGGAGTGAGAATAAACATTCCATTGCATTCGCAGGGATATATGTGATTTCCACGTTTTTGAATACCGAGTGGCAAGGCATGTGGCACAAAAAAAACTACAATGCGTAAGTTTTTGATTTTTTCGCCAACTTGTTTTTTGTGTGAGTGTGTGTGCTTTTTTTTCTTTTTAGCAAAGAAGGCTGTTGCAAAAATTCAATTACGCGTTTCAGATGCGGGAATGGAACAAAAACAAAAAAACGTTATGAACTAACAACTACAAAAGAGTTTAATGGAATTTTTCATGGAGCAAACTTTGTACCAGGAAATGAGAAACAAAAAAGAACACTTAAAAAGAAATTAAATTCGGAACAAATTATTTTTGATATACATGCGGCAATTTTTAATAAAAGTTTGAGAAATTTGGTGAAAATATATATCTGGGTAAAATAATCGTTTGCTTTTCAACACCAATACTAAGCAAGAGATTAGAATTCTGGTGACAAAGTGGTCATATGACACAAAAAAACTTCGAGACTTCTCATTTTTAAAAGTTTTTTTGCTGAGCCATCATAAGGAAACACATCTTTATTAAATTGACACAGAAAATCTTTTTAAGAAGTGATAAGACTGGTACTGTATATCAGACACAGGTGTGATCGAAGTTATGGTGTTAATTCCCACCACCAAAGACAAAGCATTGGTAAAGTGACTTGTCCCCTTCCTTCATTTATTTGAGTTTGAACTAGGAGCGGTCCCTACCCACATGAGACCAGTCTATTTCTGTGTTAGTTTGTTGTACCATAGGCAAAAAAGCAAAACATCAAGCGGAAGCCCAAAAAAAAATTTGCCATTCCCCCTCCCCAAATACGCCCTAAAACACGCAATAAAAGTTGGCGCTAATGCTCTTGGGGCCCGGGGCCAAAAAATGGCCATTTGGGTTCTATGATGACCCCCACGTGCGGGTACTCAAATTAAAGATACCTTTGAGACGAATCCAACGGTGTTATTATAAAGTTCCTACAGGTCCAATGGGCCTGTTTTAATTTGCGGGATCAACAAAAAACAATTTTTTAAAAAAATGTAAAAAAATCATGGAAAAGATTAGAACAATTTTAGAAAATAAATTGATAAATTCAAGAAAAAATAGAAAAATGAAATGTCGAAAAAAAATTGAGAGAAAATTTTAAAATTTCCAGAAAAAAATAAGGAGTTCAAAAAGCTCATTGGAAAAAAATTAAAAAAAAAATTTACAAAATTTATTTTTATTTTTTGTGGTATATCTCGGAAATTTAAATGGCTCTAACTCGGACCAGGAGACCCGTAGAATCTTAAAATATCTTTCAATATTAACCCATAAGCCTGAACGCGAACTTTGACCAACCATTCCGATGTTTGGGGACCAAGACGAAGAGAATGGCTTATTTTTTTAATTGGGCCCCATATTCTGCACCTCAGCCGGAAAGTAATAGAATACGTTACCTTCAAATCATTAAGATAGTTAAACCAAAAAGTTTAAAAGTTAAAGTATTCGAAACATTAAACTATAGATGACTTATGCTGTTATGACTTGTGACCACAAATATAAACCGATTACCATTCCTGTTAATAGTTTTGTAACGGCTTATAGTTGGATACTTGCATTCGAGTTTCGTTTCGAAACTGATGTCTTGGCCACAAAAAGCATATGTGTTATACAAATCAGGATATGTTATATGACCTTGTGGGCTGAGTAGATAAGTCAAATACTGTTAAAGAATATACAATGGTTGCATTTCTTGACATTGAGGGAGCATTTGATAATGCCAAGTCTAATGCCAGGAAAATTGGTGCTAATTACATACATACCCACCAAGGGATTCAGAGAATTTTGGTACATCTTATTACTTTAGACAAGTCGTAAACTAAAGTTGCAGAAAGTAACAAATACTTGGACAAGGAGCCGATCTTGGTCTTGGTTTTATCCTTTTTTGACTATTTTTTAACCCAAAAGTTATGAATTTCCAAAAAAAACAACCACCACGAATTTCATTATTCTATTTACAACAATTTCATGTTTGTTTGTGTGGGCGGTGCTAAGCCCCTTTGTTTAATAATGTTTCCATGTTGCCTATAATATAGGCCCTACGTACAGTATTACTCATTGCAATCAGTTTATTTAGCCGATATTTCAAAGGCCGCCCATTTCCCAGCAAGACGTAATCCTCCTTGATCCAATAGCGTATGTAGCAAATCTCATCTTCACACCGCTTATAGTTCGTGAGAAATTACCGATTCATATTTCGATCTAAGTAAGGGTTGTCCCTTAGTTTAATTTTTTTCCATGTAGCCTATGATAGGAACCCTACGGACAGTACCAAACATTGAAAATTTCACTACAATCGGTACATTAGTATGACCGACATAACGATTTATTCCAAAAGAGGCGAGGCACCGACCATTTCCGTAGCAAGTCTCATCTTGTCATCTTCATACCTTTAATGGCTCGTGATTTGAGTGGGCGGCGCCACGCCCCATTGTTTTATTATGTTTCCATGTAACTTTTGACAGGGACCCTATGGACAGTATCAAACAGTTTCATTACAATCGGTCCATTAATATGACTGATATAACTATTTTTCAAAAGGAATGTTGCGCCTCCTTGTACCAATAGCATATGCAGCAAATATAATCTTCATACCTCCAATGGTTCGTGAAAAATTACCAATTCATTTACTAACTATGTTTCCATGTATCTTATGATTGAGACCCTTCGTGTCACACAGGGAAAATTTCATTGCAATCGGTCCATAAATATGTGGGTCATATTATTTTACGATTCTTTTCAAAAGAGACGCCCATTTCCCAGCGAGACTTTTTCCCCCTTGTACATTAACATTGTATGTTGCAAGTGTCCTCTTGTCATCTTCATACCCTCAATGGCTCGCGAGATATGATTGATTGAAATGTCGGTTTATGTGGGCGGTTCAACGCCCCTTTGTTTTATTATGCTTCCATGTAGCCTATGATCAGTTCTTGTACCAATAACTTAAAAAAAAAATTAATTTCCCTTTGCACCCCATGAATGAGGTGTGGGATAGCTTCTCGCGTTATTGTGAATTAACACGCTTTCTATTTTAGATTCACAACTACTTGTTTATCGACGAATGCGAACGTCACTGTTTAAGAAGCTCTTACTAGACACGCCGATTGACTCGACACTTATACTGCGAAGTTGCTGTCAACAACATTCGCGGGGAGCCGACAATGAAAGAACAATTTTTGGAAGGTGACTAGAGCCATTTTTGAACCTGCGATCTCCCGCATGGTAGTCGCGTGTTCTAACCACTATGCCACGGCCGGGCCCAATAACATATGTAGGAAATCTCATATTCATACCTCTGATGGTTCGCGAGTAATGACCGATTCATATTTCAGTTTGTGTGGGCTGTACAACGCCCCATTTTCTAACTATGTTTTCGTGTAATCTGTGATAGAGACCCTAAGGACAGTATCACACAGTTAAAATTAGCATTTATTTGGCCCATATAACGATCTCGCATAATGGATTATGAGATACAACCATTACAAAATTCGAGCTGCTTAGGGCGGTGAAACGCCCTTTTTTAGAAACTAAAAAATATACCTCAGCCTGAAATCTTCTTGTTTCTTAGCGGAAGCTAGGAATTTATTTTAGGCGCATAGTTTCTTGGTGAAGTTTTCTTAGAATTCATTGTAGATTTCGATTCTGATGTACGATTACCACGTTTTTTTTGACCCGAAAAAATTGGCCCTCCCTAATGCAAACATATGTACTAAAATCTAACTCTTACAATCATCTTACTTCTTTCCTTCCCCTCATCTGTTCAGTACATATAACTCCTTTATAAAGTTTCTATCGATTCCCTTATAACTGCATTTAATTGTTGCAAATTTTATACATTAAAGGTTTTCCCCGAAGCAGCAGCAGCATCATTAATATGTTCGCCAATACATACAAACATGAATGTCCATTTCATATTTCAATGAATTTTAAGTACAAAATTAAATAATTTTGTTGATTCATTTTGTTGTTTGAATATTGTCCAACTTATAAATGTACAATTATAGGCTACCAATGTATTGCATTATAATTTGCTATGCGTTTCTATAAGTAGATGTGTACACACATACAAGTGTGTGTGCGTGTTTGTGTACATACATGTGTGTGTGTATAATTAAAGCATCACACATGCACTCGCTCGCTTGCATTGTGTATATGCACACACTTGTATTTGTATGTGTGCTCATGGCTGAATGGCTATATCCAGATCCTGATACAGAACCAACGTGTGAATAATATCGTTGGGATAAATGTCGTTTAAAAAGTTTATCAATAAATAAATTATTATAAATTTATTTTACAGATTTTATATATTTATGTAATTAATTTTTAAAATAATCACAAATACGTTGCACAAACACAAGTGCAAACAAGAAGAACCAACCAGCAAACGAAATGCCCGAGCGCCAAACTTATTCTCGCCAGAAATTTTCTGATAATTATGATGATGGTTCACGCACACACAACAATAAAGTGGGCGCTACAACATAACGGAGATACAAATACTACACATAAAAGTGGGCACACATAGGGCTATGCAATGTTACGCCTGCTACATAAATATAGTGCAGGCGCACAGTGATTTGCAACAATTGATATATAATTTGTATTTGCAAATATCTTGGAAAGCGTAAAGTTTTCATGGTTCATACATTTTGATTCACTTGTAACTATGTAAAACTTTTTTCGTACAGTAGAGAGCAGTCTAAACTAAGTTCAAAACATACAACATTTTATTATGCGAAAATAGTATTTATATTAAGATATTCAAAAAGTTGTAAATCGATGTAAATAACTACTACGTTAGCAATGAGTTTATAATTATTAAGGATGATAATATAATGGTAAGAAAAATAAAGAGCTCCTACGTTGCAATAAAAAAAATTATATATCCAGACCTAAAGAGCAATATTTAGTCAAGCTACCTAAAATACTTCCACATTCTTCTAATTCTTTCTTTCGGATATTTCCACCTCGCCATTATTTTATTTATTTAAAACAAAAAAACTTAATTTCCCTGTACAACCCATGAATGAGGTATGAGATAGCTTCTCGCATTGTTGTGAATTAAGACGCTTTCTATGTAAAGATTCACAACTAACGACACCTACTTGTTTATCGACGAATGCGAACGTCACTGTTTGAGAAGCTTTTACTATACATGCCGAATGACTCGACACTTATACTGCGAAGTTGCTGCCAACCAACATTGAGGGGGCCGGCAATGAAAGAAAAATGTATTTCTATATTTATTTTTTTAGATGACTGGTAGTCGCGTGTTCCAACCATCATGCCACGGCCGGTCCCTATTTATTATTGATTTATTTAATTAACAAATATTAATAACTTTTGTTATTTCGTATAAAATGTTTTAGAGTGTCATCGTATGCAGCATGCAGACAGAATATGCGTTGCAGGAAAATCAGTGCAAGTTTTAAATATCAAACTGTAGATCTCTACGCTGCTTTATTAATCTATATACGGTATAGAATTATGTCCTCAAAGTACGCACAAATATTCCACCTTCAACTACTGTTTATCCGCATCAAGTTTTCAAGTAAACATTATGCTCTATCAACTGTTATGGGCATTAAAATCGCACATCAGTACAATAATAAAATTAATAATAATAATAATAATAATCATAGCAATCAAAAGCTGTAGCAACAACAACAATCACAACATTGCAAACATCATGATGAAATGGTAATGCATTTTATTTGGTTTGCTTTGGTTTGGCTTTAATGTGACATTGATTTGCGCTTTTGTCATAAATTCTTCTGACAATTTTCAATAAAAATGAATGGTGCAAAACAACTACAACACGAGTGACAATAATAAATTAGCTGCGACACGAATGCAAATGCGTCACGAGGGTAGAATGACGATTGTAGGAGCAATAGTGGAGAAGTACAAATTTAAGAGGAAACCTATCAAAATGTAGTTATTTAATGGGCGGATATGATCTTGTCTTCTTTCATTATCTCCAGAATTTGTTTCCATAATTTTAGATTTTCACTTCCCTACAACATCATCAACTGTCACTCAATTGGGTAATACATTTTTAAATTGGCCCTATGGGAGAGTTTTTAAAAATAACTGATAAACGTTCACCAAAACTATGCAAAAACATATTAAATAAGTAATTTATAAGACGAAAGGACATTGCCTAATTGTAATATGCTTGAAAATGTTAACATTATTAGCAGATTATTACACAGTGTGTGGTATGAAAATTGCGTTCCTCGAAAAACTTGAATAACATAAACATTTGTTAACCGATTTTTACAAACAAATATGCGTTTTACTGTGAAAGCTTGCTCATTCTGAATAACATAATAAACATTAAGTTGTCCTTATAAAATATTGGCTAAAAACTTTTTCAAACGGAAACTATAGTGAAAAAATCCAAAAAGATTGCGATTTCAAAGCAAAAGCAGACAGACGTCAAAAGTTAACTATATAACTGTATATATCATTGGAAAGGCCGCAGTCCCTTCTTTCCAAATTCGCTGAAAAACTTAAATTCGGTTACTGGCCTATAAGTGCGTAAAGGTACGAAAAACCTGTTTCAACCCCTAATTTCAAAAACAGATTCAAAAGCAATATAATTTATATACATAGTGGACCAAAAACCTATTTACATTCAAGTAGCCACGGCGACATAGGGCCGTGTTGCTACGACATACAAGAGAAGACAATGGGAAAACAGTGTCATGGCGTCCTTCAACAAAGTGCTTCATTCGTTCTACGTACAGACGAAACAACGACAACATTAGAACACGCGACTACCATGCGGGAGATCACAGGTTCAACTCCTGGCTCCAGTCATCTTAAAAAAAAGAACAAATTTTCTTTCATTGTCGGCTCCCCTCGAATGTTGTCGACAGCAACTTCGCAGTATTAGTGCCGATTCAATCGGCATGTCTAGTAAGAGCTTCTCAAACAGTGACGTTCGCAATCGTCGATAAACAAGTAGGTGCCGTTAGTTGTGGATCTAAAAATAGAAAGCGTGTAATTCACAACATCGCGAGAAGCTATCCCATACCTCATTCATGGGGTGTTAAGGGAAATTAAGTTAAGTTTTTTTTTTTTATTATAACAGTGAAAGTCTTCCTTTCTCCACAATTCGCGTGATCAAACAAAAAATGGGCATGGTCCGTGGCACCTACCAACATATTTTTATATCATCTCTACCTTATATCGTCCCCTTAATATAACAATAGTGTATGTGCTCATACACCATTATTTTTTTATTGCATATTTAGAATCTCCATCATTAATTCTATGCCTGGTCAAAAGGTCATGGGAAAAAATAGTGTATAATTTCTTCTTCAAAAATTTCCACCAATAAGTGTGTAAGCGCACAAGATTGAGCAGAGCGAAAAACGCACGTAACCAAACACAAAGAAAGCTGGACATCGCGAAGCTGCAAACCCCAGAGATAGCTACTGCCTACTCCAACCAGCTCTCCCAACTTTTACGACACAACGCCTCTACTTCTGACGTTCCCGATACACAGTGGCAGCATATTGCGCATTCCATGGCAACCGCCGCAACAACCGTGCTAGGATATGAAAAGCGGCGCTCAGACGAATCCTGGTACGATGAAGAATGTAGCATAGCGTCTGAGGAACAGGATGCTGCTTATAGGGCAACGCTACAGCCAATTGCAACCCGTGCTGTTAGGGAACGGCATAAGGAGAAAGCAAAACGGGCGAGACAGCTATTTAGGCGAAAAAAACGTCAGATGAAGGAACGGGAGAACGAGGATATTGAGCGATACAGGGATAGAGGTGAGGCCCGAAATTTTTACCAGAAAGTAAGAGCAAATGGATACGGTAATGGCCTCCCCACCTGTAAGGACAGTGATGGAAATCTGGTCACGGATACGCAAAGTGTGCTGCACATATGGAGAGAACACTTCCAGCAACTGCTGGTCCCAGAAGGCAGCGCACGTGAAGTTATCACGCCAATTGTCGACGACGGCTTAGATTGCCCACCACCAAGTCAAGCCGAGGTAAGAAGAGCAATATCGCGGCTGAAAAACAACAAAGCAGCCGGTGCCGACGGTCTGCCCGCAGAGCTCTTCAAGTCCGGTGGCGAGGAGCTGATAACGAGCATGCACCAGCTCCTGCGCACGGTTTGGCTTAAAGAGTGCATGCCCGACGATTGGAATGTAAGCGTATTATGTCCTGTGCTGAAAAAAGGTGATCCAAGTGTGTGTTCCAACTACCGCGGGATCAGCCTTTTACCCATCGCATATAAGGTCCTGTCGAGTGTGCTATGTGAGAGACTAAAGCCAGTGTTATCCAACCTGATCGAGCTTTATCAGTGTGGCTTTAGACCTGGAAAATCAACAACTGACCAGATTTTCACACTTCGGCAAATCCTGGAAAAGACCCAAGAGAAACAGATCGACACGTACCATCTTTTTGTCGACTATAAAGCTGCCTTCGACAGCCCGATACGACAGAATTTACTTGAAGCCATGGCTGAGTTTGGTATTCCAGCGAAGCTGATACGTCTTTGCGGAATGACGCTGACTGACACGAAGTCTTCAGTGAAGATTGGCAAGGACCTTACGGAGCCATTCTATACCAGACGAGGCCTAACACAAGGCGACGGCCTATCGTGCGATCTCTTCAACATTGTGATGGAGATGATAATGAGAAAAGCTGCAGTAAACACGAGTGGCACTATATTCAACAAAAGCCACATGCTACTGATGACGTAGACATCATCGGTCGAAAACTGCGGGATGTGACTGCAGCATTCTCAGGTATACAGAAGGAATCAGCGAAAATGGGCCTAACGGTGAACGAGGACAAAACGAAGTTATTAGTTTCAACGAACAAAGAATCTACTCGTTTGGGAAACTGCGTGAACGTTGACAAGTTCAATAAGTTGTGTACTCCCAACAATCGTTCAACATTGTTTCTCTGTCTGTACTTGTGTCTGTTTTTGTGTTGAGTGTGAAACAAGCAGTTTTGAAACGGCCCCGCGAGGCTATGAGATGCCCATGGCTGTTTTAAATCTATGGTACTAACACAAATGATAGAAATATTGTAGTCGGGTCACAAATAGGCCTCAGAGAAGCAGTAGACGTTGTACATGCCATACATAGTATTGTGCAACGTATATCTGTAGCACTAAAACAGTGAGAGAGTTCAGGCCATGTACGATTTTCTTTTCCAATAATGTACTTAAGATTAAGCAAAAGGATAATAAAAATATAAAAATCTGAATGAATTCTCTGTTCTTAATGTGCGTATTCGAACCAAAATTTGCCGATTTCAAAGCGTTAAGCGTGGCCGGACCTAGATCAAGATATCTACAAACACCCGCACAAAGTTATTGTTCATTATAGAGATTTAATTTGTCGGCCGTGCCATATTGGATAGAACACTCGACTACCTTTCTGGAAATCCGTGGTTCGATTCCCGGCTCCAGTCATCTACATTTTTCTTCATTGCCGGTCCCCTCTATGTTGTCGACAGCAGCTTATAAGTGTCGAGTCAATCGGCATGCCTAGTAAAAAGCTTCCCAAACAGTGACGTTTGCATTCATCGATCAACAAGTAGGTGCCGTTTGTTGTGAATCTAGCGTTTTGATTCGCAACAACGCGAGAAGCTATCCTATACCTCATTCAGGGGGTGAAAAGGGAAATTAAGTTTTTATCACAAGCTGAATGTGTGGGAGCGTTATCTTGGTGAAAGAGCAATTTTTTCTTCACCAAAAGAGTGCGCTTGGCTTTGATCTCAATGTTCAATCAATTCAATAATGCACTATTGATCATTTTACCATGTACCAATAAGTCGATAAAAATTATTACTTGTGAATCCCAAAAAATTCTGGCTAAAATCTTGGGTCACGAATCGGCGCAAAAACTCGCTTTTATTACGTTTGATCAGTGCCAGATTGTCCTTTAAAATTCGAACACGTTTGTTTTTTTGATCGATGTTCAAGAACCGCAAACGCGTTCCTTTGCGCCGCCAATGATTCATTCAATTTAATTGCTCATTAATATTTGCGATGTTTTTTGGCGTTACTGCCTCTTGTGGCCTTTGTGCTGGTACGGCTACGATGAAATAGAAACAGAAACCAGTTAAAAATAAGAAAAGGATGTAATTTAAAAGTTGATACAATCTCAATCTCTTTTCCTTCATTATTACATCATTTTAACATTAATATCTGCTGACCGACATTTTGTTATTTTTCTAAATTTGTGTTGTTGTTATTATTTACTATTTAAATTACCACCTCCAGGTTTTCTCCACATTCCCATACCAGCCCTCGATAATTTCCACAAATTAAAATCAACCAAATTGGTATACTCATTTTCTCATTTGCTGTTTTCCTGATTGTGTTTTTAAGCGCACACAAAGAACAACAACAAAAAACACAAAACAATCAGCAGTGCGAGAAAAAAAACACAATAATAATAAATAAAATAAATTTAACATGTACGCACAATTTTAATTAATTGATTTCATATGTTTTTGCACCATCAAGAATGTAAAAATCATACAAATGCAATTCCAATTAAGGAATTTATTCGTCAGTCGCCCTTAACGATGCAATGCACTCCCTAAATTCAAAAATGGCAACAACAACAGCAAGGACAATGTCTAATAGCTATTTGTGGTATCCTGTGCTAGGTTTCATTATCTTTTCATATTAAGGATAAGGATTTTTGGCCGGTATTACTTAAAGATTTCATTTTGATTGTCCTGCCATCTTTGTGAGTTGCCTGCAATATGAGTACTTGGCAAACACAGCTTTCGCCACAACGACAACAACAACAACAGCAACGACCAGCCAGCTAGCAGGGGCAGCAGCAATCGACCAAATATGCAGTGAAGCATGCAACCCAAAACACAAAATGATACTCAAAGTCGCCTCCATTCAGGCGGCATATACGGTAGCAGCAATGGCAGCAAGGAACGAGCAAATCATTTCCGTTAGGCAGTCAAGATGCAAAGACAGCTAAGCAAACATCATCAATATTTGCGTCCCGTCAATGTACACGGATGTACACATACTTTAAAGGTATAGACACACACACACGCACACATAAACCCATATGCACATGCATTTATTCTTTTATATATCTGGCAATATGGGGAAACTGAGCCCGTACACTTAAGAAAATAATTGGAATGGAAAAGATTGTAGCGAAAAACGAGAAAAAGAGAAATCCTACATTAGAACTGATGCACAGTTTATACTTTGGATTCATAACGGCTCTATACTGCCGAAAAAGGGCAATCGGCCTTAACTGGGTAATTAGCCCCAAAAACTAAAATTCGGGCGCATTATGAGACTGGGACTATTAACAGGGGTTCTTAGAACTGCTCCAACTAAGGCATCATTCATGTTCCTAAACTGATTACACCCATACATGAAGGCGAAGAAGATAGCAGCGATCACCGAAATGCATTTAGACGGCACAAGAGTATGGAGGGAAAAGGACTATGGTCATGTGTCACACGAATTACACTGTATCAGAATCTGTTTCCAATCATCATGATAAAAATGATATTAACCTACACTTTGGGAAAATATGTCATCCTAATTTCCATGGACAGATCGAAATTAAGAGAAAGAGCGTGCTGTGGATTATTTTTGGAGGTATCGAATTTGCAACTGTAACATAGTTCAGGCCTAAATGGCGGTCATTTGAATAGTTGTGGACAAATTTTGTATCATAGGATAATGGACGGACATATTCATTTTTGGGACCGGCAGTGGCTTAAACTTAAAAACTTAATTTCCCTTTGCACCCCATGAATGAGGTATGGGATAGCTTCTCGCGTTGTTGTGAATTAACACTCTTTATATTTTTAGATTCACAACTAACGGCACCTACTTGTTTATCGACGAATGCGAACGTCACTGTTTGAGAAGCTCTTACTAGACACGCCGATGTGACTCGACACTTAATACTGCGAAGTTGCTGTCACCAACATTCGAGGGGAGCCGACAATGAAAGAATTTTTTTTATTTTTTTAAGATGACTGGAGCCAGGTTTGAACCTGCAATCTCCCGCATGGTAGTCGCGTGTTCTAACCACTATGCCACGATCGGCAGTGGCTTGATGGTTAAAACACGCGACTACCATGCAGGATATTCCAGGTTCAACTCGTGGCTCCATTCATCGTAAAAAAAGATGAATCGGTAGTGGCTTGATGGTTAAAACACGCGACTACCATGCAGGATATTCCCGGTTCAACTCGTGGCTCCATTCATCGTAAAAAAAAGAAGAAAAAAATTTTTTTTCTTTCATTGTCGGCTCCCCTTGAATGTTGTCGACAGCAACTTCGCAGTATCAGTGTCGAGTCGGCATGTCTATTAAGAACTTCTCAAACAGTGACGTTCGCATTCGTCGATAAACAAGTAGGTGCCGATAGTTGTGAATCTAAAAATAGAAAGCGTGTTAATTTACAACAACGCGAGAAGCTATCCCATACCTCATTCATGGGGTGTAAGGGGAAATTAAGTTTTTGTTTATGAATACATAGATCAGGATCAGCAATGCAGCAACGGCCTTAACTGGGGAATAAGCAACAATAATGTTATATAAATTTGTTTTTTTTTTTACGGATCAGCAGGTAACAGAGGCTCTTAGAACTACTCCAACTAAGGTACTCTTCACGATCCTTAACTGGTTACCCCCAGACATTGAGGCGAAGAAAATTGCAACGAACACCGAAATGCATTTAGACGTATCACACTAATTACACTGTATTACCCTACCCTACTCTTTTGGAAAAGATGTAATTTTCACGGACGGATCGAAATTAAGAGATAGAGTGGGCTGTGGAACCTTTTCGAAGGAGGTTCCCGGATAACTGTAACATAGTTCAGGCCTAAATATCGGCTAAAGCTAATTCTGTATCAAAGGATATTGGGCGGTCATATTTATTTACTTACTATTACCAATATGGCTGTTAGGTCCCGGAAGAACTTGTACACAAATTCGAGAAGTGTTCGAAAATGCCGATCTCCTCTGGAAGAGATAGCACATGGATTCCAGGTTATGGGGACGTATATGTTAACCGCTACCATCGTAAATTCGGGCGAAGTTCACCGTCACATTGGTGTTCCTCTTATGGTGGAGAACCTCATTGGTAAGAACAAATTATTGTTTACCTACCCTATCCCACTTCCATAGCGACCAAAAAGATTTGGTCTACCATATCTACTAGGGCTACAGCTAAATGTACGGTCGATGTTTTTTTTAGGAAAAAAAAATGTTTTATGTAAAAAATACATGACGACAGTTTGAGTATGATCGGACAACTATTTCCCAAATATGTCAAAGGTCAAATGTTGACGTGTGATCTTCGTAGTTGCCATCTTCGCACAGGTGTGGTTGAGCTTCTCGAAGGTTTCTTGAAGCTTTTTACACTTAAGGTTGTGATAATGTTTTGGGAAGGCACAGCAAAGGGTGCTGATGAGACAGTTTGGCAACTATCGAAATAGCTACCCGCCCTGCCAGTTGTCAACATAATCGATTACACACAACTCTTGCAAAACCAACTCTATTAGCAATATAAAAAAGATCTTGAACCGAACGATAAAAAAAAAATAATTAAATCCTACATTTTTACCAATTTTCGATTAAGGAATAGTATTTTTCTTTTTTTGGTCGTACATTTTTAATATTTAAATATTGACGTGTGTAACGGTTTCTTTTCAATTGGGCGTGGCACAGCCCACTTCCACCCTGTCTGTAATTCATACTATAACAAAATATCATCTTTATACCTTTATATCATCTTTATACCTCTTTTAGTCCATGAGATACAGACGTCTAAAGTTTTATACCACGCCCTCTGATTTGATCCCGTCCATGTTTGGATCACGAACTTTGCTGCCAAATGGATCCACACAAATTTTCAAGGCGTTTGGAGGAGCAGTCCTCCAGATAGTGCGGTTTCAAAAATAGGGTCCAATGGACGAGGCCACGACCACTTGATATGTCAGGTACCATATGTTCAAATTCTGTGAAAATTTCAAAAAGATCGGTCAAGCCGATTTCGAGACTTTAACTAAAAACAAACAAACGAAGAAAACTAATTTTCTTATAAATAGATTTGACCATTGACCTTTTTGGGGCAGGTCCTAAAGTGGTCAGATTTTAATAAAATTTTGACCATAGCTATATCATAAAAACTGATACAAAATTCCGCTCGAACATTATCGAAAATACAAAAATTTTCGCTGCCACCCTAATGGATATACAGAGGACACGATTTACGTTGAATCTGTCTAGAGTACATCTGTCCATGAGATATGAGAAGTTTGGTCCTTGGACACTTATGGACATTACCTGTCTATCAGTAGGCGATTTGATGAACATCCATGCACTTATGAGAGCAACGAAATGACTTGCTAAATAGAGAAGAAATAATTGGTGCGAGAATTGAATATGATATCACAAAAGGACCTATTCTAGGACCCACGCGAGCTATGCTGAAGGTAGCTTCCAAATTAACCTACCCTTACCTTGGCGGCAAGTGAATGTTGGCATCTTCTCTCTCTCTCTCTATCTCTCTAAAAATATCGTGGTCATAGAAAAAACATCCGTTATAGAGAGAAATTCGCTATAGAAAAGTTCGTTACAGAGAAGTTCGACTGTGGTGTGATTATGATCGATTAAGACGATTTTTACTCGTCGTTACAATATCGTGGTTGAATTTTGCCTCATTTCTAAAATTTATGAAAATGACCGAATTTTGATATTAATGCCTTCAACTTTACTTCATACAATAACGTAACTAAAATGAATCCAATAAACTGATCGCCATGACGAAAAAACAATTTTAATTCTTCCTATTTTACTACTAAAAAATTCCATTAGCGTACATTAATTTTAATCATACAAAAGTTTATCTACCAATCAACTCTTCACAGCTTTCTCTCAGTGCATTCGTCGTTGGATACGTAGCAGTAATATTTAATACAAGATTTTGTAGGCAAAGAGAAAATCTTTTTTCTTTAATATAAAAAACAACAACGAACGACTTAACAATTTTTTTTATTGCCATACTTTTAGTACTGTTTGAAATATAAACCAAAAGAAGGAATAAAAAAGGCTTATGAAACCGTCAAAAGAAAGTCGCTCATACAAAATAAAGGATACGGATACGTTGACGGCTTCTCTTTATCAATGACTTTGTATTATGATGTTAGATGTGGTAGTAGAAGGACACAAAAAAACAGTACCCCCGTTTTAGCAGGTAAAAAACTCTTATTACCTCAAGTACTGTGAAACGTACATAAAAGAATAAAAAAGAAATTAACTCAAAGCGTCTTCGTTTGAATAGCCCTGAGTTATAATATAAGCCAACCACTCGGAAATCCTTCAACAACGACTAAACGCAACATCAAGTGGGGTGGGGGGAAGTGGGAGAAGGCCTTAGGTATGGGGTGGAAAAGCCGAAAAACATTGACCAAAACAACGACTACGAGTGCACCACTCTTAATGGTAAACTTAACATACCCAATGCCAGGGGGCAAGACTTTTTATACCACCACTCCCACCGCTCACTCTAACTCTATGACTGACTATATGGGTGGGTAGAGCGCAAGCAGGTCCTTCCTGTGTTCGTTCGTTCGTACATATTCAGTTTGCTACAAAACCTTTGAGTTGAGCGTAGAATTTTTCTGAAGTTACAAGTGGAGGTTAAACATCTTAAGGCTATGTGGACTCACTGACTGGTATACAAATAGATCTTTTATGGCAATTGCTGTCAGGAATTTGATTCCGAGATTTCGCATAAAACAAAGGCACTGATGACACACAGATAAAATGCCAGCAACAACAACACTGAAAATACACCAGCTGCGCTCACTGCGAAACAAGTTAAAACATTCTTCTTGATGAGATTAAAATTCAAAGCTTACAAATGACGCCTAAGGGTGTTAATACCGCTTACTGATGATGGTGCATCGCATCATTGCGATACGACAGCTCCCAGCAACGGACTGGATTGGTGGTAGACAAATGAGCGAGCGTATTTGATTTATCATCATACAAATTAGCGGCATATGAGACAAAACCAACCACCGCCTGCCTCTACCATTGCAATGGAACTCGTACAGACTCGTACCCTTAGCCTTATTTGCCACTACTTTTAACCTATGAAGAAAGCCGTCCGTCGTCTAGAGATTTGTCAATTAAGACCAAAAAAAAGGAAGGGAAAGAGAAGGAAAGGATTTAAATAGTGAGGGTGACAGGTTTTAGGTGTATTTGGCTTATAATAATCATATGTTAACAAATAATTGTTGATAAGTAGTAGTAGTAGCACCAGTGGGGCAAGGGGTAGTCGTTTTTGGTCGTGTTCTGGGGTTGTGATTTATTTGTTTGATTTAAACTGTAAAGTATTTAATTTTGATACATATAAATTTTAACAATTATGTTGTTGTTGTACTTTTGATATAAATTCAACTATGAGTTTTATACTATTGTCGAACGCCTTTTGCAATTAGATGCTTTACTCTTCAGCAGTTTAATTTTAATAGCTCGGCAACTGCGGTAGGTAATTTGTCTTCCGCTAACTAATTTATATAGGGACCGGTCGTGGCATAGTGGTTAGAACACGCGACTACCATGCGGGAGATCAAGGGTTCAACTCCTGGCTCCAGTCATCTTAAAAGAAAAAAAATAAATAAATTTTTCTTTCATTGCCGGCTCCCCTCGAATGTTGTCGACAGCAACTTCGCAGTATTAGTGTCGAGTCAATCGGCGTGTTTAGTAAGAGCTTCTCAAACAGTGACGTTTGCATTCGTCGATAAACAAGTAGATGCCGTTAGTTGTGAATCTACAAATAGAAAGCGTGTTAATTCACAACAACGCGAGAAGCTATCCCATACCTCATTCATGGGGTGTAAAGGGAAATTAAGTTTTTTAAGTTTAATAAATCTATATACAGGGTGGACCAAAAGTCTTTAAATTTTCAAACGATGATAAAACATTATTAGCTTAATAAAATAAAAACTTTATGATTATAACGAAAATGCACAAATAGGGATTTTATTCTTTTGAAACATCTATTATCCTTGTGGTCCTAGAATTTTTTGAAACTACTGCTACATGGAGCAAACAATTCTTTTAATTCCTCAACAGACATTGGGTTGTTATTGAAAACATAACTTTTAAGGTATCATCATTAGCAAACTAGAGAATGTGAGCATGATTCAAAGGACCTTTTTGGGGCACAGCTTAAAGCTATCCGATTTTGCTCAGATTTTGACCATAACTTTTGTATACCAACTAACACAATATTCCGCTCGAACCTTGCCGAAAATCTAATGGATATACATAGGACCCAATTTGCGTTAAATCTGTCTAGAGTCCATCTAAGGAACATCATAACTGGAATAACCGGTCTCTGGTCAGTTGACAAACACTTCCTCACAACGATTTTTGTCACGTTATCACTGCCTTGCTTCTGGTGACCTAAGATATGATAAGTTTGGTCATTGGACACTTATGGACAATACCCGTCTATCAGTAGACGATTAGATGAACAACCATGCCTTTATCAGAGTAACGAAACGGCTAAAGTGGGACGTAGAGTAGGGCTTGGCACCTACTATACAAGGTAATTTAAATATATTTGGAGTAATATAACAGCAAGACCTTTGTGAAATCGTATTGGTGTGCATGATAGCTCCAATTGTGCTTTATACAAAGTTCCTTATAAAGTATAGGTTATGCTAATATGTCAGCCACCTTCAGCATAGCTCACTTGGGTCCATGTATGGGGAAGAATAACAATGAAAACCTTAGATTCTTATATGAGTTCCTTTGTCACTAGTGTTTTAAATTTGTCGGAAAAATGGGGGCGTGGTCTAAACTGTAGGCATGGCACTGTTGATACTACATAAATTTTTATAGTCTGAGATGGGCAATTCCAAGTTAAACGTCCCTTTACAGGAAAAAATATAATTACACATTTTAAATAAAAATCGTTCAATTTGTGTCTACAACAGAACGATAATTTAGACAAATTAAAAAATTAAAAATATTTTAATTTTTATCAACTTGGCAACAGTTTGAAATCAGCATAAAACGAACCTTCTGCTATCCTTCTTTATATGTTAAGACTTAGGGTAAAATTTTTTACATTTTATTCCATTTATCTTCATTAATAAAAACTGTTATCTCTGGAAAGACAAAACTCTTGATTGGTTCCAGTTACATTTTCGTCTTTGTATTGCTTTATTATAAAAGTTTTATGAGTTATAAAATAAGTTATGTACATAATAAACTATTAACAATGTAACAATGTAAGTGTAGTTAATTGAAATTTTGCAAACATTTATTTTAATATATAAGTATTTATTTAGTTACAAAAAACATTTAGTCACACCCATCACAACAATAATAAGGTGAATTTTTAAGAAAAAAACTTGAGGAAAATAAAGAAGAGTTAAAATACATTTAACTTTAAAAAGAGAACGTGATAGAAATAGAACAGTTACCAGAAAAATGGTAACGAATGAAAAGTTATTGAAATGAAAGACAGACTACGAAAAGTAATAGATACTAAACGTTAAGTGTTTTGAATACTCCTCAACTAGGTAGTTTTAAATCACAGAGAACTTTAAAAAAGACAGATACCAAAGTTAAAAAGAGCCATCACAACAACTTGCTGTTATTAAGCAATTGTTTAAAAATTGCCTTCAATAAACAATCCAGTAAACAGAAAACATTTGTCAAGATTTTGAACTAGAACTGACTTGAAATTTTTTCGCTACAACCCATGGTAAACCCATTGTAAACAGAACGTTCTATACAGCCATTGAAGCAATAAAATGCATAGCTTTAAAAGGTCAGATGCACTCTTTGTGTTTGTTCGCGATACATATTCATCTGAATTAAAACAAGTGAGAAAGTTTCGACGGGTAAACCGACTTACATTTACCCTCAGTAAAAACATAAAATTTGCTTAACAAAATACGGATTTTGGGCACTACAACGATGGATTTTATTACTTGATTTCAAAAGTGGGCGGAATGGTACATTTGTATGGGTAGTACCAGAAGGGGCGTGGCCATTTAGCCCATTTCCAATAGCTTTAGTAGTTTTGGGGAAATATTTACCTATACCAAGTTTCAAAACAATTGGTTTCATCTTTCGAAAGTAATCGTGCGTACCAGCCGGACAGACAGACAGACGGCTCAAACAACTTAAAAGGTCATGAATCGAATTTGGTTCAAAGAAACATATGGTTAACATGACTCCTTCTATGTGTTACACTTTTGGGTCGTTAAAATGATATATACCCTTCTACCCGAAGAGTGAGGTCACACCCGCCACAAAATGGTGTCACACCCGTCTCATTTTCTAAAAAGATTTTTATTAAGAAAAAATTGTTTTTTGCAAACTGTAAGGTTTAAAACAATCAAAAATACTTTAACCCTCTGTAAGATTTTTTTCTCCATAATAAAGGGTGTGAAAAACACAGTGGGCGTGGCATATTCTATACAAAATATGTAACATAGCTTAAAGCGTATATTGTAGGCGGCCATCTGTTATATATGTGAATAGTCTTGCCATAAATGGGCGTGAGATAAACAGTGGGCGTGGCACACTATAACAGTGACAGTGTCCAACTTGATGAAAAATAGACGTGAACTATTTGTGGGAGTTGATCCTTATGCTACAAATAATGCCGGGAAATCTAAATGATGTCCTCTATTATAAATGTGCGAATTCGAACCAAATTTGGGCGTAGTCGACGCGATGAGCGTGGCATGTCCCTCATAAAGTAAATGTTTCTGAATTTATGTCTGAACAGTGAGAACCAGAAAAATAACCCAACTTACTCACTAAATATGGTGCTGGTCCACCTTAATGGATTAAGTAACGAGTAATTGGTGCACTACAAAAAAGGTTAATCCCAAGTTATTTTCATAAACTTATCGAAGTTTATTTAATTAATTTATTTGTTTTACTTACAATTTTATTAATAAGTATATAAATATTACTATTACCCTAATTTTAAGAGGATGACAGATTCCATCTCGAACCCCAACTTTAAACGACGTAGATACATAAAGTATTTATATTTGCCTCAGTACTGAAAGTTTCCAAATTAACTTATACGTCTCCTAGTATACGAAAGTAATGAGTAAGTCAATCAGCTTAACAATATGCTCCTGGAGTATACAGATGTAAGCAACAAAAAGTTTATTTCGAGACATTCGCCTTTAAAGTTTTCAAATCTAGTGCAAATGACGGTATTACTTGATCTGTTTTTTCGGCTTGATATCACCACTGGTAATAAAAATTGATCATCTCATACTAGTGGACAGTGGACTGCACACTAGGGCGGGTCGTTTTCAATATTCCACCTTTTTCGTAAATTTTACTAAAACTTTAGATTTTCATCGTTAAAGCGATCTGGTAAGACATCGTCGCACAGCAGTCAAACTTTGCACATGTAGTTAAACATGTGTACATAGCTTTTAAGCCCTATTGGCGCCTCAAATGTGGAGAAAAATGCTTTTAACGACCCGCCCTACTGCAAACCTATCTCCATTTTTGTCAATTTGTCACTTCGTCGCTTCTAACCCCCTCAAATATTTGCCTAGGGGGACCGGCAGTGTCATAGTTGTTAGAACACGCGACTACCATGCGGGGATCACAGGTTCGATTCCCGCCTTCAGTCATCTACATTTTTCTTCCATTGCCGGCCCCCCCCTGTTTATTATGAATCTAAAATAGAAAGCATGTGTAAAGGGAAGTTAAGTAATTAAGTCGTGGGCCAATCGTTAGTAAATATATTGTAATAGTACTTAACAATATTCCTAATAATTTTAGAGGCAGGACATCGTCATCTGGGATTAAGTTTAGATATCCATAGCATACCCTCGCAGCGCCTTTTATATCTGTTTCTTTAATACAATATTATATAACACATATCTGCAAACACTTGTTAGTTGTAAAAGCCATTCTAAATAGTGACACAATGTCCTCCTCCAACATCACTCATAAAACTATTTAATATCAATCATTACTTCCAACAAAACCTAAACATTTGTCATTCCT
The DNA here is from genome assembly GCA_964034835.1 of Muscina levida. NCBI lineage: Eukaryota > Metazoa > Arthropoda > Insecta > Diptera > Muscidae > Muscina > Muscina levida. The sequence goes on along the minus strand of OZ035880.1, from coordinate 186,725,792 downwards.
TGTCATTGTAAAATTTCAACAATATACAAATATTTACTCAGCTTCCTGGCAGGACACGTATCCCATTCAAGATATTTGTTTCTTATCAATGGAATACAAACACAAAAGACATACATACATACGATCATGGTATTAAAAGAATAACTGGAAAAAGGACATAACGACAAACCAAAACTAATCTGTTATTGTGTGGCTGAGACAAAAGAAATGGCAAAAAACGGCCAAGAGACTACCTTAACGGAAGCCTCGTCTAAAGATCCTTGACATTACTGCTAAATTTCAAACGAATTATCCTGCAAAGATCTTTACGAAATGTAAAAGCGACATGAATGAAATAGATAGGACCAAGAAGAAAAAGTCAGGGTCATTGTACACCAAACGTCCATTGTGATGTCATCAATGAATGAATGAATGAATGTATCTCCTACTAAGCAAGAAATAAGTGCGCATGGACACAGGGCTGCAGCTACGTAGCTGCACATCTGTGTGGTGGTGCGAGTGTGAGAAAAGTATCCCGCAGAGTCTTTCAACAATGGCAACAATAACCGTAAAATACAAATTGTATTACACGCCTTTTAAATTAACAAACACCAAACATTTACGACCACTAACACCAGCGATGATCATGACGACGATGACGACAGACCGACCCCGATATATTCCACAGTAATTAGGGGTTTCATGGTAGGATTTACAAATGTTTTCACTGGTTTCATTTTCATCTGATATCCTCGGCCTTCTGCTGTGCATCAGTTCGCCCAGCAGGACATCAGGGTAATTGGTATGTGTTTAGTGAATTTCACGCCAAGTCATAATGTCCTTTTTATTGTGTCTTTTGTGTGTAATACGTTGATCATTTCATGAAAGAGGCACACAATAAATTATGTCCTATGTTTTCTGCCAAATTGGGCGAGAGGAGGGAGTTTTATTTTGTAAGATAGTTTCATTGATTTTTTTTGAAAATTTGCAATAATTGATAAGAAAAGATAAATTTGTTATCTTCGGGGAATTAGAGGGTCATGACATTTTCTTTATTTATGATTATAAACGGTTATAAATCGATTGAAGGGTGTTTCAACGAAGCATTGGATGTGAGAGAAAAGTGGGGGATTAAATAAACTGGCATACGAATTTCTAAACGAAGGAAACCAGAAGGGCAAAGTTTTCCTTTTTCAAATATTTCTACAGTTAAAATTTTTATTTTTTTAGATCTCAATATTAAGATTCCACCCTTATAAGACAATCTTTTACAGAAAAAGTATTATCATGTTATTCGTGCAATAACTAGTTTTTAAACCAACGATGCATAAGCTATACTCGTATATATCTTATGTATTCTAACGATTTACTATTAAAGTTTTTAGATAAATGTTTTAAATTTTAATTCTTACTACAACAGTCATTGTTATCATTAGAATTATTCTATTGCCAATTAAATATTTGTCAGTAAAGTTCAAAGGCCTCCAATGACAATACAGAATTTTGAAAATTTTCCTAAACCTATTTCAATCTAATAATCTACAAATATCAAGGTAGTAAGTTTAATCACCAATGTCTAAATAAAAAAGGCAACTCGGTCTTTGTTAAGGTATCTGTATGTAGCGCTTAATATAATTTTGTTGTTATTTTTTTCTTTTCAATCAACAAACTTTGTTGTTTACTCGACCAACACAACTGTTTCGTTTCGATAATATTTGCATTAATCGAAAGCAAATTTTATGCGTTATTTTATTTAGAAATGTTTTATCAAATATCGCACTTGACGATGTATACGAAATGTTGAGTGTATATGTCGTTTGTAATTCAAAATATTTGGTAGGATGTATCAAATGTCAATTACACAGTACAACACCTGATTTTGGGACTCAATTCTCATAACTGCCCGTGATAGCAACCCCAAAAAGACGAAGTTCTGCATTATTTGTTTTGTCAAGTGACATGCCATAATAATATAATATCGACCTGAAGTTAGTAAGTATCATATAGGGGAATTTGTCACGTTTTAGGTTTTAAGATAATCATATTAGTATTTTTTAAGTTGGATTGAAGAACTTACCAAGTTCTGTAAGATCCATAATTGTACCTAAAATATAGAATATTTTTATCATTATTAAAAATTTAAGCAAAATTTAACATAAAATATTATAATGTAAATAGTGATTTAGGTAATTTTTATAATATTTTAATTGAAATTATGACTAAGTTAAGTAGTCCAACCCCAAAAATACTAAAACAACCTCGCCTTAAAATAACTACCTTTTATTTGTACCGCGAATATCTCTTAATCTAAATGAGATAACGTTATTTTGAAGGAATTTACTAGCACTATCTTATTGCAAACGACTACATTAGTCGGTCCTTAATTGCAGTTTCCACTAATATTTAAAATTTGACATAACCGAGGTCACTAACTTTGGAGGGCCATACGCCCCCTCATCTATTAGAGTTCCCTATGGTAAACAAACATTTCAGCATAAACAATTTTAAATTTCATCAAGATGCGCACCAATGTGCAACACTAAAATAAATCTTAAGCGCAATGTGTTAAAAAACCGCACAATTTAACACTTTAAAAGTATTCACTTCTTTTCAATCCTATGGAATTATATACCGCCCGAAGAAAAAATATTATAAGCGCTTCGATCTTCTGCGCTTCTTCTCCACTTACTCACACCAAGTTTTGTAAGGATCTCAGTAACCTGGTTTTCCAACGAAGTTAAGGTCGCCCTCTTCTGCTCCGTCCATCGAGTTCATTGTCGAAGACTTTTCAACCTGGAGCATTTTCGTCCATGCGTACAACATGACCTGCCAACGCAACCGTTGCACCTTAATGCATCTGACCACATCAGCTTCAGTGTACAGCTCGTACAGATCATAATTCATACTAAGCCGATACTCCCCATAACGATGATGGGCCCATATATTATACGGAGTATTTTTCTCTCGAATACTGCAAGAAAAGATTCATTTGAATGTGTCATAACCCAGGATTCTGAACCATACAACAAGATAGGTGGCACAAGTATCTGGTATGGCTGAATTTTTGTCCGTCGAGAGAGGGCTCGGTTATTAAATCGATTGCTTAGTCCGTAGTAACATTTATTAGCAGGCAGAATTCTTCTCCGGATTTCGAGATGGCGGAGCCTTGATAGATAAAATTATCTACCATCTCGAAATAATAGTTGTCAACGTTTACGCATTTCCCAAACGAGTACATTATTTGTTCATTCAGACTAATAACTTCATTTTGTCCTCGTAAACCATTGGATCTATTTTGGCTGATTCCTTATATATACCTGGAAAAGCTGCAGTCACATACCGCAGTATTCGACCAATGATGTCAACGTCACCAGTGTACGCGAGAAGCATGTTGTATTTCTTGAATACCGTGCCACTCGTGTTTACTGCAGATTTCCTCATTATCATCTCGATAGGCCGTCGCACAGTGGGGTATGGGACCCCCAAAACGGAGATTAATTAAAAAATTAAAATTGCGATTTCCAATTAAAGTTTTATACCCAATAATTGTACATAGGATACTGATTCAATAGATACTAAAATCAATTACATATGTTGTTTATTTAAAGTTCTATGCTCTCTCAAACTTGGGAAATTTTTTCGACTTTTCTATGTGTTAGCGAAAAGTGAAATATTGATAGCTTGGAGTGAAAGTTATTGCCTTTTAGTCATTTAAAAACTAAATTATTGTTATGGATCATTCAACGTGAGCTTTTGAAGAACAGGAATACCAAATAGTTGTTTACAATAAATAAGTATAATTATTTTTAAATATTTTTGGAAAAATGGTCTAAATTTGAGGTATTTTTGAAATGTATGTAGAATTTTAAAATGGTTCCGGGTAAAACCGTGTTGAAATATTAACATAATTGTAAAATATAACATCTCTACTTACATAATCAAGAAAAACATTTTGCGCGTTTTTGCGCCAATTTGTTTTGTTAAATAAATTGTGATGTTACCCACTCCTGCGAAAACGATGGAAAATTCGTTTGGTTTGATTTGGCCTAATTTTCTTTCTTTTTGCTGTATTGCAATTTGTTGTTGAGCATTAATTTTTAATTATACCCTACATAAGGCAATATATGCTGATTTGCCTTAATAGTATTCAAATTTAAAATATGGTTAAATGACGTTATTTCACAACAACTCTTGAGTTTATAGCCGTCACAGCTAATTTTTTCAAAACGTTAAAATATCAACATGTTTGGGAAAATTAATTCAGAACTGATTAACAACAAGCACTAAAACTAGTTGTTAATGCTAAATTCAGAGAAATACCTTCTAACTAGTACAAGTATCTTTTATAAAATGTGATTCATTTCGAGGTTTGTTTTTTAAATGGTTTTATTTGCAAAACACAAGTGACTGATTGCGAACTGTTATTTGACTGGTATTTAGTATTGTATGACATTTTGTCATGAAGTGAATGAAATGGAAACAGCGTCTCCAAAAATTATTTTTTTTAAAATATGTTTTTCGAGCCCTTCGCTCAACACGTAGTGTGCATAATCCACTATCTGAGAGCACTACTGTAAATATCAACCTCAAATTTAAGCTTCAGTGTACGTTATTGGATAATACGCAATCAAAATTACCACTTCCATTCTACAGAGAGGAGAATGTTGCGCGTGTAGCGGAGACCGTTACTAAAGATACCAACCAGTCGATTAGACACCGTGAGCATTCTGTGCACGTTTTACATTAGATTTGCAACAACTTTAATTGAAGCTGAAATGATGATTTCCCATTGGCAGATCTTTCCTTTCCCAATGCCTCCGCCCCACCCCGCCGTGATTACTATATGCAGATACTTATTCAAATGTATACAGCCTTTTGGTCCACCCTGTACATAAATACATAAGTGTGTATACATATGTACATGAGCATTTATATATATTTAAAACATTTAAAACATAAATCAATATCAAATTTCAAAGAGGTTGGACACAAACCGTAGCTTTTATAAAGGTTTGATTCTACTACAGTATATATACATATAAGTATATATATGGGGACTATATGTAAATATGGACCGATTTCTTAAAAACTTCAAAACAATCGATCTTATAGCAAAAGGATCATCTGTGCCAAATTTGGGTAAGATCGGACTCTTCCTTGAATTAATCTCCGTTTTGGGTGTTCAATACCCCAGTGTGCGTCGCCTTGTTTAGGCCTCGTCTGGTATAGAATGGCTCCGTAAGGTCCTTGCTAATCTTTACTGACGACTTCGTGTCAGTCAGCGCCATTCCGCAAAGGAGTATCAGCTTCGCTGGAATACCAAACTCAGCCATGGCTTCAAGTAATTTATGCCGTATCGGGCTGTCGAAGGCAGCTTTATAGTCGACGAAGAGATGGTACGTGTCGATCTGTTTCTTTTGGATCTGAATATCTGGTCGATTATTGATTTACCAGGTCTAAAGCCACACTCATAAGGCCCGATGAGGTTGGATAACACTGGCTTTAGTCTTTCACATAGCACAATCAACAGCACCTTAAATGCTATGGGTAAAAGGCTGAACCCTCGGTAGTTGGAGCATACACTTGGATCAACCTTATACAGCATAGGACATAATACGATTAGCCACCGGCTGCTTCATTGCTCTTCTTACCTCGGCTTGACTTGGTGGTGGGCAATCTAAGCCGTCGTCGACAATTGGCGTGATACCTTCACGTGCGCTGCCTTCTGGAACCACTAGTTGTTGAAAGTGTTCTCTCTATATATGCATCACACTCTGCGTATCTGTAACCAGATTTCCAGCCTTACAGGAGGGGATCCCATTACAGTAGCCTCTTGCTTTTACTTTCTACTCCTCACCTCTACCCCTGTATACCTCTATATCATCTTCCGTTCCTTTATCGGAAGTTTTTTTCTCGCTTAAAAAGCTGTTTCTCCCTTTTTACTGTCTCCTTGTGCCGTTGCGTAACACCCCGGACATTGTTCATCGTAACAGGATTCGTCTGATTCTAGCATGGTTGTTGCGGTGGTTGCGATGAAATGCGCAATATGCAGCCACTAAGTATTGGTAACGCCAGAAATATAGGCGTTGTGTTCTAGAAGTTGTGAGAGCTGGTTGGAGTAGGCAGTGGCTATCTCTGGGCTTTGCAGCTTCGTGATGTCCAGCTTTCTAAATGTTTGTTTACGTGCGTTTGTCGCATTGCTCAATCTTGTGCGCACCTTGACTGCAACCAGGTAGTGATCCGAGCTAATATTAGCACCAAGCTTCATCACGAACAACGTTGCCCAGGTGCCACCACGAAGAAGGTTGTGAGTCGGCTTGAGATGCCAGATTCACTTTTCATCCCCAACGGCACGAGAAAACAATAAAATAACAAAAAAAACGTCCGCAACGCTAGGAAAAACCCATATACATTATGGAATATTTGCCCAAGAAACCATCGTTTTAAAATAAAAATCGAGCCACCGGTTTTTAACGAGAAACTTTTCGTATTGGGGATAAAATCCACAACAAGCCCCAAAACTGCTCCGTAGTTGCCTCTTAAGGGGTAAAATAAAAGACCGGCTACCAGCCATTTTTCTCACCTAAAGCTTTTCCCAAACATATTTATCCCCATCTTCAACCGAAAAGGAGGCTACCATAAAAAAAGTTATAAAATTTGCTCCCACCAATTTACCTATCCCAAAATCCCTAGAGGAGTCAAATATATGACTAGCCCCCAATATTTTCGCAATATCAACAGTTTCTCAGACCATATCTACCCTTTATCTTCAACCCTTAAGATGGTCCCCATAGATTTTTTTAATTTTTATAATTTTTTTTTTTTTAAACGGACAAACAAATGTTGCCGCTTCTAAACAAGTACTAAAAAACTTATACCTTTTTTCTTTTGCAATCCTTTAAACTTTATTTTTAATTTTCTTTTATTATTATACTTTTGTCATATCTATTTACAATTAACCTTAACTACAAATATAAGCTAAGAAAACAATTATCTAGCACAGTAACACTGAGTTCTCAAACAACACGATTGTTGGTATTCTTTTTGTGATAGATTTTGATATCCTTGAATTTAGCATTTTTCACATGGTAATTGCAACTATTGACCACAGGACGATTGAAGGGGAACCCGCATGGCAGAGAGTCAGCGAAGCGACTTCCAGATCCAATGCCACAGCCAACCGCTGGATCAAAGGTGGAGAATTGAGCAACTTCAGGAGCATGATATGGGTACACAAAGAAGAAAAACTCGAATAGCATACCACCTTTCTTGCCCATGGGTAGCATAATACGCTGTGGAATACCGCAGTTGCCGTGGCTCAGAGGCAACTGACAATCGGAGTTGTTGGCATTCATTAGTTTGCGATACAGTTCCAAGTAGGTGATGCTGTCGTTGACCCAGTTACTAAATTCTTTAGAGTTGCGTTTCAAATGATTGACGCCGGCCACCAAGTCAACAACGTAGTGCTCCAATTCAAAGAAGTTCATATAATTGTCCTTCAAATTGATAACGTTACCGTTTTCGTCGTACTTGGGACCAATGAACACCTTAACGATGGCTTTTTGTTTCTTGTCCGAGGTAACATCCAAAGTGAATTCGAAAGGTTTGTGGTTCATGCGATTTTGGCGGACCTTGATGACAATGTTTTGAACATCGCGGAAAGAGTTGCGACCAAACTTAAACAAAGCACCAATAGAATCGCTGGATGACCCAGCTGTTTCAACATTGACGGCATTGCTGATGTCTGAATCGCAGTATTCAATGTAAGTGATCAGTCTTAAAGGCAGATGAACTTGATCGATTATCACACCGGGGAATTCCAAATCGGTCTTATTGTATTCAGGAAAGTGTTCGGCCAAGCGCCAGTAGTAGTTCAGGATTTCCTGGTAGATCGAATAGAACAGGTGATCGCGCAAAGACGTCTCGTACTGCATAAGCGAGCTTGGTAAGGGCTCGCCATACTTACCGTAGTCGGGTCCCTCGTTAACGATTTGACGATACAAGTTGTCCAAACTGCCGTACAGTTTTTGGTCGACACTGTTCTCGTTGCCTTGCAAAATGTTGCCCAATTTCTCCACGGCCACTCGGTAGTCATCGGTGGTGGTATCAATGTACTCAGCGATGTGGGATCCATAGTATTCGATATTCTTAATCATCTCGTAGTTGTCAGAGTAGTAGAAGTCGTGGGCATCTCCACGGTCGGGAAAGCTGACACCCTTGTAGTATCGCATGTTGCTGTAGTAACCGTTGTCGTATGGCTGATACAAATTCAAGGCGGGGATGCTACCCAAGTCGTTGGACAGACGCTCCAAGTAGTAACGGGCCAGCAACTGGTTGTGCAGATACAAATAAAACTCACCTACGTTGCCATTGTTGTTCAAAAGAATTTCAAGTTCAATCTTGTAGTAGTAGTAGAAAGCGTTGACGCCTATGTCTACCATGAAGTAGGCCAAGTTATGATCATAGTTTACATCGCCATAGTCGTTGTTGTAGTTGGACTTGATGACAGCATTGTAAATGTTGTCTAGCTTCATGACGTTATCGAATCCATGTATTTGGAAGCGCTCTGCTGTTTCCAAAGTATCCACATCATAGAAGTGCCAGGGATAAATTTCGTAGATGGCGGGCACAACAATACCCTGGAGATCATCGCGCAACCCAGTAGCGATATTCAAGACATACACGAATAGCTGCTTGTTCACGTTCACGCGGGCCCAGTAGACAGCATGAGTGAAGACTTTCCAGGTCTTGGCATAGTAGAACAGACGACTAAGACCGTAAGCATATTTTCTATGGCGTTCATAGATGGGCGAAAATATTTCATCATCTTGGAAAGGTTTGTTTTGGAACAATTCAAAGAATGGCTGAATCTTCTCCACCTCATTGTAGTCATCGAGGTGTTCGTAGGGCTTGTATGTGTGGTAGCTGTCAACGAATTTGGTCACAAAAATATCATCCTGGTAGATTTTTCGGAAAGTGTCCAGAATAAACTTTTGCTTGTCGTCAAATTTAGGTTCGATGCTTTGGGTTGAGACCAAGGCGCAAAGGGCCAAGACTACAAAGGCGACTGCGGTAAACGATTTCATCTTGCGAAATCATACCAGACCACTTGCGCACACGGCCTATTTATACCCCCATATGCAATAAACGACAAATAATTTCCATTCAATTCACTTTTACAGTCTAACCTATGCAAAACAGATGTTAATGTCGACTTGGTTGGTTCCTCTGAATTTTTTTACGAGGTACTTTTCAAAATTTGATAACTCTTTTATGTATGTCCCTATGTATTTTACCCGAAATTTTTGACGTCAAGATTCAATAATTAATCATTAAAATATTTTGAATAAATGAAAAATGTTAAATGAAATAATCTAGTCTGTGTTCTCTGAGCTACACATTAAAATTGCATTTCAACATTACTTTATGAAATATGTATGTATTACACTGTGACACAATTTGATGGTCATTGTCTCGGGGGTGAACCAAACCAATGTCAAACGATAGCATTTGACCTCAGTAACAAAACCCTAAACTCAATTTTGCTCCACTACGTCACAAATTTTTTTTACAGTGGTTTGAAGTTTGATTTTTTTGGTCAAAAGTTGAATCAATGAATATGAAAAATCTTCTGTAAAAATACGTTTGGGGTATTTCATGTCTTCGGAGACCTATATTAAAACCATCAGGGGAATATTTTCTCGGAACATTTTAACCCTCTAGCTCCCACCCGTATGGGACGTTTTTGGCCCAATTTTGAAAAACCGTTTAAAAGTCAACTTTGGACGGAGGTCAAGGATTAGAATCTTCGATAGAAATATTCTCCAGAAAATTTCACTAAGAGTCACCGAAGACAAATAACCTCTATGAGTCAAAGGTTCCAAAATAAAACCAAAATTAAATGTTAAAGAAATGTTAAAAAATCTATTTTTGAGCAAACAGTGCAACGCACTTTCTCGGGAGTGAATTAAACCAATACCAAACGATAGCATTTGACCTCTGTAATAAAACCCTAAACTCTATTTTGCTCCACTACGTCACAATTTTTGTATACAGTGGGTTAAAGTTGGATTTTTTTTAGACAAAAGTCAAATAAAAGATAATGAAAAATCATTTTTAAAAAAAGGTTTGGGATAGTCCATGTCTGCGGAGATATACATTAAAATTTTCAGAGGAACATTTCATCAGAACATTTGAACCCTCCAGCTCTAACCCTTAGGATGAATTTTGAAAAACAGCTTAAAAGTCAGATTTCGCAAAATGTTCAAAATGGGTGGCAGATAGAGGGTTAAAATGTTTCGAGGAAATATTCCCCGGAAAATTTTAATGTAGGTCTCCGAAGAAATGAACTATCCCAAATCTATTTTTACACATGATTTTTCATTTTCTTTTATTTGACCTTTGTATAAAAATAATTTAACTTTAACCCACTGTATATAAAAATTGTGGCGTAGTGGAGCAAAATGGAGTTTAGGGTTTTATTACTCAGGTCAAATGCTATCGTTTGATATTGGTTTAATTCACTCCCGAAAAAGTGCGTTGCACTGTTTGCTCAAAAATAGACTTTTTAACATTTCTTTAACATTTCATTTTGATTTTATTTTGGAACATTTGACTCGTAGAGGTTATTTGTCTTCGGTGACTCTTAGTGAAATTTTCTGGAGAATATTTCTATCGAAGATTCTAATCCTTGACCTCCGTCCAAAGTTGACTTTTAAACGGTTTTTCAAAATTGGGCCAAAAACGTCCCATACGGGTGGGAGCTAGAGGGTTAAAATGTTCCGAGAAAATATTCCCCTGATGGTTTTAATATAGGTCTCCGAAGACATGAAATACCCCAAACGTATTTTTACAGATGATTTTTCATATTCTTTGATTCGACTTTTGACCAAAAAAATCAAACTTTAAACCACTGTAAAAAAATTTGTGACGTAGTGGAGCAAAATTGAGTTTAGGGTTTTGTTACTGAGGTCAAATGCTATCGTTTGATATAGGTTTGGTTCACCCCCGAAAAAGTGTGTTGCACTGTGTTATCAACGCAAAGTTTTTTTAAATTCCTTTACTTCCTTTACTGGCTATGAAAACACGAGAAAGAAAAAGTAAGAAACGGAACCCCCCAAATGTTGACGACTCACGCAAATGTAATAAGGACCATGATTTAAGGATATGGTGCCACTATCCGACTGGTGGATGTTCCAAAAAATATAAGGCTGACATCACAGCCATCCGGGATATGAGTTGGACGGGACAAAGATGCTCGCGACGATGCTATGCCGAAATGCATGAATTTGGACGTGGATTTGTAGTTGGCGAGAGACTCAGACATCAGAAGGGTAGATATTATTGGTCCATCGATCGGTAAATTCAGCCTGAATACCGACACGTCAGACAACGGGTTTAGGCTGGTTAATTTCGCAGTAGGAAGGAACATGGTAGTGAGTGGAACCTGATTCCAGCACAAAGATATCCACAAGGCAACTTGCCTATCTCCCGATCAAACATGGCAGGCATGCATCTAGTGTCATGGGCGTGCGTGTGAGATTGAGCGGAAAACGCACGTAACAAAACACAAAGAAAGCTGGACACCGCGAAGCTGCAAACCACTGAAATAGCCACTGCCTACTCCAACCATTTGCTAGGATATGAAAAAACGGCGACATGATGATTAAGAATGTCGCCTAGCGTCTGAGGAACAGGAAAATTTTTCAAGAAAGTAAAAGCAAAAGGCTACTGTAATGGTGAGATAAGGTGATCTAAATTTGTGCTCCAACTACAGCAAGATCGGCCTTTTGCCCATCGTATATAAGGCCATGTCGTGTGTGCTTTAAGAAAGTCTATAGCCAGTGTTATCGGGCCTTATCAGTGTGGCTTTAGACCTGGTAAATCAACAAATGACCAGATACTCACACTTCGACAAATCCTGGAAAAGGCCCAATAGAAATATATCGACAGGTGCCTTCGACATTCCGATACGGCAGAAATTACCGGAAGCCATAGCTGAGTTTGGTATTCCAGCGAAGCTTATACGCCTTTGCGGAATGACGCTGACTGCCACAAAGTCTTCAGTGAAGATTGGCATGGACCTTACGGAGCCATTCTATACCAGACGAGGCCTAAAACAAGGCGACGGCCTATCGTGTGACCTCTTCAACATAGTGATGGAGATGATAATGAGGAAAGCTGCAGTAAACACGAGTGGCACGATATTCAACAAAAGCCACATGCTCTTAGCGTACGCTAATGACGTAGACATCATCGGTCGAAAACTGCGGGATGTGACTGCAGCCTTCCCAGGTATGCAAAAGGAATTAGCGAAAATGGGTCTAATGGTGAACGAGGACAAAACGAAGTTATTAATCTCAACGAACAAAGAATCTACTCGTTTGGGAAACTGCGTGAACGTTGACAACTATAATTTCGAGGTGGTAGATAATTTTATCTACCATGGCTCCGCCATCAACAAAAGACATAATGACAGTCTCGAAATCCGGAAAAGAATCTTGCTTACTAAGGAATTATGCTATAGACTAAGCAAGCGATTTAATGACAGAGCACTTTCTCGACGAACAAAAATACAGCTATACCAGATACTGGTTCCGTATGTCTTGATGTGTGGTTTAGAGCCCGGGGTTATGACACAAGCGGATGAATCGGTTCTGGCAGTATTCGAGAAAAAAATACTACGTAAAATATATGGGCCCATCATCGTTAACGGAGAATATCGACATCGAATCAATCATGAGCTGTTCGATGGACGGCGCAGAGGAGGGCGACCAAAACTACGTTGGAAAGTCAGGTTACTGGGAACCTGGCGGAACTTGAGGTGACTAACTGAAGAAGAAGCGCAGAAGATAAAAATGCTTAAAATATTTTTCTACGTGCGTTATATAATTTAATAGAATTGCAAAGAAGTGCCACCAAATTTTCTACATCACCAACATTTGTCTAAAGTACACGTTAAATACAATTCAATTTTACATTGTTTTACAACTGAAACGATAACATAGGCTCCAAGAAATTACGCCAATCCACTGATTTCATTTCACATTTTTGTAATATTTTTCATACCATATACAATTTGAATTATGTCAACACATACCATAGGAGACATCGCGCACAAAATAAAAACTACCTAAAACTAACTTAAAATTCTTCATTGCACATACCACCAAAGTTATGACATCTCAACCATCCACCCCAGTAGTGAATGGAAAGATCAAAGAATCATTCATATGCAAAATCAGCAATTTTTGGCGGCAAAGCAACGTTTGATCTTAAGTTATAACCGAAATGAAAACTAAAAGATGTGACCAAAAACGGCTACCGGTTAAAACGTGAGGAGACTCGAGAAAACGCTCGAACTATAAATGAGTAATGATCTATTTACGAGATGATATTATGAAAACTACGAGTACACGTAATATGCCTCGCACATTGTGCTATTAGTTGGAATGGAAGTGTACCTTGAAATAAGTCAGGCGCCACTGTTTAGTCATGTCTCAAGAGCTTGAAGTAGTTGGCCAAATAAAACTAACAAGTAAATGCCCTCAAAAGCGGAAATTCCAGATAAAAATTGCATTGTGTAAATGTTTCATTGCTTGCTGCACTGAATGTGAAATGAAGTAACACACTTGTTTCTGTTTCACCCTGCCCCGACAGAGGTAATTTATCATAGCTCAAACAATAGATGACGATTTCTTTCGAAAACGGATGGTGAATGAGTTTAACACAACAATAATAACATAACAATTTAAGAGAATAACGACAACAAACCTACTCCGGATGCAGGAAATTGGATTGTCTTAGGGGCTTACATTAGTAAACCTTCTTGAATTGTTACAGTTGCTTTGGAAATATATTTGGGCAATTTTTTAAGGAAATCCTAAGGGTATTTTTCTTTTTATTCAGTCGTTTTTTTGAGTAAATTCCAAAAAAAGAACAATTGATTGTTTATGTGATGGACAACGAAGAGGCTTTAGAATGTTAAAGAAAATTTCGCTATCAAGGTTTGTTTAAACAGTTGACGTGTGTTATGACTTTGGCCACTGCGAAGACAGCACAACGGACATATAAATGTAATGGACAGACGGTACACATAACTGGTACAATTTCTATTGTTTTGCATTTGTGTTCATCTTATTGTAAAATTCATTCATCCGTATGTTTATGTTGTGTTTGTATCGTTTAGGCCATATTCCACAGCTATATGAATACTCAGACTATTGATCATATTCAACATTTGTGCCATATCATGTTAGTTGTTTACATACAGGGAGATACATCACACAATAGTTATGTTATGTTTTTACACTAAATGCCATCCATGCCAGCATTTATCCATTTTGTGTCAACTAATGACGATAATAAACATCCAAATGCCCTTAAAATGGCACAATGACTTCCCAAAGTTGTCTTTGTACCATTTTTCTGAATTGAATATCATTTCTTTGATCATTGTAGATCACTTCCAACTGTTTAAACATTAGCTTTTGTTTAGGCGAGTCTTAGATGATGATATCCCCGAGAAGGGGCAAACGGTGGCACACAGATGCCTATGTGGGAAAGCGTGTTTAAGAGCGACGAAGAGAGAGGCTCTAAGTAATACACGTACCACATTCACAGTTACCTTCTCCGAGGAGTGTTTGCCTGATACACAGATGTCTGTTTTTCAGGCAAATAAGATCGAAGAGTGAAATAAAAATAAGAATTTGATAGTCGTTTGTTATACTTTATATTTTGTAGAATTTTTTGTGTGTTTTGTATCGTTATTGTCATTCATTTCATTTCTATTGGTTTGGTTTTATTTATTTCGGGCTGTGTTTTTACTTTTTGGTACGTGTTTACATATACATATGCTATTATATATTTATTGTAGCTATATGTTTGTTTTAACTTCAGTTGTTCATGTCTACGGGTGTATGTAATATATAAGTATGTATGTACTTTTGTTTTAACAATTATATATTTTCAGAAGAAATTGTCGAAAAAATATGTAGACACGTGTTTTATGCATATGCATTTATGCATTTGTCATTACTATTCCATTCTGATGTGAATGAGTTGAGGATCTGAGCAAACAAGTTACAGAGGTGTAGTTAGTTCCTTTGTTATTATCCGTCCTGCGACGGATTTCAAGTCCAGTAAAGAGTATCCACTCATGGGATTGGATTGGCTTGTTGAGATTGGTATGAGTAGGGCTCAACGTAGGGCACTCTTTGACGCGCTTCATGCTCCTGCGGAAAACCGTCTGCAGACTGGTTGTACGTATTATGTGATTGTCCCTTACATGATGATATAAGTGATCTCCAGGGAATAGCGATTACTAGAGTAGGAAGTGAGTGGAATGTGAGTGATCTTGTTCTGCCGCTGAACTGTAAGGAGTTGTAACTGGTAGTAGTTTCTTCAAGGTCCCATCAGAGGCTTTTTTCTGGTATCGTGGGTGACATGGTATTCACACGTGCAAGATCTCCAGAACGTGCCTTTGTTCATCTGTGTCTTATGGATCTCAGGGGGGTTTAGACGGGCCCAGCTTTATAAATACATGGTTGCCGTTCACCATCGTCGGGCGGAAGGGTTTTGAAACTTCCCCCGTATACCACCGGTGAGGGTAATGCATCCTTGTAATATAGTATCGACCGTTTCACCTACTTAGAATGCTAATGTGTAGGCATTGGTACTTGCGAGTATATAAAAGTTTCAGTCTGAACTTTCTTTTCTGCGTAAGGTGACCAATCATGTGAAGTATGGTTTTTAAAAACACAAACTGGTAGGAGCTTATCTGCGAAACTTCCACCGGTGAGTGTGACCGGTAGCTTGAAGATCAGGAGCCGCCTAATAGGTGCTTGAAGGCCCCTTTGTGGGAGCATCCCGCGGGTTGTGGTTGATAACGAAATAGCTGGAATTGGGTATGACCAGAACGGGGTATGGCCCGTACAGTCATACCCAAAAACATACAAAACTCTCGTGAACTCTGCAAGGGGGAAAAAGAGGGTGGCATCGCCCACACAGCTTATATTTAAATGTGATGTATATCATAAACCAAATCAAGATTCGGTGAATATATTGGTCGTACATGTAAAAATACTTTGTTGTGGAAAAAATCGTACATGGGCTAAATAATGGATCGATTGCAATGAAATTTTCTTTTTAAACGGTCATACCTCACGACCTATTAGAGTTGTGAAGTAGAGATTTTCTACTCCTCAACCATAACGTCTAATGCTAAAGCCTTAAAATTTAGCATATAGGTTGTACCTGCGACGTAGATGAGATGAGATGCTGCTGGCGGATAACGATAACATAGATATCATTAGCCGTGGACTGCGGGATGTTACTGTGGCCTTTTCGAACATTGAGAAGCAGTCGACAGAAGTGTGTCTGGTGACAAAACCAAGTTTTTTGTTTTAACGGTCAAAGAGGCTACTCATTAGGGACATGAATATATCATACTGGAAATCCAGAGACGAGTATTGATCGTAAACTGCTGGTACTATGCGCTAAGCAAGAGATTTTATGACAAGGCCCCTTTCGACGAGCAAAGATACAACTCTACCAGTCACTGTTAGACATAGAAAGCATCGCATGAAACATAGACACTAGGTCTTTTATATAACTTTCCCCCTAAGTTTCTGAGCGTCCTACGGGCTAAAGCGACCAGCTACAAAGAAGATGTTCCATCGTCTCGGACTCATCCCCGTCCTGACACACATATCAGTAGTCCGGTATAGATCATATCCACTGGGCTCGCAGGTGCCTGATATTACAATGGCCTGTTAGAATTCTACAAGCCAGTCTCAGATCTCTCCTGCACAGGTCGTCCATGTACGCCGATCGGCATCTGCTGTATTCGGGCTACAGCGATCTAGCAGTTATACAGACGGTTCTGGAGATCCAACGTCTGCTGGCTGTTTCCACATCCAATCCCCCACTAAGCCAAAAACCTAACAAACGGGCGGGTGAACATCTTTCTGAAAGTCATGTTCAGACATACATAGCACACCCTCCTCTGGCCAATAGGTCTGCTGTTCAGTACCAGGAATCTCGCAAGTTCAATTACGTTTTGGCTTATTAATTACATTGGATTGTAATTGAGATGTAGTACATCTTAATATGAGAAACAAAACTATGAAGAGGCAGCCATTTGTATGAAAAATAATGTAGAAGGAAGTGAAATTTTAAGTAATCCCGGTTTCAAATATCTACATGAATCATCGATTCTGTGTTCTAGCTACTTTTTACTGAAATGTCACATCTATAACAACTCACAGGACGCAGTTGGCAAAATTGTTTGACTTAACTTTAAGCAGCAACATTTTTTGCAGTATATATGTATATTTAAAAGTCCTTGACTTTTCTCAAAAAGGACGAAAACGACAACCCTTAAAACGAGATAAATGGTTAAAATGCTCCACCAGTATAAAATCTAGTTGTATTTCATTGAAGACATTTTATCGTAAATACACTAAAACAATAAGAAACATAGGAAGTACTGGGATTTGTCACCCGGAATCTTAATATACTAACCAAGGGCTTTCATTCTGTAAAAAAAAAGAATTTCACATAATGTTTTCGGTCATTTATAATCACGTCAGACGCAAGTATGATATGACATTATATTTAAATAAGCTTGCATATATCGTATGTACTTTGATCGCCACTTAGAGAACGTGAATAGCAACACGCAGCTATTTCTTAGAACTCTCGTATATGACATCTATATACATATATACATAATATGTATATGTACAACGAGGCTCACGCTTCTCTGCAAACAGTAAAGTAGGATTCATTTCGAAACTTTGTTCACCACACGAAACAATTTCAAGTAACCATATAATTGTAAAGAAATGTGTTAATCAGTATTTTAAATAAAACCTAAATTTCACATCAATGACCTCGACATTAATGTGAATAAGATAGATGCGTTTGAGCACTCGTCGTTCCCCTGCTGCTCTCTCTCGTCCTCCACCAGCCGTGTCTCATCATCACCAAATCACCTCTGTTGTAAAGTGCAAACAGAAGCGGCTACAAACACAAATACAGACACATGTTGTAGACACATAGATACATTTTGTTGTTGTAGTTGTGAGTGTTTAAGTTTGATTTTTAATTTGTTTTCATTTTGCATTACATTGCTTGGCTGGGCAAATGGATGCTGCTGCTGCTGCCACTGCTGTTGCTGCTCCTTTGTGTACTTATCACATGTAAATCTACGCCTTCGGGGGGTCTGACACGACCGTCCCGTACCTATCACTCACACAAAAGTAACTGTGATGACTGTGATCTCGCAAGACAAGACGACTTCTAGACGCTCATGCAACCAATCAAGCAACCAGTCGACCAACCATCCATCCACCCAACCAGCTATTCCATTCATTCATTCATCTATCTATTCATGACAATCCATTCCGTCCTGCCACTTTGGCCAACTGACTGGCTAGTCGGTGTTCTGGTGTAGAAATAGATGGATTTTATGTTTATATGTGTACTTTTTACAGTTTAATCAAATAATTGCACATGTGCTAAGTGTAAACATATTTTCCCTCTATTTCCCTCCCCTCCCAGCCGAGACCCCTTTGGCTCTGATGCAGAATATCTATTGGAATTTAGTACAAATTCGAAACAAATGCAGAGGACGGGGTATGACGACGTTTGCAATTGCCTTTTGCTTTTGGGACAACATGACCTAAGAAGCCAGAAAATGGTAATCATCGAGATGTGGAAGAATTGAGGGAACAAAAACCTCCATTTTTAGTGCATTACTGGCTGGACTGCCTGCAATCATTGTGTGTGCTTTTCCACTTTTTTGCTTTGATGTCTCAAAAGTCAACCTCTAAACGAGATATTAGGGGTAGGGATAAATGCGATGGTCACTAAGTGGCATAGCACCAAAGTACCCAATTACAAAAACAATGTTACAAGGCTGCAAAGTCCATGAAAATATTTCACTCGAGTACGAATTAACTTAAAAATCAATCTATTATCACAACATTTAACATTTTCGGTGTTACATAAGACTAGGAAAATTAAAAAGAGAATATCGGACGGTTTAAGTATATTTATCGAACTATAGCGGCAGCTTTATAAGTAAGTGACTCAAGTGGTAATTATTCCACATAGTCTCACAAGCTTACGCCTCTCAGCGAAACGCTTTGCTTTTAACTATATACACTATGCATTGCCGACGCTTTCCGAAGCCAACTTTTTTTCTGCTCGATACCCCCAATATTTTTCTAGTCTTTGCAAATTTGTCAGTATGCATACAAGGTATTTCCAATGCTTGACACCTTAGTCAGTCACTCTGCTGTATGTACTTCATCCTTCAGCTTGTGTGTGTGTGTTTTTTTTTGTTCCTGTAGATTCCGTATAAAGTAAAGCAAAGCAGGAATATTTGCAAATGCAAACTGAAACTGGAGAAAGTTCAAACAGACAAACAAATGAACGAATAAACACTAAAGGAGCACGACACCCAGACCAAGACCATCAGCACCAGCAACAGCACTCAACTACATCAAACTGACACACTGGTGCAAAGGTGCTTGCAACACTCCCTTCTGTTAACAACAGATGCAACAGCGACGAGGTACGAGGTAAGTATATCTTTGTATGCGAACGGATAGACGACGGAAGACCAAACGCAAAAATATGGAACACTTCACAACTGTATGACAACAGATCCAGCTGTAGCTGTTGTAACTGCAACGGAGATGCGCTTCTCTGACGACATCGCAACCAAGAAGGAGGTAGTAGCGGGTAAGAGAGTACACCGGGGAACAGCCATGTATTTGTGAAAAGTCACCCAATGTCTAAGCGGATGAAGGCAAAAGCGAAAATAAGCTCTACAAGGCAAATATTTAGAAACGATTTTTTGCTAGTTTTTGGAATGGAACCGAGCAGGAAGAAGGAAAGGATACGTTAGGTGGCAGGACAATAAGAGGGCGCCAGCACAGTACAAGGTACAATGTATGTGTGTTGGAGGAAAGAACATCTTTTACACGATTTTAATTGTAGAGTTAAACGAGCAAACGAACACGACTTTTGTTGCAGTGAACATCGACAATGACGACGACTCCGACTACGACTACGACGATGATTTTATTTGCTTTAGGAAAACATTAATAATCAAAATTGCAATTATAACAACAACAGTAACACCGACAACATGGATAACAGCAACAACGATTACAATTACACAAGTGCACACACACACACCGCCACACTTACATCTTGTTTATACAAGGGATGATATAATCCCAGGATAATACCCGGATATAAACCAAACATAACGTTACATTTTCTATTTGAATTCGTCCGTTGTATGACGAAAAGCAACGAAATTAAAAAAAAATTGCTACTTGAAGTAGTAAAAAAATCGAAATCAGTTCGACGCATATCATTGTTGACGCGTTTCCGTTAACGAAACGCTGGTCGATTGTTTACACAAATCACGTGACGATGATTTGTATATTTTTTTATTTTTTGTGTTTATTAAATGATTCATCTCAGTAGCATAGCGAGCGAAAAGGAAAATGAAAGCAGTTGAAATGATTGGTAGACGACATAGGAAATTAAATGCAGCAGAAAGTTGCTGTTCATTACAAACATATTTTAGTTATAAAATAAAGTTCAAAATGTGTTAAAACTAGCAGTTTTACATTTTGTATAAAAATTGAGGTGCTAGTCGGTGCTACCGTTTCGAAAACGTGAATCAATCACAACTTACCAGAGACCGGGAAATAGTCATGGAAGTGGCTTTCTCCGAACCTTTGAAGGGTTTCAGAAACGTGTGCCTGACACTGGCACCAATCTAATATTTATATTTTGAACTCGGAATAAGAGCATGACTACCTTATGTCTTTAGAGTCGCTGAACCCGAACTGAAATCCGTTTTTCCCAATCAAGTCAGTTTTTAAAAAACCTCAAAGACCCAAACTGTGGGGTTCGAATTTCGATATTTCTTGAGCTTTAGAAACAAATCCAGACGTTCAGGAATAAACTGGACATTAGACATTAGTATTAAACTACACAAGAAAAGTATAATTTGATCCCCCAATCCAAAATTTTTTTTTGTGTGGCTGTCAATCATTGGAACCACTCAATCCCCACCAAGGATTGTAGAGTTTAAAGTTGATGATCCCTTACGAGCATCTTGGCAGGTCGTATTGGTTATAAATCAAGAGTCCAAAAAACACCTGGAGAATTCAAACGGCCAAATTCGGTTTGGATTCATAAGTATATCCCTCAAGGGTACACAAAGTGGATACACTGAGCTGGTCGATAACACTATGACACAATTTGAGGGTCATTGTCTCGGGGGTGAACCAAACCAATTTCAAACGATAGCATTTGACCTCAGTAAGAAAACCCTAAACTCCATTTTGCTCCACTACGTTACCAAATTTTTTTTACAGTGGTTTGAAGTTTGAATTTTTTGGTCAAAAGTCGATTAAAAGAATTTAAAAATTAATCACTAAAAGTACATTTGGGGTATTTCATGTCTTCGGAGACCTATACTAAAACATTCAGGGGAATATTTCCTCGGAACATTTTAACCCCCTAGCTGCCACCCGTGTAGGACATTTTTGGCTCAATTTTGAAAAACTGTTTATATGCCAACTTTGGAGGGAGGTCAAAGCTTAGAATCTTCGATAAAAATATTTTCCGGAAATTTTCACTTACAGTCATCGAAGGCAAATAGCCTCTACGAGTCAAAGGTTATAAAATAAAATCAAAGTTAAATGTTAAAAATACTACTTTTGAGCAGAGTGCAACAAACTTTTTCGGGAGTGAACCAAACTAATATCAAAGGATAGCATTTGAAAACCCTAAACTTCATTTTTCTCCATTACGTCACAATTTTTTTTTACAGTGGTTTGAAGTTTGATTTTTTTTTTTTGTAAAAAGTCGAATCAACGAATTTGAATAATCATGTGTAAATATACATTTATGATAGTTCATGTCTTCGGAGATATACATTCAAATTTTCTAGGTAATATTTCATCAGAACATTTGAACCCTACAGGCTATTTGGAACCTTTGACTAATAGAGGCTATTTGTCTTTGGTGACTCTTAGTGAAATTTTCCGGAGAATATTTCTATCGAAGATTCTAAGCCTTGACCTCCGTTCAAAGTTGACATATAAACAGTTTTTCAAAATTGGGCCAAAAATGTCCCACACGGTTGGCAACTAGAGAGTTAAAATGTTCCGACGAAATATTCCCCTGAATGTTTTAGTATAGGTCTCCGAAGACATGAAATACTCCAAATGTACTTTTATAGGTGATTTGTCATATTCTTTAAATCGACTTTTGACCAAAAAATTCAAACTTTAAACCAATGTAAAAAAATTTTTGTGACGTAGTGGAGCAAAATGGAGTTTAGGGTTATGTTACTGAGGTCAAATGCTATCGTTTAATATTGGTTTGGTTCACCCCCGAAAAAGTGTGTTGCACTGTGTAATAAATTGGGATATCCCGTCTCCAGTCAGTCCTACCAAACAGCGTCAGTGATTCCTCTACCTGGTCCTTCGAAAGTAGATGCGGTCTCCCTCTTTTGCTCCATTCTTCGAGGTATTCATAGATTAATTTTCGCGCTGAAGTTTCCTCATCTATCCTCACGACATGGCCTAGCCAGCGAACTCACTTTGATTCGCTTGACCTCATCAATATAATGGTATAACGCGTACAGCTCATGGTTCATCCGAATCCTGCGGAGTATTTTTCTCTCAAACACCGCCAGATGAGTTGCATCCGCTTGTGCATGCGCCCAAGATTCGGAGGACCGATAAAACTAGTACCTGGTACAGTTGGACGTTGGTGGCTCGAGATAGGATGGTGTTTCTGAAGTGCTCGCGAAGCCCAAAGAAACACCTGTTGGCGAGCACTATTCTACGTTCTATGTCTAGGCTGACACTGTTGTTTTTGTCCACGGCGGATCCAAGGTAGATGAATTCATCCACTACCTCAAAGCAATAGTTTTCAACGTTCACGCTGCGTCTCCAACAGGAGGACAATTCATTCGATGATACCATTTACTTCGCCTTGCCCTCATTCACTTGCCAAAACAATTTTCGCCAAACCCTCTCGCATCGTCCGACCGATAATTTCAATATCATCGGTATATGCGAGCAGCATTTATTAAATATGGTGCCAGGACCTTATAGGTAATTGGTGGTTTTTACACTCACTACGGTCACCTTTTCTGTAAATAGCACACTGAGATTCCAATCCTCTGACATGCTCTTCTGAAGCCAAATATTTTCTATGAGCTGTTGCAGCATTAAAACAAGCTCATCTCCACCCACCTTAAACAACTCAGCTGAAAGACCATCAGCCCCAGCGGCTTTATTGTTCTTTAGGCGATATATGACAGTTTTATCTCAGTTTGGGGGACACTCGATGTTATGTCATGTCGGATTGCTAAACAGTCTGCAGCAACCAAGTTTTTAGACAGCAATAGGCTGCAGAAATAATATTTCTATATTCTCAGTACGCTCTCGGAGTCAGTAACGAGATGACCATCCTTGTCTTTACAGGAGGGTACATTTATCTTCAGGTATAATTTTCGGGCTTCAACTTTGTTCCTGTATTCTTTAATGCACATATTATTCCGCTCCTTCAACTCTCGTTTTTTTTGCCTGAAGTTTTGAGTCGCATACCGCCTCTTCTCCCTGTAATTTTCATTAACAGCTCGCGTTACCATTGGCTGCAGTTTGGCCCTGTTTCCGGGTGGCATTGCGTCATTGGTCATCGTACCAGGAATGGACCGCTCATTCCTTTCCATCTAAGGGGCAGCATATTGCCATTTCGCGCTTTTATTTTCGGGAGTTGGAGCATCACGGAGTAGTTGAGTGAGTTGATTGGAATAGGCGTTGGCTATCTCGGTGGTCAACAGTTTAACGAAATCCAGCTTTCTCTGTGCCTGCAGTGAGGTGGTGATCCGAGTTGCTGTTCCCACCCCCCGAACACTTGTATGCCTTCCATCGATTACCACTTGATCTATTCGATTACTCGTAACTTGATCGGAATATATCCACGTTGCCTTGTTAATGTTTTTGTGGTGAAATCGTGTGCTGCTAATTCCCATGTTCCTTGCTGCAGAGAAATCAATCAGTCTGATCCATTAGGCGATGTGTCAGTGTGCAAACTAAATTTTTCGACTGTTGAGCTAAAGACATTCTCCCGCCTATTTTGGCATTAAAATCTTCCAGCACGATTTTAACATCATGGCCCGGGCTACAGTCGTATGTTTCTTCAAGTTGGGCGTAGAATTCGTCTTTGGCCTAGTCAAATTTTTCCTCCGTCGGATCATGAGCACATAACAGAGTGATGTAGAAAAATGGTTCCTTCACTCTTATGGTTTCGATTCGTTCACTGACAGAAGTAAAGTTAGAACTACAAATCCACAACCAAACTCATGCTTATCCGCGTGGCACACATCCTCATCCGCAAGCATCCATAGACAGTCCACCGGATTTCCTGTGCAGCATTAATGTCAGCCTATGTAGTAGTAATGTCAGTAATGTCTTCGAGGACATCCGCCAGTTGAATAAATGAACATGGTCGGTATAGAGTTCTAATATTCCAAGTGCAGATTCTCAAATCATGGTCCTTAAAACGTTTGCGGTGGTCTTCAACATTTTTTTTCTCTTATTTCTCATTTGATTCTCTGCCATTATACTGGGGGAGGGTGACAGGTGGCCCACCCCACCAGGTTCCGCATTTTATTCCTATTGCCAGGATTCATTACAGCCGCTCATTCTGAGACAGTGGGTTTAAATGCACAGTGGGTTTAAATGTACCAAAAGTGAGAATTAATTCAAAAACGGAAGTAGATCTTGCACTGACATGTTTGGTATTGGGTGAAAGTGAATACAATTCTACATCACTAATTACTAAAATTCCTGCTTCAAGTAAATTACTTTTTTGGCAGTGAGCGGTCAAAGTTAAACAATTTTTACAAATTTTGCGTGACGTGGCAAAAACAGAAAATTTAAATATTTCGATTATTTATAATTTGTATAAGGTCTTCTAAAAGTAAAAATATTATAATGGAACCATCAACTAGAGGTATTTGGGTATATAATTAAATATATTTTGTTTAGATAAATGTTTTGCAAATATTTTTAATGTTTTTCTTAAAAGTGCTCCATAAATGTTGTATTTTCGATATAAACATTGAGTTTGAACTAGTTTCTAGGCGAGTCCAAGCTAATTTTATTAAATGCTCTTATAATATGATATATAAGCATATATATCGAATTTTATAGAGGACACCCCATGAATGTTGGTAATAATCTATAATTACCAATAGAAATAATCTTCAACCGAACTATGAAACAATAGCTTAATTTACTGGTAATAACAAAAAAAAATGCTAAAACAATACATTAACTTATCACTTTCACTCTCAAGAGAATGGCGGTAATGGCAGACTTGTTATGAATTCATATGATAAGATATTGATGTTGCCTTATATTACATTTGCTCATATGATTGAATATCGCAATGGATAGAAGTGGGTCGCAGCAATTCAAAGAACTGAACGCGATTCATTCTCGAGATACATTATGACACCATATGACAGTTAAAATACAGGCAGAGAAGTGGCGCAGCTATTTTCCCCTAAGCCATTTCTAAATTTAAAGAACTTTTTGAGAAACTTAACCATTCATTATAATGCAGGTTATTTGAAAAAATGTTGAGAGTATAGCTTATTGATGTTATAACAACGAAACCTAATTGTGATATTACAAATGCGTCATCGAATATATCAATAGAATATATACAACATATAAGTAGCTACAGAAAATAAAAGATGATGATACATTTGTATGCTACGACACTTTCTCTAATAACTACGCAAAACTAATATTCGTCATAGCTAAAATAAAATATACATATATCACACCTACTTTTATCCCGATTTACGGTGCACCTAGTCCAAACCAACTACTGCCAACCGACCAACCAACCAACCAATGATCAAACCCGTACATTCACCCATCTTTTACACCCAACGCGTACACCCAGTTATGCACCACATGTGTCGTCACATGGTTTGAGTTGCCTCAATGGTTGGAGTACTGACTCAATGGCTGCATGGCTGGTTGTTTGGGTGAGAAACGATGTCAACAGGAAGGAATGATTTCTTGTGCCAATATTTTGCCAGAGTACACAATTTCGATTTGTCGAGAGTGTTGTCGCAGACATACTACGGCTAAGAGAACCGAAGGCAAGCTGCCAGCAAACAACATTATTCTTTTTTTTTCTGTGCAGTTTCTGTTTCTGCTGTTTCGTCTTCCTTTCTGTTAGTCCTCATCGCTTTCGTCCTTGACAAAGTGCTCACTCAGCTTTGTGTATATACGAACAAGTATACAGGGGGGAGACGTCAGCGACAACGACGACCATGCCGAGGACATCAGCAACAGCGGCTCTGGTGGTGAGTGGCAGCAACAACAACAACAAACAGTTTACCATATAAATGTTAGTTTCCACGGGTTCCACTTTTAGCTTTGGCTGGATGGCTGGCTGGTTGACTAGCTCCTCCACATTTGCTTCGATTACGTTCTCCAGTGGGAAGGAATATGTACGCTTTTTCTAAAGTACATACATACATGTATGCATGTGTGTGAGTGTGTGCCAGTGTTATCGGTTCCTTTGCTCTCTGTTGTGTTATGTTGATTCAGAGAAAAGGGATTCGCTTTTTGCAAATCAAGTGAAATGTTTGCAAATAGAATTTGTCTATGCTTACTTTAAGTGTTTGTGTATGATATGTATACATACTCAAACTCAAACTCTGTCTCTGTATGTATTTCTTTCTCTTTCGCTCACTAATACATACTTCGTCCGTTTCTTTGTGTCATAGAAGATAACGCACTAGAGATGGAAAGTTTAGTGTTGTAGTTCGAGATTGCAAGAAATTTTTCTTAAGAAATTGTACTGCAGTTTCAAGTAGAGAGGAAACTTGTAGACTGCATTAATAACACAGTAATACAAAAGTTAAAGTAAAACCAGTAAAGAAATTTTAGTCAGGTGAGCTGACTAAAAAATACGCTCACCCATACGATTTTCGGCAGCATGACCAGACGAGACGTATAGTAAAACTGTCGAAAATGTAACGAAAAACGTTACATTGAATATCTCTGGGCTTATGGTCAAAGAAAAAGTCTGTAATTAGTTGGCATAAAATAGCAAAAAAAAATCATAATTTTTAATGGGTTGGGCAAACCTCCCTGTTTCTAAGGATTCACCTGTAAATACAAAATATTAAAATTCAAATATTCTTAATATTAATAAAAAAAAATTCTTTCAGAAATGATTGGGAAATGAATTTGTTTTTATTGCTCGGTTCAAGATCATTTCTATTATAGCTAATAGAGTTTGTTTTTCAAAAGTTGTGTGAAACGGATTATGTGACAGCTGGCAGGGCGGATAGGTATTTCGATAGTTGCCAAGCTATCTCATCAGCAACCTTTGCAATGACTTCTCCACTATCATCACAAACCTTAAGTGTTAAAAGCTCCACCAACGAATGGAGAAGCCAAAACACACCGGT
Organism: Muscina levida; assembly: GCA_964034835.1. Taxonomy (NCBI): domain Eukaryota; kingdom Metazoa; phylum Arthropoda; class Insecta; order Diptera; family Muscidae; genus Muscina; species Muscina levida. Next base: position 186,698,257 of record OZ035880.1, on the reverse strand, counting down.
GCGAAGGTAGGATCAACGAAGACCACGCGTCAGCATAATCCACACAAGCTCTTGTCTACGCTTTGTCCATCGGACAAAATTGCATAGAAATTGTTTTTGGCACAAATGCCAACCCAGTTTTGTTTTTTTCTCTTGTTTTATATTAATTTTTGAAAAATTGGTCATTTGTATGAGAACTAGCAGAAATGTTTCGGTTCTCTTGCGGTTTTGCCTACTGTAACAAAGTTACTCCAAAAAGAAGAAGTTCTGAATCATTCCTTTTGTCAAGTTACATGCCACAATAATTTAATATCGATTTGAAGTTAGTAAGTATCGTATAGGCTCTTTTGTTTGATATAATATAAATAATATATGGTAAAATAATACGCCACGGACTAAAACAGTTTTATTGTAACTGCTAGAAAATAAACCTAGTTCAAAATCATTTGCTGAATAGAAAAGAAAAACTGTTGCTTATGTAGGGAAACGTTATATGAACAGTTTAAGGCAATCGTAATTCTTAATTTTTTTAAATTTGTTTCAGCTAAGTCGGGCTAGTGGTTCTCGAATTATGTCAAAGAAAAGAGCATAAACATGACAAATTCCCCTTTACGATACTTACTGACTTCAAATCGATATTAAATTATTATGGCATGTAACTTGACAGAACGAATGATGCAGAACTTATTGTTTTTGGGGCTACTTTCACGTGCAGTTATCAGAATTGAGTCCCAAATCAATGAGCTGAAAAATGCTATACTGTGTAATTAAACTGAACAAATTCGAATATTCTGCAGTCCGTAAGTTATAGGTATATATGATATATATTTTCAAAATATAGATCATTTTGTATGGGAGGTACCAGAAGGGGTAGGCCGATATAGTCCATATTCATTCCTGAGTCAAATTTCAAAAAATTATATCTTGGACAAAATACGACTGAGTACAGTGTATTTACAAAAAAACAGACGTATTTAAAACTATGATGGTGAATTCGGTAATTTGTATGGAAGGTATCTGAAGGGGTGTGACAAATGTTTCGGGTTTCTGAGGGTTTGTGTACTATCACAAGATAATTAAACTGACTAAATTAAAATAAACTCTAGTTGTCTGTTTGGAAGTTTATTGAAGAAATAATAATTTTCCAAAAGTCATTTTGTATGGGAGGTACCAGAAGGGGTCGGCCGATATAGTCTATATTTCAGAGTAAAATTTTTATAAACGTACATCTAACGTACAGAGTACTTACAAAAAAATATATGGTCAATGGTCATAAGTATGCGAGGCACCAGAAGGGGTGTGACAAAGGTTTTGGTTTTCTGGCTAAATTTAAATATCTTCCAACTGTCGGTTTGAAAGTTATTGAAGAAATAATAATTTTACAAAAATAGGTCAATAGGTCGGCTTTCTACGGTTGAAGCAAAGGGCCGTTACAAAATTCTTCCATCGGGATCTATATTGCGCCATTAGTTTTATTTCGGTCCAAGTCATTCCAATTTCTTTGATTTAGGATTCTAGTAAACTTCTCCATGTGTTGACTGGTCTGCCTCGTCTTCTGCTGCCTTGAGGGTTTCAATCGATCGCCATGTAAGAAATATCGTTCTGGCGTCGTGCCATAACATGGTCAATCTAGCTCAATTTTCTCTTCGTAATTTCGTTGCGGATTGGCTTTTAGCCTGTTCTTTGCCAGAGGTCTCCATTAGAAATTACATACTTTTTTCAGTGCTCCAAAGGACTGATTTGCCCATTTTATGAAATTTGCAATATCCTCATATGAGCCACCGTTGGTAAATATAATGCTCCCCGAAAGCAAAAAGACTTAACATATTCGTGTTCCACATTGTTATTTGTTTATGTGCTGTTGTCCAACATTGGATGCTATATTGTGTGCTTGATCCAATTTGGGTGATATATCATAGTAGTTGTGGGCGAGCAGACACCTTGTTGACCGTAGTTAAGAGTGTTATGCTTTTCCAGTTTTAACATTCTCTAAGATCTCCTTTTTTATTAATTATGACTCCCTCACTTAGTTCTTTTGGAAGAGAATGGGATAACCAAAAGTCTTCGATAATAGGACTGACTATGGATGCGCTGAGAGTTAGATCGGCTTAAAGCATTTCGGGGTTGATGTTGTCTACACCTAGTGTCTTGCCGAGTTTCATTGATGAGAGGAGCAGTGGCATTGAAGGACAGTTGTAGGTTGCGGAATTGACAGTATGTCGGCATAGAAGTCGAACCATATTGTCAATTGCCTCTCCTCGGACGAGGCAGTTCCCCCATTCGGATCTTTTAGAGGGTATATGGTTTTACGGGCATTACCTGAAATATGTTTTGCGATCCTGTGCAGATCTCTACTCCTGTGTGCATCGACAGCAGACTGCGCTTCAGAGGCCTTGTTTTCCGTCCAAACGCGCTTGTGTTTTGATCAGGCGGTCACACATAATTTGATCAGGCGGTCTTAGGTGGTATATTGAGCTTGTAGACACCATTATGAGACTCTAGCTCGGGCAGCGTTTATGGCGCCTTTCAAGCGACTTCTGTCTTCAATAAGTTGCCAGAGAAGGTCTGATATCCAAACTTTACGTTTACGTTGTTTCGCGCTTTCTGAAAAAATGTTTTTGATTCTCCTTCATACCGGGTTCATAAGGAATCGATGTAGCTTTCGCGTACATGAGTGGACTAAAGTTTGACCACTTCATATCGTCTTGACAGAGACTGTGTTTTTTGACGCCGGATTGCAGATATAATCGTATCTCCCCTACAAGCAAGTGGTGATCTGAAGCTTCATCTGCACCACGCTTGTTGCGTACATTCAGTAATGAACTTTTTGTTTATCGCAATGTGATCAATTTGAGTTTCGGTTCGGTGATCTGGGGATACCCATGTTACTTTGTGTACGTCCCTGTGGAGGACGATAGTTCCGCCGATAGTGAATTCGTTATTTGGTGAAATTTTCTCCATTATATTTGTCCCAGTCCGTGAGATCCCATTACGTTTTCCATATTTGTATTATCTGGACCCGCTTGTGCGTTAAAGTCGAAGGTTTTAATAATAATGTCGCCACTAGGTACGGCCTTTGTCGTCCTGCCCAGAAGGCTGGAGAAGTCTTCTCTGTCGCATGGATACGATCCTATCCGAATATGAGTGCCATGTAATAAGAGCATTCTTAGCTTCTTTAGTAATTAAGACGTATACGCCGTTGGATCTAGAGAGTCTACTTGGTTTGCCCGAGTGTAAGAAGGTGATGTTTTCATCTTGTTTCGCAAAGACATTGTATTTTTGTATTATTTGCATAATTGGGCTAATCTTGATGGTTATAAAAGCGTTTTGATATTCCATGTTCTGAATCATGTCCTTGATTTAAAGGGGATCATTTTGGTTTTCATTTGTTTCGGTTTCTGTAATCATTGTGATTTGATATGGATCAATGATTGGCCGTGGCATGATGGTTAGAACACGCGACAACCATGCGGGAGATCCCAGGTTTAACTCCTGCCTCCAGTGATCTAAAAAAATAAAAAAAAATTCTTTCACTGCCGGCCCCCTCGATGTTGTTGTTAGCAACTTCGCAGTATAAGTGTCGAGTTAATCGGCATATCTAGTAAAAGCTTCTCAAACAGTGATGTTCGCATTCGTCGATAAACAAGAAGGTGCCGTTTGTTGTCAATCTAAAAAGTTGAAAGCGTGTTAATTCACAACAACGCGAGAAGCTAAGTTTTTAATGATTGAAATTAAGTTTTTAATGATTGCCCGATCGCATCCGAGTCTGGTATCGGGATTATCAATTGGAGCTTCCAGACCTGCTTTATAACCACTAGTTGTTATTATAGGGTTGTCTATTTAAGTGGAGCCAATTGCTCGCTACGTCGTTTTAAGGATCGTTGGCAACTCATGGAGCCGGAGCCCGCCGATTGTTCGCTACTGCTTATTTAATTCGCTGCTACCCAACATATCTGCTGGACATTCCACTATCCACAACCAGTAATAGCACTCAACTGGGCAGACAGAAGAATGCAGACAACCTCATTACTTAATTTAGGAAAATATTAACATGTATTTGTATATTTTCTTAAGGTTCAGTTAAGGTTTATTCCAGTTATCCTGCCCACCAGCCAGCCAGACAGACAGACGAACAGGGCTCAATCGCCTTAAACGAAATGGGGTCTTAAGATACTTGGGGTCTTACACGTTTCCTTTAATGCGTTACACCTTTTCTCGTATCAAATTATATACACCATCATACCTAAGGTTGGAGGTATAATAATACAAAATTTAAAATATCCTTCCGTAGAATAAAAATTACATTAATTGTTCCGATTAAATATTCAAATTAAAACTTTTAGTACCATCTCTAATATGCACACACAATCACACATTTTATACAAAATCAGTGAACATGTATACAATACGTATATGGGTTAGTGTGTGTGTGTGTGAGTGTGTGCCAATGCTTGTGAGTGTGTTTAACTTTGTATGCATTATGATGATGATCAGTGCAGCAAATGTGAACATAACTGTATAACTGTACAAATATGTACACAAGTCAGTCAGGCTGCCTTGGCTCGATAGATGGGTGGATGGATGATGCACGACGGATGGATGGATGACTGACTCAATGGTTGCATAGAACACTGACTGACTGGTTAGACGATAAAGAGATGCCTGGCTGGATGCATGACTTGCTTGGATTCATGATGGCTGGCTGGCTCTTTGACTGAATGACTCTGACTGATTGTACTACCACGACGACAACGACGACGAATGTTTTGATGGAGTACCGTAACACACATTGTCGTATTGCTGTCATTGCAGTTGCACCGAGCTGTGTGTTCCACTTTGCTTCCAATTAAAGATATTTTTCTGTGATTTCATTTTCAGTTTCCATAAAGTTCTTTATGCTGTTTTTTTTTCTTTTTGTGTATTTCCAGTTGCTCTCATTGTTTACAATTTGTACATAGCTGTACTAAGCTAATAATGTTGATAATACGAGGATTAATTAGCAAAGTGTTAAAAACTCTTTCAAACACAACCATATGCACGTGCTTATATTCGCAAACACACACATACTTGTTCGTACTCTTATATAATTTTTCTATACTAGAACATATGTTCACAATTTGCATCCAATTATTGAGACTAACAAGGTTCTTTTACGATAGTTTTCATTAAATTGTCCAATTTGAGAGATGGAAGCGAATGTAAGATATTTGCGTACCTATATGTACAAGAAATGAAAGCACAAAGGTGCCAACATAATGTAAAAATCGTAATATATAATATAACAATATTGTGTACTTAAAATGAGCTTTAAAGCAGAAAGAGGGTAATTGTTCGAAAATTTTAAGAAACTAGAAAATGCGGGTATCTTTTGGATGACCTGTGTTCAATACCTAAAATAAAAAGTACCCAGTATTCCAGGCTTTTAAATGATGCAAGAGAGAGCTCCCACCTTCATACATAGAAGGCAAATAGAAAAGAAGTAAGTTTGCAAGTAACTTAAGCAATTTTTTTTTGGTAGCTCTTACTTGGAAATTGTGGTTCGAAAAGAAGACTAACACAGTTCAACATATGATTTTGGGACTCAATTCTGAGAACTGCACGTGTAGGTAGCCCCAAAATGAAGAAGTTCTGCATCATTCGTTTTGTCAAGTTACATGCCATAATAATTTAATATCGATTTGAAGGTAGTAAGTATCGTGTAGGGGAATTTGTCACGTTTTATGTTCTTTTGTTTGACATAATATAAATATTATATGGTGGCGTATGATTTATTCCACGTTAATCATACGCCACTGATTACAACAGTTTTATTGTAACTGCTACAAAATAAACCCAGTTCAAAATAATTTGATGAATAGAAAAATGAAACTGATGTTTATGTAGGAAAACGTTATATCAACAGATTCAAAGAATTGTAATTCTTATTTTTTTAAATTTGTTTCAGCTAAATCGTACTAGCGGTTCTCGAGTTATGTCAAACAAAACAGCCTAAAACGTGACAACTTCATATCGATACTTACTAACTTCAAATCGATATTAAATTATTATGGCATGTAGCTTGACAAAACGAATGATGCAGAACTTCATCTTTATGGGACTACTTTCACGTGAAGTCCACAGAATTGAGTTCCAAATCAATGAGCTAAAAAATCTTGTACTGTATAATGCATCGGCTAGGTGGTGAAAAATTGCCAAAATGTTAAGAACTTTTTACATTTTACGACCACTTGAGTCGATCTTTCTCCCACAAATTGTTATTAGCTTCAACATTTCAAACACTCACGATATCAACCCATTGAAAATTCTACGAAACTACTTAAAAAAAGCAACCATCAAATGTTCAATTAACTCGATCGCTGTTTTTCACACAAACCCCTTAAAGGGTTGCATATCACACTTGAAAATCTGCATGCGACATGACCAAATGAAACACTTACATTCCGTTTTGTTTTTTTGTTAACTTCATAACTATTTAGGGATGCTGCGGTTTTACAACGACAACAAACTAAGCACTCGATATCACATGAAACTTTTCCATAAACTTTCCTATGCCACAATGATGTACTTTGTATGCTACTTAAAAAGCCTGTTGTAGTAAGTAACACAACAAAGTTAGCAACATTATTAGCAGCAGAGGCACATAATTTTTTAATAACTAATGCAAAGTAGTGGTTATTGTTTATTTTAAGGATGTTGCAGTGAAACTTTTTTATTATGAATATTAGTTATTTAGTGGCACATAATAGCAGGCAGTAGTAGAACGGACAATTGGATGGTGAGAACAAAGTGTCAGCAGGAGGAGGGTGGTGTTTTTTTGTTTTTTTATGAAAAGTACCAACAACCCTTTGTGATTTGAAAGCTTAGCTGGCAGACAGCAAGCGACACTTCAAGTATGTACTTAAGTGTTTCAAAATATTTATAACTAAAGTGCTTTGCTTTCTCTACTAGATCCGTTTAATTTTTTGGGATGTGGTATAGGGCGTTGTGATGTACATACATAATGCAAAAAATCATTGGATTTTAAGCACAGTGGTTTGAAAGGGCGATTATATAAAAGTTAATTGAGCTGTCGACACATCAAAACAAAAATATTTTAAGTCTTTTTCGTTCGTTTGAGCGATGCCGTTGTACAGCTCATACCGCTCGTGGTCCAAATGTTTTGTGAAGTATTTTTCTCTCGAAGTCTCCCAAAATAGATTGTTCATTTGGATCCTTGTTCTTCGAGAGAGGGATTTGTCATTAAATCGCTTGCTTAGCGCATAATAGCAGCGGTTTCCGATCAATAGTCTCTTGATTTTCAGGCTGACAATATCGTCTACCACTTCAAAGTTATAGTTCTCAACGTTCACGCTGCGTCCCAGACGAGTAGACTTTGTTCGTTGAAACAAATAACTTGATTGAGTCCTCATTTATCACCTGACCCACTTCTGCCGATTGCTTCTCAATGCTCGAAAAGGCCGTAATAACATTTCGCAATCCACGTCCAATTTTATCTATATCGTCGGCATACACGAGCAGCAAATGACTTTTGTTATAGATGGTACTATACCTGTTAACTGCAGCCTTCCACATAATCATCTCCATTACGATGTAAAGAGATCGAATGACAGACTATCGCACTGTCTGAGTCCTCGCTTGGTAGTACATGGCTCTGCCTAATTTTTGCCTATTTTCACTGAAGCCTTCGTGTCAGTCAGTATCATCCCGCAAAGTCGTATTAGCCTCGCGGGGATACCAAACTCAGCCATATCATCTAACAATTTCTGTCGTATCGGACTGTCGAATGCAGCTTGGTAGTCGTTGAGCAGATAGTAAGTGTCGATCTGCACATCTTGGGTCTTCTTTAGGATTTGTCGTAGTGTGAATATCTGGTCGGTCGTTGATTTACCAGGTCTAAGGCCACACTAGTAATGTCCAATCAGCTTCGCCAGAATGGGTTTTAATCTTTCATAGAACACACAAGACTGGACCTTGTATGCGATGGGTATACGGCTGATCTCCTTTTATAAGCACAAGACATTGAACACTCAAATTCCAATCATGGGGCATGCATTCCTTGAGCCAAATCGTATTTATGAGCTGATGCAGGCATGTTGCCATTTCCTCGCCACCGGCTTTAATAAGCTCTGCCGGCAGTCCATCGGTTAGTTTTAAGCCGTGCAATTGCAGTGCTGATTTCGCTTTGCCTCGGTGGTGAACAATCTACTTCGCCGTCGATGATTGGTGTGATTTTATCATTTATGCTGCCTTCGAGCAGAAAAAGAAAGTGTTCCCTCTATGTTTGGAGAGAGACACTCTGAGTGCCCGTGACCATATTTCCGTCTTTGTCCTTACGGGTGGGGATCCCTGTTCTAAAACCTTTACTTTTTACCTTTTGGTAGAACTTTCGGGCCTCACCTCTATCCCTGTTATTTTCGATACCCTGGCTCTCTCTTTTCTCCACCGAAGCTTTTATCGTCTGAACAGGCGTTTCATCTCCCTCCTCTTCTCATTATCACGCTCCGTCTAAGCACGCATTGCCCTTTACTACAGTTTTGCCTTATATGCCACGTCAATTTCCTCAGACATTTCGCGACATTCATCATCGTACCAGGGCTTGTCTCAGCGTGGTTTTTCATAACCCAGTACGGCAGTGGTCAGGGACCGGCCGTGGCATAGCAGTAAGAACACCCGACCACGATGCGGAAGATCCGTGGTTCGATTCCCAGCTCGAGTCATCTAGATTTTTCTTTCATTTTCGACCCCCTCGATGTTGTCGACAGCAACTTCGCAGTATAATTGTTGAGATAATCGGCATGTCAAGTTAAGGCTTCTCAAACAGTAACGTTCGCATTCGGTGATAAACAAGTAGGTGCCTTTTGTTGTGAATCTAAAATAGAAAGCGTGTTAATTCACAACAACGCGAGAAGCCATCCCATACCTCATTCATGGGGTGTAAAGGGAAATTATGTATGTTAAGTACGGCAGTTGTCATAGAATTCGCAATATGCTGCCACTGTGTGTCGGGAATATCAGAATTGGGGAGGTATGCATTGGTTGGCATTGGCTATCTCGATGGTATGCAGCATTGTGATGTGTAGCTTTCTCTGCGTTTAGTTAGTAGCGTTTTAGCACTACTTAATCGCGTGCGTACCTTGGCTGCAACTAGGTGGTGATTCGAGACAATATTTGTACCGCGCATCACACGCATGTTCATATCGCTTGAGAAATGCCTTCCAACGATTGCCAAGTGATTAATCTGGGTTCTTGTTATAGGGGAATCTGGTTCCATTTACTACCTATTGCTTGCCGACGCGAAGCTAACCATCCTTAATCCGTTATCGGAGGTGTTGTTGTGTAGATCAAATTTTCTGACTGCTGACATCTTTAATGTTCTCGTCTTTGTCTTCTGTCGGGTGGCTACACAAATCAGCGTAAGCCACTAAGAGAGCCACCGTGTTGAGTAACTTCAGTAACTTCTGTTATCTACTCCCTAGGACGCATTGGTGGTAGAATGCCATTTAGGTTGCTCAACATTATGCTTTTTCATATTAGCTGTCATGCCATAGTTTGGCCCGACAAACACGTGATCTATCGAACGTTGTGAGCTGCTTGGGGACCTCAAAAGAGAGCTTCTGGTTAATCCCAAGTGAATAACGATCAGAACAAATCGAAGTAGAAAATCCCCCATTCCCCGTTTTAGTCACCTATACAGAATCCTATTCTATCCTACCGTGAGCAGAATGGTAAGGGTACGAACAATAGGTGAGGGAGCGAATGACTGATAACACTTATCAATAGTGATCATGCCACACGAGTTCTTATAGATAATTATGTTTTGACTACTTACACTTTTTACAAAAACGTACTCAATTTTCTTGTAATGATGTCAAACAAAAGAGCATAACCTGTGACAAATTCCCCTATACGGTACTTACTAATTTCAAATTGATATTAAATTATTATGGCATGTAACTTGATAAAACAAATAATGCAGAACGTCTTCTTTTTGGGGCTACTTTCATGTGCAGTTCTCAGAATTGAGTCCCAATCAATAAGCTGAAAAATTTTATATTGTATTTGTGATGAAAAAACGGATTTTACAAATATTCATTAAAAATGACTCTGTGTACCAAAAACCATGAATTTTGATTCTCCTTATCAAAGAATGCTGCGATTTCGAACACTATCCTTTAACACCCTCTAAATCACTGTCCACATAATGCGAATACATATGTATATGAAACTTTCACAATTCCAACATATTTGTATACGTTTCGTTTTGTCAATGAAGTTGATAGACTCTACACACGAGCTTTTGTGTAAATGATGTCAACGTCATCAGGCTGATGATAGCGATGATTATGATGATGATGGTGATGAGGGATACATGTGGACGGGGTCGATGACGGCCAAACAATTTATCTCAATGGCACTTCAGTGACTAAACCTAAACAATATTTTAACAATAAACCTCGATGGATGTGAAGAGGTTACAGCCGTAAACCAAAACCATAACAGAAACAATAATCGTATGTATGTGAACTTAGATTGCCAGGGCGGCTTTGTCACAACACCACCCCCTGTCCTGGCAACAATGAGTCAGTGGCAAGTGTTGCATTTTTGCGCGAAAGGTCTATCCCGGGCCATGGAACATTAGGGGGAGTGAGTCTGCTGCCATAGTGACAGCAGCAAAGGGGCGTTAAACCACAATATTGTGTTGATATTTTCTGTTAGTTTTATACATAATTTTATGAATCTGTTTTTGTCAAGCGTGATAAAGAGTACTTAGTACGTTAGAGTCGGGTGTATTTGAACATTGAACATTGTGCGTGTGTAGAATATCGAAACGTATAGATTCTTCCATTGTTCATTGTGTCATCGATGGATCGATGGATGGTAGAACGAAGCAATGAATGGATGACCTGAAGTGTTTACTCTATACTTCACTCATTTCAACAAAACGTGTTTGCAAAGGATAATCAGGAAGGGCAGGGAGGGGGGTTAGCGGAGTGGTGGATTGAGGAGTGAATCTGCCGTTATATTTGATGCGTATTAATTGTATTTGACACCTTCGTTTGTGGTTTATCTGTCCATGAAGTTTTGTGTGCAGATCTTTATGAATACAAACATTATTGGCGAAGGATTTGGTTGTTACAATTAGTCGGATGAAGTGTTGTAGTGAAAAATGCAAATTGGCTTATTTGGAAGTTGACTTAATTTTTGTACGAATTATATAAATTGTAGCAGTTAATAAAATTTTTGCGTATATTGATTCGCAGATTCATAAGTGTTCAAAGTCAGAAATTGAACGATTGACAAAACATGTACAACGGTATGCGTTTGATTTCCTAAGGATACGAAATAACAAATAGGTAAAATGTTTATAACGGCCATATGTAGGGTGCATGGATCGAAAACTTTTTGGTGTTCTAAAACCCATAATAATTTTTGAACCCATGCTAATCTTGAAACTTTCAGATACTGGAGAAAACAACATGCGCAATTTTTTAAAAATAAAATTAAGAAAATCAATCAATCAATCAATTTTCCAGGATAAGGATAAATACGTCTAAAGTATATTATTTAAGTTTTGACACATTGATCGTTACAATATGATGTCACATTCAAAAGTTATACCAAAATAAACACAGCTCTCTCTTTACAAAAATGCCGCAAATGACATCATCAAAATTAGAACTGCATCAAAACAATTGGTACCACCCTTGTGGTCTCTGATATTCAGATATGTATAACAGTGTCACATACACCAGCCTTGAAATTGAAAGGTTGATTTTCTTGAATTTTGTTCCTTTGCGTCATTATTCAGTTGTCTAATAAAATAAGTGAGTATTCTATTATACATGCAAAATTTCACTTCATAACCACTTCTGTTTAAAAACTCAACCCTTCTAATTCTTTCGAAACCATTTAGTTTTACAAGATTCTCTTCCCAATTTCCTAAAGTTGTGCAAAAACTTTTGTCTTACTATCTTTAGAAACTTTATTCTTGTTCAGCAGACAATTTAAAAAAGTTTCAACAAGATTTTTAGTTTTCCTTTAATTAAAATCATATTTTCCATCCATATGGTACGAAGTACATGGACGATAATGTGTCATGATATTTTTTACACTTCCATGAACGTGCAAATTTATTACTTGTTAAAAACATAACTCATTCCGTAGCCGTTCACCCGTTTGTGCTTTCTTTCGTATGTGTTAAGAATTTTGCAAGATATGAAATTTTATTTTTGTGACTTCATAGTTTCGAGTGCATACATGTGCACAGATATGTTGCTGCTAAATGAAAATGACAAAAGGTGTATTTGGTGATGTGATAATGGAATTGTAGAAAAATATGTATCACCGAATTTATAAAAAAAGTCTAAACCGACGAGCTGTTACTGCAGCCTGCAGGGTAGTTGGGAATGAATCAGTAGAAGTCCGTTAAGGTGTAGAAAAGGGCAAAGGATTTGTTTCGAGCATGAACGTCGACTACAATAAATATTTTGGCGTATTGCAAGCTTATGTCACTGCTTCTCAATTCTGGCTTAAGTAAGGCTAAGTTAGGTTAGGTGAAGGAAATGTGCCAGCAAGTATTTGTATAACAATATGTGTAGATAAAAGGCTTGGGTGACTGACTAATTAACCCCAGTTTAAACGACTAAGCGAGAACCTTGAAATTTGGAATGAATGTTTCTTTTATGATGTAGTCAAGCATTCAGAAAGAAAATTTGGAAATTCGGACTGCAAGGGGATAAAAAGGGCGTGGCACATCCACATACAGCTTGAAATTTGAAATCTTATAAACTATTATAGGTATGAAGTCGAGATTTGGTACATATGTTGGTTGTACAAGAAAAAATATTATTTTTGTGGAAAGGGAGCGATGCCACTTCCCTTTTAAAAAATCGTTATATGTGTCAAAGAAATGGACCGATTGCAATAGAATTGTCTATGTGTGGTACAGTTCGCAGTATCAGTTCCCCTATCATAGGCTACATGAAAACATAGTTAGGCAATGAGGTGTGGAACCGCCCACAAAAACCAAAATTTCAATCGGTCATAACTCACGAGTCGTCAAAGGTATGAAGATAAGATTTGAAACATATGTAACTGGTACAAGTAGAATTAAGTCTCGCTGGTTAACGGGCGGTGCCTCACCCCTTTCGAAAAAATCGTTATATAGCCCAAATAAGTGGATCGATTACAGTGAAGTTTTGCCTGTGTGGTACTGTCCGTAGGGACATTATCATAGGCTACATAAAAACCTAATAACAGCTAAGATAAGATTTTTGAAAATTCCTAATTTTAGGGGCAAAAAAATTAGTAAAGGGATAAAAATTATCCTATTGCTCAGATCAAATGGCCATTGCTATATCCTTGAAATTTATATGGGCGTGCTTCCTTATGAAATTAGAACGAAGCAAAAGAGGCCCAGACCAAATGCCTAAATTAGAGTCACGAAAATTTATGTAAAATTGCTCCTAAAAACATAAGAAAAAAAGAGGATAAAAATGGACCATCTGCTAGACCAAACGGCTAAAGCTATAATCGTATAAGAACATGGTCCCTATAGGATTGGAGGTGGTTCCTGTCTATCAAAAGGTACTTAAGTGGTACAATCACCCAGACCAATGGGCTAAAGCTACAATCACATAATTCATATAAAACTCGTACTTTTAGGGATAAAAATGGTACCCATTGATCTTATAATACTCCATAATATATTCGAATATATTTCTCAAATTTTTACTTTTAGAGAGGTAAAAATAGGAAGCATCGTCCTGAGCGCACGGCTAAAGCTACAGTTACACTTTTACGAAATAGAGAAGTTGTGCCGTAAGTACTAATTTTCCATATTTGTTTTCTTAGGGCCACAAAGGGACGAAAGTTAAACCATCTCCCAGATCTTAGGGGGTGAAGATAGATGTTAGTTATGCTTGAGAGAAATGTTAAGAAGGAAAAAATAACTGGGAGTCGGTCATACATTTTACCCATCTAAGGGACACTCCGTGGCAATTGTGGGCTTGTTGTAGATTTTTTTCCCCTACCCCACTACCTACCTACCCACGATGCGCAGCCATTTGCCCAGACCACACAGTGTCTATTTTTTGGCTCATGATTTTTTTCCCCATCCACACAAAACTTGGTGGCGAGCCGTATCGAAACCGAAAACTCGTGCACTTTACCAACCCTTATGTAGAACTAAGGGGACATTTTCGGTTATTTATATGGAAGGTACCCAAAGAGGTGTTTCAAATGGTTGTCCGTTTGGAAGCTATAGGAGAAATAAGACTGTCCAAAAAAAGGTTATTTTGTATAGGAGGTACGAGAAAGGGTCAGCCGATGCAGCCCTTATTCATTCCTGAGTCAAATTTTCCTAAGCGTACATCTAACGCAAAATACGACTGAATTCAGAGAACTTATAAAAAAGACAGTATGTAAAACTATGATGGCTAATTCGGTCTTTTGTATGGGAGGTACCAGAAGGGGTGCGGCAAAGATTTGGGGTTTCGGAGTGTATGTCTACTATAACAAGATAATTATGTTAAACTGACAAATTCACATATCCTCCAGTTGTTGGTTTGGAAGTTATGGAAGAAATATTAACTATCGAAAAAATAGTTAATTTTCAATGTTAGGTACCAAAAGGGGTAACTGGGGTCTGCTTATTTACAATCCCATTACTTCTTTTTAGAAAATAATACTGGCAAATTTTCATAAGGATTAATTAGGGATTAATTGAGCCCATGGCTTTAACGTGGTAAAAAGTTTTGAAACTAATTTGTTTTTAAGATACTTGGTGTCTTACACATCTTCTTTTATGCGCTTCCGTTTTTCTCGTATCAACTGATGTATACCCTAACTCTAAGGGTGACGGTATAAAAAGAAGCATACAAGAAAGAAGAAGAATAATCTTAAATCAGGTATCATAGTCAAACTTATTTACTACATGACCTTTCGTGGTCTCTGTGGTAGTACTGCCTCCATTTCCGCGCAATACATTCGTATATTAGATGACCTATTACTTTCGTTTCTTCCTCATCTCCACAGTTGCGACAGAAATCCACTGTAGAACCCACTGTAGAACCCTGCCCGACGCCGAACTTATAGACAAACATTATTATTTTCCATTTTCAGCAGTTCGGGTGTACGCTTAATAAATAATCTAGGCCAGATTTCCATAGAAATACAACCGTTTCCGGATTTCCAGCTCTAATCTATTCCAGTCAATGTCATATTATCCCATAATAATAAGAAATCGGTGGCAATACCATTGTCGAACTACAGGTAAGTTCTTCAACGCTTGACCAATTTTGATTTTCTTTCATAGTAGGCTATCATACTAATTGCCAATTCACATCGCTCATATGGGTTCCTCTGAGAGGAAGAGCCAGGAAAAAAACATTTTTATATTTTTCAGAATATTTTAGTTTTACCGTTACATATAATCCTCATAAAATGCATAAAATCGATTTCCTTCCCTTTGCTTAGGAATAACACAAATCTTTCTTCGGAAATTCTATCATTCCACAGTGCATTACACTATCCACAAGCGCACGACTTATGTGCATGTGGAATAACTCGAGTACGAGTAACAACACTTAAAAATAATGCTGGCAATGCATATGTGCACATGTACATAAGTAGTACCTATGTATGTGCATGCAAGAGAACGTTCAGCAACGACAACAGCAAAAAATGTCAGCAACAATTTCTTCATGTATTAAATTTTTTGCAGAGAAAGTTTGTCAATAATTAATATTTTTTTCGTCCAAACGAGGTTGCTCTTGTGTAAAAGTAATTAAGACGATGGCGGAGATGAAATGTCTGCAGGACAGGTTGCATAAATTAATTGCCATGAAAGGACATTCTCTTACTTTAGTTGTGCTATTACAAAGATTCTAAATGTTGAAGATATCTAGCCAAAAATAGCAACGAAAAAAAAACATTCATTGATTTGAAAAGATGTTAAAAGAAAATGAGAAAAGTGATACTTTATATGTTTTCAAAAGGACACTTTGATGAGAGACAACAACAACAACAAAAATGCTAACAAATGACGGCAGTGTCACTTTGATGTGTTAAATTTTTAATTTTTCCCCCATGCCCAAAATCACTTGAAAGTTATCGACGTCATCGTCAACATTATAATAGTCATTATATTAAAAACATGAACCTAATGGAAAATACCCTCTCAACCGCCCAATGATTTTTCACTTAGGTGTTTCCATACGCCGAAGAGGGAAAGGAGTTTGAGGCGGCCAATGCGTCTCTTCAATTTGGAGATCAAATATACTACATACAGGTAATAATCATCAACTTGAGATCAAACACTGGCAAAATATTTACTCATGCGGCAAACATCACATGGATGCCAGGCATAAAACTGTATGTAACAGCACCAAAGCGTTTCTACAGGCCGTCGCACATAAAGTACATACATATCTGTATCTGCATACGCTCATATGTTTTGGAAGCGGTCGCGTTTAAGTACTTGTGTCGCATTTGCACCACGTTGTCGGGGACAGGTAAAACGCACAATTGAAAACGAAGAAAGATGGAGATCCCAGTCCAGGCTGTGTTTACATACCAGTCGACATCCGTCCATCACCGACGGGCCGCTCGCTAGCTCATCATCATCATCGTCGCTCATATTGTTATGTTTAATAACGACCAAATTTGAATTTTGTGTTATTTTAAACGTCGATGAAGAAGTGATAAATTTC
The DNA here is from genome assembly GCA_964034835.1 of Muscina levida. Lineage (NCBI taxonomy): Eukaryota > Metazoa > Arthropoda > Insecta > Diptera > Muscidae > Muscina > Muscina levida. Next base: position 186,681,566 of record OZ035880.1, on the reverse strand, counting down.
ACCTGTAAACGTTTTTTTTTGTCTTTAGTACGTCGGCGCGTCTTCTTTCTCTTATGGTGTGTTGTTCATAATATTTTGTTTGGAAATAAATAAACAAATGCATTTAGTATTTAAGCAAAGACTTTGTCTGTGATTTAGACAAGTGGCACGCTATAAAAACACTAAAAGTATGATACAAATGTCGTCGGAAAACATCTAAGGAAGGTAACCAATTCTGATTGTATGTGTGTGTGTTCATGAGTAGAGGGACCACACACAAAGGATATGTAAACTAAGATGTAGTTGGCAAATGTGTACTGTACTTAACATTAATTTGAATAGCGAAAAGTGTATTTATTATAATGAGCAATAATTTCCACAGATGCAAGAATTAACGGATTTCGCAGTAGGCAAAAAAAGGCTTGGAAAGTTTTCTTTTGGATAGAATCTATGGCACAAGAACTTACAAAAATTAACTCAATATGAATCAGTCGGGAACTAAAAGGTTTCTGTCTGCAGACTAGTTTACAAAATTCTCTCTTAAGAAAAAAACGTAATTTCCCTTTAGACCCCTTGAATGAGGTGTGGGATAGCTTTTCTCGTTGTTGTGAATTAATACGCCTTCTATTTTAGATTTACAACAAACGGCACCTACTTGTTTATCGCCGAATTCGAATCTTACTGTTTGAGAAGCCTAGACTAGACTAGACTAGACTAGACTAGACTAGACTAGACTAGACTAGACTAGACTAGACTAGACTAGACTAGACTAGACTAGACTAGACTAGACTAGACTAGACTAGACTAGACTAGACTAGACTAGACTAGACTAGACTAGACTAGACTAGACTAGACTAGACTAGACTAGACTAGACTAGACTAGACTAGACTAGACTAGACTAGACTAGACTAGACTAGACTAGACTAGACTAGACTAGACTAGACTAGACTAGACTAGACTAGACTAGACTAGACTAGACTAGACTAGACTATACTGCAAAGTTGCTGTCGACAACATTGAGGGAGCCGGCAATATATGACTGGAGCCAGGAATCGAACCACGGATCTCTCGCATGGTAGTCGCGAGTTCTAACCAATATTCCCAACCAGGCCCAAAATGCTCTCACGCAGGCATTATATACCCACTAGTTTAGCAAATTAAGTTAAATGGTTTCAAAAATATACTTCCAGTTGATTCTCAGCTTATTCCGATGCAATTGATGCTCCGCTGGCTTAAATTCTTGAACGAGTTAAAGTTTCCAAAAGGTCTTAAGTTCCTTACCGGATTTGGACTGAAGAAACATCGGCCTATTCAACGATATATATAGTTATATAGCTAACTTACCATTTAACTGTTTTTGCCTCGAAATCGTAAACTTTTTGGATTAATTTCACAATTTTTGAATCCAAACATAAGACTGTCCAATACATAGAAACAAATTGTAATTACGATCAGACAGGGAATATATCTTTATCAAACTAACATAAACTAACTAAATTGAAAAAAGACTTAAGATAAACGCTTACAATGGCACAACATCTCCCATTTTTTGTATAATCAAACTTTTTAATTTTCTATTGGGTAACTATTGAAATCATTGCAAGCCTTCCAGCATTTTAATTTATTTCAGTTTTAATAAATAACAAATAGTATATAAATTTTTTTTTTTTTTTTTTTGCAATTTTTCATTTATTAGAAATACTGGATTACACACAACCATACGTCTATATTTCATAGATATACATTTTCTAATTGACAAAACTAAAAACTTGAAGAAAATCGTAGCAAACTAAAATGAAATGAATATTGTCACAAAACCACAAGAACATTTATTTCTTTGATGGTTAAATAAATACAAGACTGCACTCAAGAAGATACAATTATAGGTATAATATTGTTAAAAAAAACAACAACAAAATGCAAAATTGGCAAGAATTGCAATAGTCAGGCAGATATTTCTTGATATTTTTAAAAATATTTGTAATCCAGTCAAGTTCGTTTTTGTGTTGCATATAGAAATACATACTTTTTTTAATTTGATGTTCGTCCATTAGAGTAACAAACAGAAAAAAGAAAACAAATGAATACCACAAGAATAAATCGACATGTATAGATAGACGCACACACAAACACGCATACATATGTATATCCATACCTACATCAATAAAACTACCTCAATGAGTATAAAATCATTGAGGTAGTAAGAAATAAAAATGGACTTGTAATCTAGAACACAATTCCAATGAATCTATCCTATGTACAATAAAGCAAGCAGATGTGCTTTTATAAAACTAACTTCACCATCAGTGCGTATGTGCCAATGCACAGATACCGCATCGCATACGTACATACCCTTACATTTATGCATTATGGCTTTACCTTTCGGAGGCTACAATGACAACCTACAACAATTCATGTTGCTGTTTTGTGTTCGTTTTTTTTTTGGTTTTGTCTTTTATCCACGTTACATACATGAATGAGGCTTACACATGCGTTATCTTTTGGGTTGAGGTTCTATTTAGCTCATAGCTACCCATCAGTATCGTCACAGGCTATAAGCATTATTCCTATATCTTCCTGATGAATATATTTTGCTGTTATGATAGGAAGGAAACACATCAAACAATTGCATTTATGGAGAGTGGTGTACAATGCTTATTTAAAATAATAACATGTACACTTAAAACGTAGGTCTGTAAATATATTCAAACACTTGATTTAATAACTTAATATCTATAAAACTTTTCTGGTAAAGCAAATTCAAGCACGCTGAATGCAAGGTTACTAGCCTTTTCTCGATTTAAAATGCTAATGGATATTTTGATGTTAATTTTAAAATTTAGAGAATTTTATAAAACATTAAGAGCCATTTTGCTCTTCAACAAAAAACTTTCCGCGAAATATAACTCTTTCTTAAAATACTTTTTTCCCCAATTTTTAAATTAAGTTTTCCTCAGTTAAATAGTTTGAAATTCAATATATTTGGGGTTTTTATACAGAAATATTTTATGTACCGGAACTCCGTCGCTTGACAAACGATAAGTTTTTTGGACATTTGAAAGAAAGTTTTTGGACATGTCCTTAGTTTTGAAGAGCTTGTGACATGGAATTCTACATTAAACTCTTGTCCTTGTTCAAACCGCAAATCCACTGTATGGTTGTTTGAAAGTTGGTACCACTAACATTTACTTATTGATGTTATATATAACGTATTGTTAAAGGAGCCAAGCTATTCTTATAGATGGAATGACTATAAGGTCATTGGTTCAATGCGGACCTACTGTTGGTCAGTGTAATTTTACAAAGACATCTAAGCTTTGCACAGAAAGCATAAGATTACGAAAAGCTGATCTCTGGCGGCAATTGGCACAGCAGAAAGGACTATCTGGTTCCGACGATGGATTTTTCATCATGCTCGGAGATAGTGATCCATGATAGAGAGGACTGGCAAGTTTCTTTAACGTTCGGGGGGCTAACTATCTTTACTTATAGCTGATAAAGGGACATCGAAACAGTAACAGATATCTTAAGCGAGAAGCAGACCCGAAAAAGGGCTGGAGATTCATTAATGAATTGTTGGGAAGAGTTGGAAGAAAAGAGTTTAACTTAAAAACATCAGATGGAACACTAGTTTTGGATGATCAGATAAAAGCAAATATTTTGAACAAATTTTTCATTCAATCTGTAAGAGAGTTAAGGAGTCAGATACAAGTGCATCCTGGGGATAACTGGAATTTGTTACGCACTTTAATACCAAGTTCAAATCGTTTTTATTTTCAGACTGTTACCGTTGATGACATTATATTCATTATTAATAATTTAAATTTAAAAAGGTCAACCGGTTATGATAATATTCCGCCAATTCTGATGGTTAAATGCAAAGACATAATTGCTCCCATTTTGTGTAATGTTTTCAATAAAATAGTTGGTATGTCAAAATTTCCCAATTGTTTAAAAATTAGTAAAATTGTGCCTATTCCAAAAGTAGTAAATGCTTTTGAAGCAAAAGATTTTCGACCAGTTGCGTTGCTATCAATTATTGATAAGATTTTTGAAAAAATTATTCATGGGAGACTTACATCATATTTTGATGATAGTAATTATTTTTATAAATACCAATTTGGTTTTAAAAAAGGCTGTGGCACTGAAGAAGCGGTTGTGAATGTTGTTAATTTCATATGCAATGGTTTGGATAATGGTTCGGCAGGAGTTGCAGGTCTCTTTCTTGATTTTACGAAGGCTTTTGATTTAGTGGATCATGAAATCATGCTGCAGAAGTTAAAATGTTATGGAATTATGGGAAAGGAGTTGAAATTATTTGAGGATTACTTGCTAAATAGGAAGCAGTTTGTGCAAGTCTCTAGTTGCAGGAGTGAAATGTTAAATGTTGAATGTGGTGTACCGCAGGGTAGCTGTTTGGGACCACTATTATTTTCAATTTCAGATGATGTTTGCCTATTCTATCCCTACAAATATGATTTGGCTTTAAAGACTAATATGGAACGGGATGTTTCCCTAATAGTTGAGTATTCCAGGCTGAATAAATTAGTCCTTAATGCGAATAAAACTAAATTGATAAGATTTAGGCCACATGCTTGTGCTTTAAACAATAATTTTAGTATTTTTGTTGATGGTAATATAATTACTGAAATCCATGAAGTAAAGTACCTTGGTATTACTTTGCAAAGTAACCTTGCATGGGATTCTCATATATGCGAAGTCAAATCAAAGATTGTCCCGGCTATTGGTATTTTATACAAAATGAAGCATTAATTGAATGTGAAAAACAAATTGCTGATATATCAAGCCCTAGTCCAAAGTCACTTGAACTATATGGCAATAATATATGGATATAGAAAGACAAATATATTGAAATCGCTACATGTCATGCAGAATAAAGCATTGAAAACGATATACAATTTACCAACATATTATTCAACTTTGTCTTTATACGGTGATGTCTGCAAATCGATATTTCCTATTTATGCGCTATATATTAGTCTAGGTCATCGTACCGTAAATTTTACACAAAATCAATCAGCTTTTAATACGAGGCACCAGCAAAACCTGCGAACTCCTAGGTGCAGACTTGAAACTACAAAACAACGCATTGAATACATGGGTAGTCTTGAGTATAACAATTTAACTGGTAATTTGAAAAATATACGCAGAATATCTCTTTTCAAAACCGAGCTAAAAGCACAACTTTCACAAAATCTTGAAACGCTTCTTTTATAAGTCACATAATCTTGAACTAAACAATTGTTACTTAAACTTATATACGTATTATAATTTTTTTTTGTTATATAATATAATGATACTTATATAATCTATAATGTATATATATTTTGTACATGTTTTTTGCCAACTTGCCTCAAAAATGCCTTTAAGGCGCTGAGGCCTATTAAATTCTGAAATGTATTTGTACATAGATTGCTTATAACAATAATAAAAAAAAAAAAAAAAATATCTCAATTAAAACCAGCACTTCCGACTGGATGACGTTTGCCGTCATTTTTAAGCAGAAATCTTCGCCATTATGTTGTAATCTATGTGGATAGTCAAGCAGCTTTAAAGGCTTTGGGATCATAGGTTATAAAATGAAAAGACTGGGAACGAGATTGCGAATGGATTGGCACGGAAATGTTCAGCCCTGGACCCCGTAACGTATCCTGGAAATTTCTAATATCACAGGATATTTGGCCAATACTGAATAGTAGACGGACCAGATCACATTCAGAGCTAGATGAAAACGTTGTCAGACGACTAATAGGCAATATTACAGGATACTGTGACGTTAGGGTCCGGCAGTGGCATAGTGGTTAGAACACGCGACTACCATGCGGAAGATCCCGGGTTTGATTCCCGCTTCCCGTCATCTACATTTTTTCTTTCATTGCCGGCACCCTCGATGTTGTCGACAGTAGCGTCGCAATATAAGTGTTGAGTCAATCGGCATGTCTCGTAAAAGCTTCTCAAACAGTGACGTCAGCATTCGTCGATAAAAGTAGGTGCCGTAGTTTTGAATCTAAAATAGAAATGGTGTTAATTCACAACAACGCGAGAAGCTATCCCATACCTCATTCGTGGGGTGTAAAGGGAGTTCAGGAGGTAGGACAAAAAATTGGAAGCACAAACTGGTGTTTTGTTTTTTTCTTAATGACAATAACACAGCTCTGACTCTCACACATTATATAAAATTTCCAACAAATTTATGCACAATGAAATTATTTTATTATGTTATAGACAAATAATTAAGTTGCAATTAAGAGGACTCTTTTACTATTATTTCTCCTACAGTATATATACACTGATGGACATAAGTAATGGCTCATACAGTCTTGACTTAACTTAACAAAAAAAAAACTTAACTTAACAGAACGTAACAAAGTGCAAAAGTAATAATTATTGATAACTTAAGAGACTTAAAAAACACATGTTTAATCGATGCCGATGACTTATCGTACAAAAAAGTATAATTTTGCACCAGAGAAATTAACTTTTCATCGTTCATTTTTAATTCTTCTAAAGGTATTTTAATGCAACATACATAGATAAAGGACAATAAGTTCAAATACAAATTACTAAAAATATTTTTTTTGTAGAACAGCGTAATTGTAATGAAATTGTCGTTTAAGTGTTTCATATAATTAAATGGTTCCATGTTTATACTTTAGGTAAAGTTCGAATACATTTTGTTATTTTAATTACATTTTTCGACTTAACTCAGTTTGTGACCAAAGTTTATTTCACATTTTACATTAACAGAATCAATCTTTTTAAACTATGAACGAGAACCAATCAATATTATTTCAGATGTCATATAGGTAATTCTGATTTAAATATAATTTATAGTTCGTGCTTTAGTTATAGTATGAAGTATCAAACATAGCAACCAGTTTAATATAGTTTTGCCCTCTAATAGAAGATAATACTTCTCCATTATTAAAATCACAGCACTTACTGTGCCCATAATTATGTCTGCCAGTGTTAAGATCCCCCTATCGTTTGAGGGTCGCTCCTCTTTTATTACATTCAAATACGCTAAACATTTGCAAAGCGATTGTCACAGTGTGTTTGCGAGTGTATGAACAAATAAATGAATGTGTGCGTATGTGTGTCTGCTATGCGAGTGTGTCTCGATTATGAGTAACAAACATTTTTCGGCCATGTTTGTTTACTTTGCTCCGCCTCGTTATGTCGTCTCGTGTCAGCTTGTATGAGTGACTATTGCATCTACCATAGAAGTAACAACAACAACAATCAGCAATGATGGGTGCGAGAGTGGCAGCTGGTTGTGTGCGAGTGTGTTTTCGAGAGTCTTGTATCTCTTGTGTGTTGAGCACAGCCATTATCATCTTGTGCCCGTCTGATTCGTACCCATTAATGTGTGTTGCAAATGTGCGTTTGTGTCGGTGAGTGTATCTGGTTTCATGTCTGGTACAGCTTTAACAGATGATAACGACAAGGCAGATGATAACGATACTCATCATTACGATGCGATGCGATGCGATGCGAAGAGATGATGAGGAGGGTGGCTGTCAGCCATCTCTCTTTATCTCATTCAGTTGTATATATTTCAATGTGATTCAATGGACATTCCAACGTTACGTCAACAGGGCATTCTCTTCCACTGGCTGCCAGCCAGCAAGCCGGCGTTAACTCGCACCAGTTTTTAGTAGATTCATCCCAACTTTATGTTTAGGGAGTTTATCTAAGAAGAAAAACCTCCAACTTCAAAGTATTTGAGAACGAATTTTTATTTAGTTGGCAGATTAGTGGAAATCTTGTAGTGCAGAGTCCTTTCGGGCACTTGCGGGGCAAAGAAAATGGTTTCGCATTTGCCTTAAATTAAATTGCATTAAATTGCAATTGAAACCATTCAAAAACCAACAAAACGAAAATTGAAACGGCATTCATATATAATTAAAATAAGTAGGCGGTATGGCAAATTAAGTTGATGAAGGTATGTGGGTGGTTTGTCAAATGAAGTCGGTGACAGTTGTGGAAAAGAGTATAAGTGCAGTGATGCTATAAATTTCAAAATACGCTTTGATTGTGGTGGTATCCAGATAACGAGTTGCAGTTAATATCGGTAAATTGGGTTGTAAATATGGATTACTTTGTTATTCTTGTACATAATTTTATTGAAAAAGACATACATATGTCACCTCCATTTGATATCGTCGGTATCCTTGAAGAAGGTCTGAAGTCCACTTTTTGTGTTCCTGAGTTATTGATGATTTAAATTGTGTTTTGTCAATTGGCAACAACATTTAACCAGTATCGAAAGGAACAAAGATTGTCAACAACATTTTGAGCAAGTCCGGTATCAGTTATATTAGCACAACCGCATGGGCATCATCGAATTTACAATTGGAGCACAGTCGCGAATAAAGTTTTTAACGAAAAAATTCAAATAGTTCTGAAAACGCAAAAGAACTTTTTAAAGGTACAACATTTTGGAAAGCACAACGTTCTTTCACTGACTAACAATTTGTGATTATGTTATGTTATTGCGACTATGCTTCAAAGTTCCAAATCCCTCTACATGTTGCACCAAAATTGTTATACCGTTCTGGTATACGTAACGCTCTTATATATTTTTTGGACAAAAACAGTACATTTCACTGAAATTTTGTAAAAAAGCAGTACATCGATTTGGAAAAACTGTACTTTTCGCAGTACATATTTACATAGCATATATATTTTATTCAATATGAAAAAAAAATGAACAATCATTTCCAGAATCAACTTTTGTAGTTGTATTGTATTTGTCGTTTGACGCAATTTGAATAAGCAATGGCAGCTTCGTTTTGAGGTAATTGTAGAAATCAACGTATTGTACTTCATATTACATTTGACGGTCAGAATCGCCTTCAATGTTTGCACATCTAATCGGGTTTTGTCTGACGTCTAAGTTTTGTTCACTGCAGAGAAGATTCGCTCCACTGATGCTGAAGTTCCTGGAAAACATAAAATATATTCAACGATCGTGGCCATTTCTTTGAATTCGCAATCAGCGTTATTGATATGAATAAATATCTCAACCCACTGATCAACATTTGAAACATTGCCTTCTATCCATTGCATAATTTTGTCGCTCGTTTTTGATATATGTAAATTGGTTGTGCAAATATACCGCATTTTCATTGGCATAGTACAAATTCTTTTCCCTTAACTTGTTCATAACGGCTTCGACTTCATTCCATTAGTATAAAAGCATTCAAATCAAAGCAGGCAAAATTACCGAAAAAATCAGTGCGTAAAGCAGCCATCTAAATCGAATTATATCCATTGTCAATAAGTTTTTGCTTTTCTGCTACTACATTTAAAAAATCATCCTCTTGACGCATTTTCAGTGTTTCTTCGAGCTTATTTTTGAAGTAAACAATATTATTGCATGAATTCGCTGTTCGCTGTTTATATTTCTATTATGTATCGAAAAACAGTACTTTGAGGGAGAAAAGCAGTACGCAGTTTTTGGTGTCGAAAAACAGTACTGTACTGCGAAAAACAGTACAGATACGAGCCTTAGGTATACGCAACACTAACCAGCGTTCGCATTGCAATGATATTTTACTATACTCTTCATACAACTAAAAGAGGCAAGGCTTATGCACCTGGAATTAATGATCAAACCTGACACCTTCATTTGATATCGTCGGTATCCTGCAAGAAGGCCTCAAGTCCATTTTTTGTATTTCTAAGTTATTGATGATTTTTACTTGTTAACAATATTTATTCAATAAAATTAAAATTTGTTTAAAATCCATATACATGTTGTTCCTAAATTGTTATACCCTTCGGGTAAACGCAACACTAACCAGCGTTCGCATTGAAATGATATTTTACTATGCTCTTCATATAACTAAAAGAGGCAAGGCTACATTTCTGTGTGCTCGTCGTTGTTGTTGTTGCTGCTGCTGATGTTGTGTTGTGTTGTGTATATTTGTTACTTATGGAGGTGTATCCTAATTACATTTTACGAGTTGAAAAATTGTAAACTTTTTGGAAAGTAAATGCTTCCTGAAAATATGCACACACACACACACACACACACCAACACACACAATGACACAAACTCTCACACGCACACACATGAATGTTGTTGAAGTTGAACGAACATTCGTAGCAAATGCAAACAAACAACAAACACAAAAACTTGAATAGAACTGAATGTGAGATAAGGCGAACGGGTCTAGTAGGTAGGAGAGCATTGTCCCTGTTTAAGGAGCATGAGGAACAGGAAGCATTCGCATGCATAGTGTAGTTTCACTGCGTAAAATAGACTGATATAAGGTACTCGTGTGGTTGTAATGTCAGTCAGGAGGAGGGTGTGGAAGGAGCCCGGAGTATGTTGGAGGAAAAGCACTATTAAATTATGGAAATTTTAATTTAATGAATTCTTTTGAGCTGTGTTTAATGTTACTCTTTGTCGGTGTGTGCGCTGTTGTTGTAGAGATATTAGAGATGCTGTAAGTAAACATTTTAAACTAAAAGCATTAAATTGTGAGGATTGTCTTGTGTAGATGAAAACTATCGGGGGACTGTTGAACACAGCTGAGAGTCTTGGTGTTTATGTAATATAGCAAAAGAACAATTTGTTATGTAATAAGCGAACAAAAAGTAAATTTTATGTAAAATATTAAAAAAACAATGTGCAATAGAAAGTTGTTGCACTGATGTTTCTATTAAGTTGTTATGATTATTAAAAATTGTTAGAAAATTAACTTCATGATTTACTTATTTCGATGCTCATATATGTATACAAAATTATTACCATAAAAAAATTAAAGCTTAGTGAAATATTAGATTCACCTACAATTATAGAGATTACATTGTTTTAAGAAAAAAAAAACACTGTGATAATTTTTGGCAATAATTTTGTAAGATAAGGTCGGAGAGGACTTTTGCATCCTTATTTGGGTACGAGGAATCGAACTCCATCATCAGTTGTAGTTTATTGAGTTATAATGGCGGTTTCATACAATATTTGTTTTTCTGTTTTTCTTATATTATTTCTCTTAGTTTTACAATGGTGATATGAATTTTAAATAAAAGAAGACAATCCCAGCATTTTGTAATTTTTATGTTTTTACTTTTTAGGAAAAATGTTTGTAAAAAATTTCCTTTCAAATTTTTATTACTGAATATCCTTGAAAATTGCAATAAAAACATTTAAAAATACATGTGGCAGGCAGTTAGTGTAATGTATGGAAATTACCATAGGCTATTTTTGTATTTTTTGACCTAATGGCCCGTGGACATGGCAAAACTGGAGAGATAAAATTTGATACACAGATAGTACTTTTTTTATGCGTTCAGGTGGGCGGAGTTGGCAGTTCAAAACTCTATTTTAGTCCTAGATATATATTCAATTTCATATATGGGTATTTCCAGCGGAAGGACAGACGATTTCATAGTAAAAAATTGCTATCTTTTTAACTTTTTGTAAAAATATAATGAATTTGTTGAACTTTAACAAAACAATATATATATATCGTTGGAATCTCTCTTCTTTCCAAATCCGCTGAGAAACTTCAAATCGGTTAATATTTATTCGCGTTACTGACTAATAAGTGCGTAAAAATACGAAAAACCGGGTTTTTTACACGTAACTTAAGATTTTGGAGGTTTTGGGAAATTTAAAAAACAGATTCTTGTAATGCTCAGCAGCACCTACCAGCAAATTGGTATAATTTCCCAGGTATTGTTTACTTTGTTATCCATAGAAAAATGCGCGTGTCCGCAACGCACATTAAGGTTGAAGCAGCATAAAAGGTAAAAGAATTTAAAATGTTAAGTAAGTTGTTTATAAAAGCTTGTCTTCTTTATTTTACAAAAAAGAATACACTGATGACATAAGAAATTTCGCTTAATTTCACAAATTTTCGTAGACACTTCAAGTTGCTGTGGAAAATTGTGTGTTAGTCATAATTTTGAATATAAGATTTTTAGTAAAGTTTCATTAAAAGAACATTATAGTACTGTCGAAAATCCAAATTTTTTTACTATGCACATAATTTTGAAAATATTTCAACTTTTCGAGAAAACTATAAATTAAGAAAAAAATGTGCGTCCGCAACGCTAAGAAATATCCATATAGATAATATTCGACACTACAATTACTACTTTGCAAACGCAATTTTTATTTCCGATAAGTGAAAGGAGTGGGCACTATCGGTTCAAATTAGGCAGACGAAATTTTTTATTTTCGTTCAGTGGGCGAAGTGGGAATGGCCACACTGTGTTTTAGCCCCAGAAAGATACAAATTTGGTATACAGATACTACTCGGCACTAGTAGCTTCAAATATAGAAACAACATTTTTATTCTCGGTCTTTGGGCGGATAGGGCGTGGCAAGACTATATTTTAGCCCTAGAGATATAGCATTCGATACACAGATAGTATTTGGTACTACAACTATAAATTTGCAGAGTGGAGGGAGATTGGCCGAGAGAGATACAACTTGGGACGCAGATAGTATTCGGCAGCACAAATATGAATATGCAAGATGATCAATGAGTGTATTTTAGCCCTAGAGAGATGACGTTTGGTACACAGATACCCAGCGGTAAATAAAACGAAGTACCTATTTGGTAATCCATGCCATCAGTATGATATTGTAAGCGAGGATCTAAGTACTTAGAATGCAATGCGTGTGTAATGTATAAAATATCGTTCACTCATTATAACTCCGATTAATATTCCACCTACTGACATCGTCATTTACTTCGTAATCTAGCGTGTTATCAAGCTCTCATAAAACTCCACTTGTAATGTAATTGCAACCGAAATGACACTTACTAACCTTACTTTGTGAGCAAAAGCGCACAGATTAAACGGCCTATGACACTCCTGTGTAAATGCAGTAGTAAATGGGTAGTACTCGGCATTTCAGTTTCAAATTTTGCAGTTTCAACCACTTGGCAGATGGGGTTTGGCAAAACTGTATTTTATACCCAAAGATGAAGTTTGGTACAAAGATAGTATTCGGAATAGCAGATATGAATATGTTGACGAAATTTAAAATTTTAGGGTTAAAGAGATACAATTTTATATTCAAATAGTACTTAGCTCATTGTTTATTATATCATAATTTATATTATAAAAAATTCATATTAATTACTTTTATACACTTCGTTTGAGAGCTATTTGATTTCATCGCTTCTATGCGAGGTGGGAGTAAATTCAGAACTTGAAACGCATTTATCTCGGGAACGATGTGTCATTAGGACTGTATTTATATTTGTTTTTAGTGAGCATTTGATGGGTTATTATATGCAAAGTGTTTTGTAACCGTAGAGAAGTAAAATTTGATATACCGGCACTACTAGGCACTACAGCTACGTACATAAAGACGTACATTTTATTTTCGAATAGTGAGAGGAGATGATACTATTTTAAACAGAAAGAGATAACATTTGAAACAATTAAACGCTGTTTGTTTAACCAGGTATTGCTGATCAATTTACTTCGGAAAATGTTTACAGATCGCATAAGATCGACGCTTGAAATTTGACCTTTAAGTGAGCAAGACAAACATATTATTATCGAACTTAGAGAAGTGTCATCAAAGCACGTTTTAATGTGGCATATGTAAAGCTCTTATAACTGTGAAGCAATTTCGTGATATAGATATGTTATATTAAGTTACTTTTTTTCGTAAATACAATTAGGTTTTTATTTAAATTGAACCAAACAACACGTCTTTTGTCTATTCAACTATTTATTTTTTAGCTTGATTGTTGAAAATTTCGTTTTTAATATATTTACAACGAATTTAATTAAATTATTGTTGAAATCGATATATAATTTCTTTAATTACAATTCCTTTTAATTACGTAAAATGTGCCGACAGATTTTTCTGTGTAATAAAAGTTATTTATTTCAATACAGTCAAGTTAGCTAAAATCAAACAGTTTTTCCAACTGGTTTCATGGAAACCAAAATTTCCTTTATAACGACAATATAAAATACTACAATGTTAAAAATAATTTAATCCTACAGCGCATATTTTCGATTAATTTTGTATTTTAATAGAAAAATGTGCAAAGAACACTTGTCGTTGGGACTATAGATCGCAGCACAATAAAAGTTACTCTTTTCTTATACCTATGTATGTAAACCCTAAAACAAAAAAGTAAAAACATGTGTATTAACATGGAATTTTGCTTTGTGTGTTAAGATTTTGTATACCGGTTTAAATGTTTCGCTTCTGGAAAACTATCCAAAATGTCCTTCCGTACTATCAGTAATATACGGCAACATTATCTGAACGATATTCGATACATCCACGTTTTCCATTTGATTTGTTTTCATGCTATATAATTTTATAACACTTTATTTAAATGTTATAATCAAGAAAACCCTTAAATTATGCTATGTCAGCGTCAACTTATAGTTCAGCCACCAACCGAAGTAGTTCTTATTTTTATTGTAGCATAGCAGCAAACCAAGGCATAGAAAACGCAAAACGAATTATGATTTATACATACTATAAGATTTATTACTTTGCCGATACCCTGTAAGGTGCGTGTATACAATAACATAACACTTATTACATTCCCAAACCCAGTTGCATGAAAAGGGGGTAATTGGATAAGATAACAGGTACGCACAGACACAGATTATTGTCTGTGGTCGACATTCTCAACAATGCATAGAAAATTCAAAGCAGTGAATTTAATTTGTTAAATTTAATCATTAGGTCAATTGAATAGCGTTGCATTCAATTACAGGTAAATTGTTAATTTTCGGTTATTTCATTGTCATTGTCTGTCCCATGGGTAAATTAAACGTAAATTAATGGAATTGTAATTTATATAAAATTGGCCAAGAGTATTTAATTAAAAAATTGTAAATAAATGAAAAGATCAACTTGCTCCTGAGCTAAGAGCTTATTTTTGTCAAAAGTCAATATTTGTTCAAAAAGAAACCGAATAATCGTTGTTATATAAATAAACTACGGAAAGATTTAAATAATTTACGATTCCTTATTTTTAGTATATTAAATCAATACAAAACATATGGAAATTATGTAGTCTTACCTTTTTGTGAAGCAGCACACGGAAGGGTGGCACTGGAATAATTTTGTGAGTCAAAACATTGGAGAACTATATTAACACCTTAACATTACGAAGGCGGTGTGATCATTTGGACATGAGATCCTACGTTAATTATATTCAAAAATCTTAACAATTTAAATTTATAGAAATTGTAAACATTTGTATTTCATATGGACAATGATACATTACATTAATTTTTTTTTAAATATTTCTGCAGCAAAACAATGCTTTAAAATAATAACTGAAAATATTTTACTAGTATTAGTTAACCCTTTCGCCCCGATGTTTCTTAGAAGCAACTTCTTAAGCAACGTTTGTGCCATGAGCAATTCAGATACGCCTCATTTTTCTAAGTTCAGTCAATAGTTCGACTGTCCTGTAATTTTAGTGCAAAAACAAACAACAAAATTAAAACATTAAAAAAAAACGAAAATCGCAGAAGAGGTGAAATAAAAAACACAATTTAAAATACTTGGAAAATATTTTACCGTAACACCGTTATAATTTTTTGTTTATGGAAGTTGCAGATATGAATAAAGGGACGTGTGATGTTGATATACACAAGATTTTGCAGATCGACTCCGACAAATCTTCTGTGAATAAGAGTTAGGTTGAGAATTTATTATCAATTTTTGGCAGTGGTAAAGAAATTAATGAAAGCCCTGAGAACAAAACAATTTGTTGAAAAAGTGAATCTTTTTCTAAAGGGCGGCACGTAGAAGGACTCTGTGGAAAACGTGGACACGGTGAAGAAGTTTATACAAATTCCAAAACTTCAAGCTGTATTTTGACAACTGGATTACTTCGGTAAGTCTTCTTGTGTCTTTGAAGGAATTGGAAGTGTGCGAAGTAATAAAGCCGTTTAGTTGTTGTCAACATTCGTGGCAGATGATCCAATCGGATCGTGGCCCTTGTGCTCTAATAGAACAAAAAATGCCTCGCATGAATTATATTTTCACCCTGCATTTATGGGTTTTCCCAATTAACGCTATTTTAAAAACTTTCAAAATTTAGTAGAGAAGGTTAACCGTGGCCCTTGTGCTCTAATGGAACAAAACATGCCTCCCATGAATTATATTTTAACCCTGCATTTATGGGTTTTCTAAATTAACGCTATTTTAAAGGTAAATCGAAAAGTAAAAGTGGAAGATATTTATGATCGACCAAGTCAGAGTTACATTTAATTTTAGGCCTTAAGGCCTGAAAATTAGCGTTTACAAACATACATTCTATTAATTTCATGATAATTCATTAAAAAATTTCCAAGTTGTAAATACTATGACTCCTTTTGTTTTATATTATACAGTTATAAATATAAATACATTTTTTAACATTCTCGTAATCACGCGATTTGCTTTATTTACCTAGAGCGGTTTTTACTTTTCAAGTTACATTTAATTTAAGGCCTTAAGGCCTGAAAATTTGCGTTTACAAACATACATTCTATTAATTTCATGATAATTCATTAAAAAATTTCCAAGTTGTAAATACTGTGACTCCTTTTGTTTTACATTATACAGTTATAAATATAAATAAATTTTTTAACATTCTCGTAATCACGCGATTTGCTTTATTTACCTAGAGCGGTTTTTACTTTTCAATGAAATGAAAAATCCCTAAATTTCTTTTATAGAAACATATTGAACAAATGTTCACAACTTTAAATAATTTAATACTGTAATTATTGTAAAAAGTCAAACATTTAAAAAAAAAATTATTTTAATGTGACAACATAATTAATTAAAAAAAATTACAAAAATATTAAAAATGTAAAACATTTTTTTTATGCTCGATATTAAACAACAATTTTTAAATTTAAACGATATCATTGTTATTACAATGAAATAATAATAAAACAAAATAAAATAATTAAAATCAGCATTAAAACAGTATCCTCTAAATTTTTTTGGTATATTTTGATTTATTGAATCCAAATTATACATTATTTTTATTTACAAATTTTTTTATATGGAATTTACTTAAAAACATTTGCAATACCCATATATGTCGAATTAAAGTTATTATTTTGTTTTATTTTAAAACTACACAAAATGTGATGTCTTGTTGCCTATTTTGTTTAATTTCGCCGAGGTAGTAGATTTGATTTAGGAATAATATTAGTCTTAACATTTATAAAGTGTTATATTAAGTTTATACCCTATTTTATAAAATTTCGTATTTAGAAAAATATGAATAAATATTTTTTGTTGGAAATATTGTGTTTTTTTATTTAACATACAATTTTACACAAATTCACAAAAGGGTTGTTTTTTTCGAAATTCTAAAAAACAA
This sequence comes from Muscina levida, assembly GCA_964034835.1. Taxonomy (NCBI): domain Eukaryota; kingdom Metazoa; phylum Arthropoda; class Insecta; order Diptera; family Muscidae; genus Muscina; species Muscina levida. Next base: position 186,664,223 of record OZ035880.1, on the reverse strand, counting down.
TTTGTTTGCCTCCAAAAATGAATATCTTAAAAATATTGTCTAAAAACGAGGTTATATTGGTGGCTAGGAATGCAAATACACAATAAATATATTTGTCTCGATTTAACTTTTAATTTAACATCTCCCTTCAACAACATAAAATGACATTTTTATTAGCTAAACTTTCATATTTGAGGACACGTGCTAAAGATAAATAGCAGACACTCCCTCCTAAATCATTCCCTAAAAAACGAAAGCTATGGTCAAAGCCGAGGCTCATGAAGCAAAAAATTAATTTTATTTTGTTTGTAAATAAATAGTTTTTTTTAGAAAAAGATAACATTAAAAAAATGAAAATGATTTATTTTATTTAGAATTTTTATGAAATTTTTTTGCAACTTCGTTTAGATTTTTATTGTATTTTTGTTGGTTTTAACCTGTTTATAAAGATTTTGGAGAATAGGATTCGCAACGAAAATGATCGTATCTACTGTGGGAAAAACAGAAGTGATCCATCTGAATTCAAAGCAATTCCGTGTGCTGATTTGTCATTGTTTTTTAATGAAAAAAATACTGTTCAATGCCAGGAATGGCTTGAAAAACATTATTCGGACTCTGCTCCATCAAAAAGAATCATTTGTTATTGGTATGCCGAATTCAAACGTGGTCGTACAGACACCGATGACATTCCATCTACTGGAAGGCCAAATGACGCGGTTATTCCAGAAAACGTTGAAAAAACACTGAAAATCATTATGTCCGACCGTAAAGTGAAAGTGAGGGAGATTGCTGACATTCTAAAGATATCAGCAGGCAGTGTACACACCATAATACACGAACATTTGGGTATGAAAAAGGTGTTTTCCAAATGGGTGCAACAGCAACGAATCGATGAATCAAAGAGCTTTTTGGACATGTTTACGCGCAATAAGTCGGAGTTTTTGCGTCGATACATCACAGTGGATGAAACATGGATCCACCATTTCACTCCAGAGTCAAATCGGCAGTCTGCTGAGTGGCATGCAGACGGTGAAAGCCGCCCAAAGCGACCAAAGACGCAGCAGTTGGCTGGCAAGGTTATGGCGTCTGTATTTTGGGATGCGCATGGAATAATATTCATCGACTATCTCCAGAAGGGGCAGACCATCAACAGCGACTATTATATAGTGTTATTGAAGACGAAATAGCAAAGAAACGGCCTCAAAAAAGCGAAGAAAAAAGTGTTGTTCCACCAAGACAATGCACCGTGTCACAAATCAATGTAAACGATGGCAAAATCGAACGAATTGAACGCAATCAGGCAGCACACACGCTCATAGCATAGGTTGAGGGAATGCCGCAAATGCCCAACGGGTGTCAAAATGGGTCCATATGGACCTAAGTGATTTGCTCTGCGGAGGAGATGCCTGCATACTAACCAACCCAAGTATTTTTATTGTAATTATATATTTTTTGTGAATTTTTGGTAATTTTTATATTTGCAATATTTTTTAAGCTTTGTTTTATTTTTTATTATAATTATATTTGTTTAATTTTGCCTAAATTTTGTTGTTTTGTGTAAAATTTTCTTAATTTTTAATAATTTTTTCTTATAATTTAATTAATATATTACAATATAAAGGTTTTTTTTATCTTTTTAATATTTTTTGAGAATTATTGAATTTTTTTAATATTTTGTAATTTTTTTTTATATTTTGTAATGTAATAATATAGATTTTGTGATCTGAAATCAATATTGAAATAGAAGCGAAAAAACTGCGGAGGTACTAAAAAAGGTCTAACTTGCTCCAGACTTGCCGTTGGAACTTAAAAATAACACTATGCTGATAATACCTTTAATTTGAGTACCCACACATAGGGGTATCGGCGCCAATTTTGACATTGTTTTTTGGGACTGGACTGAAGACAATAGCATCTTCGCTTTTTTCGGACAGAAACCGACACGGCAAGGTACAATTTCCAAATGAAATTCACTTAATAAATGATTTTATTTTGTTATATATAACAAATAAACATACATGGGCTTAATTCCCCAAAATGATCACACCACCTTCGTATCCAACTTAATGATTGTTATTGTTTATTACAACGATCGAAAACTGAACAAATAAACACTCGCGAACGAACACATGCACTTTACAAACGCAACCGGCGCGGCGCGAGGCACTTGCACAACGAATGAGATGTTCTATATATGCAAACAAAAACGAAATTTTTAGCAAATTGTCCAAAAACTCTATTGTTATTTAACTTCACAGGTTGATTTTGTCTATTCCAATAAGAATCCAATTGGATTTTTCACAAATTGAAACATTCACACACGAATTGCATGCGGCAGCTGGCTGCCCTGCGAGCACATGCATTTAGATCCGATTAGCGGGAGATGAGATTGAATTCGATATTCCCCGTATAGAAAGCACTTCACCGAACTTGTTAATATCAGAATTAAGTCAAACACTTACAGATAATTAACTTTATTTAATAAAATAAAACACTTTCCCACGCAAGACGATGTGAAAATTGCAAACGGTAAACGTCAACTGAGCACAAACTGAAATGGCGCTGCACATGTGCAGAGTTGCATTGTGGCAACCTAAAAGTGCGCAACAAATTGTGAGTGATTGTTTAATACCATACATTACTTATGGCAAATGTTGGCTGGTTAGCACGTTCATGATCCACAAAATCCGCTACATTCTGTAACACACTGTGTTTCACCCAATGCGTCAGCTGTTCTGCACTCAGCTGGTTGTGCTAACAGTCTGCCGTGATTGTGCCAATAAAGAAGTTGTTTGTTTGTCAGATGTTGCGCTGTTGGTAGTGCAATTCTTTACGTAAAGACATGTTTTCCTCAGTATTTCGGTAAAAATATTTATTAATTCGCTTAAATTTTGTGATTGTTAAGTGTTCCGTATCAAGATTTGTTGAAATGTTACAAAATTTAGTTCATGTGCTTATGATTCTGTTTCAATTTCATTGATTTTGTTTCCATTTAGTACTTCCATTGGCCGGCTGTCGTCTGCAGGTGTGTCTAACCTTATAAGTTTGCGTTGTGCCAACCATCACCAGCTGTACACAAGGTCTTTGTATACCGGTGAAATACGTTGGAAGAGACGCAAGACGGCGGAAGAGAAGGTAGGTGTTGGCTTCTTATGAATTTGGATTATAATTTAATCTGTAATATTACACTTTTGTAGAAATCGGCCAGAATTATAGAGTACTCTCCGAAAAAGAGAAATACCATTGATCTCCAAGGAATGGTGGAAATATGGAGACATATGACAGTGCAACAATTTGCCACTGCAAGTAAAAGATCTTTGGGTATGTATGTACGACTAAGATAGGTACTTTAAGAGATCGGGTATTCAACGGGCTGATATTGCATGTGCGCCTCTACGTTTGAACATACTCAAATTATTGTATCAGGGAGCATCAACCGAAAAGCACCTAAGGCACAATTATTTCAAATATTTCGTTGTAAAACCAAATCGTTTGTGTAGATTGGGCCCGCCCTTGGTATAATGGGTAGAACATTCGACTATCATGCGAGAGATCCATAATTCGATTCCTGACCCCAGTCATCTACATTTTCTTTCATCGACGGTACACTCGATGCAACTTTCCAGTATACAATTGTTGTTCACAATATTGTGCGAGATCTTAGTTAGGATACTGTAGAATCAACAAGCATCAAGATAAGGAAAAAATTTAAAAGGTCACAAAAACGCCTGAAAACGACAAACACTTAGGGGGTTTTACTATACTGACCTGCACCTTTTCCTTCTGCCCCCTTAGATGACGTCCAAGAAGCCATGCTATTCGTTAAAGACGCCGATAACATTGAACCTACTGCCCGATTGCATGACATCAAAATCATACAAGAAATTGCCAAGAAACTTGGCACAAAAATACGCATTGTGGCCGCGCCCACTGCCGATGATACTGAAGTTGAAATCAAAGACAAAGATGTATCACCTAGACCGCCGGCTACACCAGATCAGCTAAAGCCGCGAGCACCAGTTGTAACTGTTATGGGTCATGTAGATCATGGGAAAACTACTTTGTTGGATTCATTGAGAGGTGCCGATGTAGCCTCTGGAGAGGCGGGTGGTATAACCCAGCACATAGGTGCATTTACCGTAAATTTAGAGAATGATGAAAAGGTAACATTTTTGGATACACCAGGACACGCTGCATTCAGTTCGATGCGAGCCAGAGGAGCGGTGGCTACCGATATTATAGTGTTGGTAGTAGCGGCCGAAGATGGTGTTATGGCGCAAACAAAAGAGGTGATTTCGTTGGCAATGGAATCGCAAGGTAGGTGGTAATTTTTGGATTTAGTCAATATAATATTAAGGGCTTTCATTTTAGTTCCCATTATTGTGGCTATTAATAAGATCGATAAACCAGAGGCCGATATTGTAAGTATTTGGCAATGTTTTTTTTTTTTTTTTAAATTTTATGTTAGCGTTAATTATTGATTTTATGGTATTCCAGGAGAAAACAAAGCGAGAATTATCGCAAATGGGCTTGGCCTTAGAGGATTATGGCGGTGATATTCAAGTAATACCTATTTCTGCTTTAAAGGGTACTAACCTTGATTTATTGGCGGAAGCTGTAAGCACTCAGGCCACACTGATGGGCTTAAAGTCTGATTATTCAGGATTAATGGAAGGCGTCGTAGTGGAATCAAAAACAGATCCCAGGAGAGGGTAAGTATAGGAAAAAATAAATAGTAACAAAAGCAACAAATAGCAGTAAAAAAATACTAGTTGAGGATATAATTTAAGACACGTTCAAGGGGTATGGAAGTAGATCAGTTGGGTGAATCATGTTTGGAAATTGAAATATGATATAAGGAAGTTACTAACATTCACTAGTTTCGTTAAGTTTTCTTGTGAATAGGAAACCAACAAAAATTAATTATGTACAAGCCATGTAAAACAAATATAGCGTTGAAAACAGATACAACTAGATTTCTTATGTTATCTAAACTTTATAGTTTTCTAAAAAAAAAACACTTTCGTTAAGTTTTTTTTAGAAGGTTGATCGAAAGGAAATACGAATTGTAATTACTAAGAGTATAAAATCTATTAATTCACATTTATGACTTTCGTTAAGTTTTCCTTAAGTTGAAAATTATGCATTTGGGGAGTTTAATGCAATCAATTTTGTTTTCCTTTATCACGAACAGCTAAAGCAGGTTACAAATACACATGTAATCTTAAATAATTCACAGAAAAAGTTTCGTTAAGTTTATTTTCTAAATTAAGATTGACAAAATAGTTTAATTACAGTTACAGTTTTTCAGGGATAATATACTGAACTACTTAAAAATGTTTTTATTTATACTTTTGCAAATTTGTCGTTTAGTTTCAAAATTAATGGATTCTACTTGGTTTTATTACAAAAACCTCATATAAGTTTTTAGTCTCATAAAACTCAAAGAAACAAGTTTCGTTAAGTTTGAAAGAAATTGAAAAAATTGTTGGCATTACAATTGTTCTCGACTTCAATGTACTATAAAAACATAAGAAACATTTAAAAATTGTTTTTGAGTTTCGTTAAGTTTTCGTTAAATTCTGAAAAGAATGCAGAACGCAGCAGTTTTGATGAAATTTTTTTTTATCAAGCACAAAGACAATTAAAACTCATTCCCCCGGCAGCCGGTTCTATGTTCCGGAATGACCCGAAATTTTCGGCCAAGGGCTGTCAACCCCAGCAACAACTATTCAAGTATTACAATTTTTACCCATGGAGCAACATATACCGGCTCTGCTGCTCCGTATCCTTTTGGTCCGTGCCGGAATCGAAACTAATCCCGGACCATGGTTCTGCACAGTTTGCCAGAATCGGTTGCACCATATGTCCATCCAATTAAGGTGCAACGCTTGTTTGGGCTGGTGTCACCTCAGGAACTGCTCTGGGCTCAACCATCATAGGGAGTGGACGGAGACTTGTCGCCCCATGCTGCCAATCGCAAAGACGAAACTCAACGGCATCGTCGACTTCATCATCATCGTCTTCATATGCCACACCTCCACCCTCCCCACCGCAATCACAACAACGGCAGCAAACACAACATCAACAGCAGCTACAACAACCATCACCGCTAACACCATCGATTGCTTCCCAGAGTCCTGGGGTGATATCCATATTGCAGTTTAACTGCAATGGCCTCCAGAACAAACTACCTGAGATAACTAGATTCATGCAGCAAAACAACGTCGTGGTCGCTGCGGTCCAAGAGACAAAATTAACTAGCAATTCCAGTCTGCGCAGTTGTAATGGATACAACGTTCTCCGAAAAGACCGCACCAGAAGCAACGGCGGGGGTATCGCATTCATCATCCACAACACCGTGCAGTATAGTGTTCTCTCCCTTGATCTCAACGCCAGAGACCAATACCTTGAAATTCAAGGTATTGCAGTCAGATCGGGGGGAACTGACCTGGAGCTCTATAATGTCTACATTCCGCCAGTAGCCAGTTGTCCACCAGGCTACCGTCCCGATATCAGGACCCTTCTAGACGGTGATATGCGTCTGGTCCTTGGGGACTTTAACGCGCACCATCAGCTCTGGCACTCGTGTCTAGGAGATGACCAGAGAGGCGCGTCACTGGCGGAACAAATTGACGAGTCCACCTTCTGCACCCTGAATGAGGATGCCCCCACACGGATTATGGGTAACTGCATCAGCTCCCCAGATATAACTATTGCGAGCCCTGGTCTGATAAACTACGCAACTTGGAGAACCGTAGTTTCACTGGCCTCAGACCACTTACCCATAATCATCTGCCTGGATAGACCTAACGACTTCATCGTCTCTGAACGCCGAACCTACATCAACCAGAAAAAAGCAGACTGGAACGGCTTCAGAGAGTTCACCGATCGCATTTTCAGTGATCTCCCAGCTCCCACCAACGTTCACCAAGCTGAGAGCAAATTCCGCCATACCATCATCGCAGCAGCAGCTCGCTTTATTCCTGCTGGAAGATTACCCTTAGTGCGGCCGCACTTCCCAGCAGAGGCAGCGATGTTAGCAGAAGAGCGCGATGAAATCCGAAATACCAACCCAGACGACCCACATATCGTCGAGCTGAACTGTAATATCAGCAGGTTGGTAAATGAGGACAAGCGGAGAAAATGGATTGATCACCTGAAAAACTGCAACCTGAGCTCAGGAGTGGGTAAGTTGTGGTCCACGGTTCGATCTCTCTCCAACCCAATGAAGAAGGATGACAGGGTCGCGATTAAGTTTGCAGATACCACCATTTCCGACCCTGTAAAATGCTCGAATGCATTTTGTATGCAATTTATTGAGCACCCAGAGAGAGACAAGGCGAAACGAAGTGTTGTTCGCAAACTTCACAACCTTCCAGTCTCGGACACACCACAACCCTACACCCCTTCTGAAGTCTCAGAGGCCATCAATGCAGCCAAACCATCTAAATCGATTGGACCCGACGGAATATCCATGCTGATGCTAAAACATCTTGGCGAGCGGGGAGTTGAGTATCTGACAATGGTTTTCAACTTGTCAAGGAGTAGCCTATTAATACCCGATGCCTGGAAAAAGGGTAGAGTCATCCCGGTACTCAAGCCAGGGAAGGACGCGAAAGAGGGACAATCTTACAGGCCAATTTCCCTCCTGTCACCTGTCGCGAAGACTCTAGAGGCACTCCTCCTCCCCCAGCTGTCCAGCCACCTAACAGCAGCTCACCACCAGCATGGATTCCGTAAAATGCATAGCACTACTACTGCATTAACCGCCATAACGACTAAGATCTCACAGGGCTTAAATCAGAAGAGGCCCTGTGAAAGGACACTCCTAGTGGCACTAGACCTGTCGAAGGCCTTCGACACAGTCAGCCACACCACACTCTTCCAGGACATCCTGCAGTCCACCCTACCCAACAACTTGAAGAGATGGAGTGCTAACTATCTTAGTGGTCGTCGGTCGTTCGTAGAGTTTAGAGACAAGTGCTCAAAGCCCCGTAGAGTTAAACAAGGAGTACCACAGGGCGGTGTTCTATCCCCCCTTCTGTTTAACTTCTACCTCTCTAAACTCCCTACACCACTACTAGGTGTAGATGTGATATCGTACGCGGACGACTGTACTATAATGGCGACGGGTCATAACATTGATGAGCTTTGTGATCGAGTGAATGGTTATCTCGGAGTACTACATAATTTCTTCACTGGACGTAACTTGAAGCTCTCACCAGCGAAGTCATCGGCAACATTATTCACCACCTGGACAAAGGAGGTAAACATGAATCTAGACGTCATAGTCGATGGCGTCCAAATTCCGACTGTGAACCACCCAAAAATTTTGGGGGTCACCTTTGACAGTCTGTTTACCTCCTCAGCTCATGCCACTGCAATTACGCACAAATTGCGAAGTAGAAACAAGGTCCTCAAAGCGCTAGCCGTCAGCACTTGGGGTAAAGACAAAGAAACCTTGTTAGCTACCTATAAAACTATTGGCCGGTCAGTGGTCAACTATGCTGCTCCAGTGTGGTCTCCTTCGCTGAGTGATACCCAGTGGAGAAATATTCAAAGCTGCCAAAATGCCGCCCTGAGGACTGTAACGGGCTGTATGCAGATAACCTCTGAGCACCATCTACATGAGGAAACGAAGGTCCTCCAAGTCAAGGAACACAATGTCATGCTGACAAAACAGTTCCTCCTGGGATGTCATCGGAGGAGTCATCCCAACTTTAACATCACACAGATGGATGCTCCCCCAAGGCATGTCGGGAAGGACCTTCGAGTATATGAGGATAATATACGCAACTATGTACATGATCCCTTAGATCAATCCTCATATACTGCAGCTTTGAATGACATTCACAGAGATGCCACCTACTCCGCGGTTTCAACTTACCGTATGAATGTCGTTCTTGGAGGTCGCCCACCCCCTGTAGACGAAACTGAAACAAGCCTGCCACGCAGAACACGAGTGGCCCTGGCGCAACTTAGATCGGGATGGAGCAACAGGCTCAATGCCTACTGGTCACGCATAGACCGTGCCATCCCCAATATTTGCCCAGCTTGTGGTCAGGGTCCCCACGATACCTGCCACATCTTCAATTGCCCAGCCCACCCTACTCCACTTAGCCCTTTGGATCTATGGACCAATCCAGTGGAAGTAGCCCAATTTCTAGGACTGGAAACTGAAGAAGAACCCCCGGAATAATGAGTACTATTTTTAATACTTGAATAACCATGCTGTTACAACAACAACAACAACAATTAAAACTTTTTAATTTTTGTGCTATTTAAAATCTCTGTAAAAAAACTTTGGTGTTTGTTATATATTACTTCTACGCACTAACGAAATCTATGAATTATTGTCATGTTAGTATTATAATCAATTTTTTTAAAAGTTTTCTTAAGTTTCAAGTTTACTTATTTCACCGTGCAACATTGGTTTTCACACTCGATGAAGACCATATATACGTGAAACTAGAGACCTTATGTAGTAAAACTGCGTTCTCAGTTTATCGCCAGAACGTCAGGATTTTTTTTCTAAAAGGACTTCAAAGTTTCAAATGATACACCACTTTAAAAAAATTAAATAAAATATTTCCACGAACAATATGATAACAATATGGGTATCAAATGAAAGGTAAGAATCTCAGCAAAAAAATCAAGACCAAAAATTTCAAAAAATACCTTTTAAAGTTTTAAAGCATAATATCATTTAAATAATTTTTTCTGAAAAAAATATATGTTGAAGAAGTTATATGTACATTTTATTAATCTAGCTTTACTAGTTTATTAAAAAAGATAAAGTTATTAATCCTGTTTCAAAATATTGTATGTATATTAAAAAAAATGAATAAAAATTAATTAAAATGTGAACGTTGACTTTACCGCTTATGCTGGTCGTCTGTGTCACGGCATATTGACCAACAATATTCTGCCATCATGTGGAATGCACTTTTTTCTCTTAATTGATTTTTGATCGTCTCGATTTCTTGATGAAAGCGCTCACCATGCTCATCACTGAAATTTCCCATATTGTCGGAAAAAAAGTCAATATGGTTGTCTAGAGAATGAATCTTTTTTCAAATTTTTGGTCTAGATCCATTAAACTCTGTTATTTTTTTGCATTGCTGAGATTCTTACCTTTCATTTGATACCCATATCGCTATCATATGGTTCGTGGAAATTTTTGATTTAATATTTTGAAAGTGGTGTATCCTTTAAAACTTTGAAGTCCTTAAAAAAAAATCCTGATGTTCTGGCGATAAACTGAGAACGCAGTTTTACTACATAAGGTCTCTAGTTTCACGTATATATGGTCTTCACCTAGTGTGAAAAAAAATTGAAAATTTTATATTTTTAACACAGAGTTTAAATATACATAAAAATTATTCTTATTTATTGAGAATAACTTTCGTTAAATATGTTTTCGCATAAAACTCGTTGTTCTTGTTGTTGTAACCGCAGGCGGAAGTAGCTGAGGTGATAATTCTTTATACCGATTTTCAATTTATCTGCACTCGATCGGGCATGTAATCCGATTATCATACGTTCATTGTTGGCAACTTGTTTTCGTTCCTTTGTAAATAACTAGGTTTCTGTCAAGGATTGCTAGAGATGCCGCCAGCTGGTTTTTTATTGATTTTTTTTAAGATGTTGAATATTTCCAAAGCTTCGTTAAATTAACAATATATTAATTTTCTGTATATTCTGTTCAGGCAATACAAATATATCAAAATTATTCTTTAAGAAAAACCTACATTGAGTTTTTTATTTCTGATTTCTGTCATGAAAATTTCATTGAAATATTTCTAAAAATTGGTCTATATTTAGTATTTGTTCTTCCGAAGCTAGAACGTAAGATTATGCCAGTAAAATTTGTTGAATGACATTTTTGAGAAAATAGTCATACCGATTTATTTCCTTAATCGATGATTTTATGAAAACCTAACCTTTACCCTAATCCTTTCCAGTCGTTTAATAAAGATACTAGGAGGTTAGTCAATCATATAAAAAAGAGCTCATTCCGTAAAAAATTCAGAAAAATGCAACAGATCTATACCATTATGGCAAAAGCTTCTATGTCTAATTTTAATAAAATACTTTAACTAAAAACAACTTCTCATTTTCAACTCGTTTCAAGAAAGCTTTCCACAGCTATAGTAAAAAGAGGTACTCTTCGAAAAGGATCAATTCTTGTAAGCGGTCTGGCCCATGCAAAAGTAAGAGGACTGTTCGACCACAATGGTAAACCCATGGACAAAGCAGAACCTGGTACTCCCGTCGAAATTTTAGGATGGAGAGAATTACCCTTAGCTGGTGATTTAATATTGGAAGTGGAATCTGAGGTAATATGTAATATGGTGTTGAAAAGTGTTATCTTAAAATCCCTAAATTGCCACTCCTTATTCTAGAAAAAAGCCAATTCAGTGCAACGATATCGCCAACAAGAAGCACAAAAGGAAAAAGCCGAAGAGAGTTTGGATGATATACGCAAAAAAGAAGAGGAACATTTAGCAAAATATCGAGCCGAAAGAGATGCCCGCCGTTTGGCTGGCAGATTCCGTATGAGATATGGTCCTCGTTCCAAAGAAACCCTCCCAGACGATGGTTTGCCCCGTGTCAGTGTTATAATCAAAGGCGATGTCCATGGTTCCGTGGAAGCCATATTGGATGTTTTAGAAACCTACAGTAGCAATGACAAGTGTCGCCTGGATGTTGTCCACTATGGTGTAGGCAATATCACAGAAACCGATGTAGAGCTAGCCAAGTCATTCAATGCCATAATTTATGCATTTTCCGTAGAACCTCCCCCAAAGGTCTCCGGTGATGTCTCTATACGTGTATGTAACATTATATATCGCCTGATAGATGACCTGAAGGAGGAACTTAGCAATAAACTGCCACATAAGGAAGTAGAAGAGATTATAGGCGAAGCAAATGTTTTGCAACAATTCTTTATTACCGAGGGACGCAAAGAAATTCCTGTGGCCGGATGTCGCTGCACTAAAGGTGTTCTGAAAAAAGCACAAAAATTCCGATTAGTGAGAAATGGCGAGGTCGTATACGATGGTATGTACAAGTTAATGAAGTATAAGTTATTTATTGGTACTCGTATAAGAAATGTATGTAAATCTGGAACAGGCATGCACAAAAGCTCGCAGAATGTGTGTATTAGCATAAATTTGGTAAACAATTTATACAAAATTATCCTACTGCGCATGTTTGCACATGCCTAATGTTGAATAATATGGCCCAAAGGAGTCAAAACTTTGGGCCATATTTCGAAGATTTATCTTCTCATTCTGCATCAAAATTCAATCAGTATTCGTATTATTAGGCCATTAAAAGTATTTCAAGTTAACATTTAATTCATATAGCACATTTAAGGTGAGCCAGTACTTGAATTTATTTATAGCAAATTAAATTAACTCATCCTGATATTATTATTATTTTATTATTTCATTATTTTTGTTATTTCATTGATCTATCTTTTTTTCTAGGTGCCCTGGAATCTATGCGACATTTGAAAAATGAAGTTGACTCTATTAAAAGAGACGTCGAATGTGGTTTACGTTTAAAAGATACTAAAGTTATACCGCAAGCCGGCGATATTATGATTTGTTACGCCATTAATATGGAACCACAAAAGACTGATTGGGATCCTGGTTTCTAAACATGAAAATGCCACTGATAATGATGTTGAAAACACAAGTAATACAGTTAATAATAATGGGTAGACTTAAAATTTTGTTAAATTTATAATTTGTAAATAAGCAAATAAATTAAAATTATTACCAATTTTTAACAAATTTGTATGATAATAACTGAAAAGTGGGTTTAATACGAAGAAGAAAAATTAGTTAGTTTTCAGATAAGGAGTTAATTATTCTTGCTGTTACTTTTTCATTTTCAATAACTGAGGTAACAAAAAAAAAAACAGTGCTGAACTGAGATTCTATCCAATTATATTTTATATTTAGGTATTAGGCATAAAAGTTTATTTACAGCATTTTATTAATTTATGAAACTTATGCAAAAAGATTTCCTTTAATTTCGGTTTTAATGATATATACTTTGTTTTTAGCGGACAAACAGCAATTGTTTCATATTTTACAAACATTTCACCACACATTTCCCATGCTTGTTTTAGCTAAACAAGGAAGCAAAGAACTCGTGGCTGGTGGAAAAATATTTGGTCATTTATGTTCAGTTGATGATAAGAAAAACAAAAACGTCATAGAAATGTGTTGAGCTTCCGCTTAGCTGTCGATATGATTTCTAGGTAGTTAAGAACTACATTATATTTTGGCGCAAAAGTTATGATAAATGTTTCTTACGAAAGAAGTGCCACTTTGGAGGGATGGAAATTTTAATAAGGTTTGTAATTTCTGTTATACTGTAACCCTTAGGCATGATGGTGTATAACATGTTATACTCGACAAAGTGTAACGCAGTAAAGGAAACGAGTTATACCTTTAGTATCTTAAGACCTAACTCGTCCCCTTCTGGTACCTCCTAAACAAAATGACCCATTTTTGGGTTTCTTTTATAACTTCTATTTGGTCTGGTTAATTATTGTTTAATACTAGACAAACCCTCAGGAAAGATGCGAAAGATGTACGTATATGAAAGGTTGACTCAGGAATGAAAATCGACTATTTCGGCCGACCCCTTCATGCAAAATTACGTACTTTAAGAAAATTAATATTTCTCCCATAATTTCCAAACGGACAAGTAGAAGATGTTTCAAATTGGTCAGTAATAATAGACAAAACCCCAGATACCCAAAACATGTGCACACCCCTTTGGTACCTTCCAAACAAATGATCATAGTCCTATATGTATGTATATCTTTTTTGTAAGTACAATGAATTTACGAAAAAAACATACGAAAAAAAATGCATTTTGCTGTCTCTACTGGTATCTCGTAAACAAATAAGCCAATTTCCCAAAAATTTATATATTGGCCAGGTTTTTTTGGTATCCTACATAGGAGACCGATATAGGATACCAACAAAACACTTCGCCGCTAACAAAAATAAATTACTTGGCAGCACAGTAATTGATGTCAATCAATTTTTTGTTTTCTTGGCTCGCGAGCCAAGAGCCAGCTCGAGAGCCCATTTGAAATTTTGTGGTTCTTGGCCCGCGAGCTAAGTACCAAAGTTATGTACCAAAAGTACTTTTGTATGCCAAAAAGTACTTTTATTGGCCCAAAAACTTTTTTCTGTTGCACAAAGTACTTTTTTTTATACCAGAGTACTCTTTTGTACCAAAAAGTACTTTTAATGTTCTTTTCGGCACAAAGTACTTTTTTCGTACCAAAGTACTTTTTTATGCCAAAAAGTACTTTTATTGACCCAATTTTTTTTGCACAAAGTACTTTTTTTTGTAGCAGAGTACTTTTTTGTACCAAATGTACTTTGTGGCACAAAGTACCTTTTTTCGTACCAGAGTAATTTTTTGTACCAAAAAGTACTTTGTGTCAATTTCTTCAAAATTCTTCAAAAATAATTTGTAAATAGTGAAATAATATTCGTGATGTATAAACAATCAAAACAAGGAAACAATGTAATCGGTATCCGATTATAATTTCAATATGAGGAAAAGAAAATCACATTTGTTAATATAATTTTTACTTTAACGTCTTTCTTATCATCATGAGAATCGTAGTCAATGAAAAAATTGAGCTAAAATAATGTTCATAGTGGTTATAAGTGCAAATACATATTTGGTATCCGATTATAAAGCTTTTGTATCCGATTATAAAGCTGTTTTTTTACATCAGTAACGACCAATAACAGTCGGCGTTGCCACCTGAACACATAAAGCTAATGTGCTGATAAAAAAACGTTTATGAATACAATTTCTTATTAAAGGTTTTTTAGAGCTAAAGAATACTTTAGCTAGAGAACGCTTCACACCTACTTTAGACATTTTTTATGAATATGGCCGTATACCTTTAGCCGTTTATTACCAGTTTTATCCCTTTTGAGTCCTTTTTACCCTTAAAAGGTAAGTAATTCGAAAACCCTTCTAGCTTCGTTCTAATTCCATACGGAGCAAGCCTATATAACTTATCATGATTACATCATTAGCCGTTTGGTCTAGGCGATTGTAACTTTTTTATCCCTATTACGAAGTTTTTACCCAAAAACATCGGATTTAAAAAAAATTCTTCAATCCAATTTGATAGTAAGCTTTTCCATATCAATTTCGCGATTATACCATTAGCCGATTGGCTTAGGTGATGATACAACTTTTATCCCTTATTGGTTATTTTTAACCAAAAAAAGTAATATGACCGACATAACAAGGGGCGTGACACTGCCCATTTACTAGCGATACGTAATCCCCCATGTACCATTTACATATGTAGCAAATCTCATCTTCATACCTTTAATGGCTCGCGAAATATGACCGATTAAATTTTTGATTTGTGTGGGCGGTGCCACCCCTCCTTGTCTAGGTATGTTTTCATGTAGCCTATGATAGAGACCCTACGGATAGTACTACTCAGTGAATTTCATTTATTTCGCCCAGATAACGATTTTTCAAAAGGGGCGTGGCTCCGCCCATTTTCTAGCGAGACTTATTCCTCTTTATATCAGTAACATATGTAGTAAATCTCATCTTCATACCTCTAATGGCTCTTGAGATAAGACCGACTAAAATTTCGGTTTGTGTGGGAGGTGCCACGCCCCATTCTCAAGCTATGTTTTCATGTAGCCTAAGATAGAGACCCTATGACCAGTATCACACAAAGAAAATATAATTGA
Organism: Muscina levida; assembly: GCA_964034835.1. Taxonomy (NCBI): domain Eukaryota; kingdom Metazoa; phylum Arthropoda; class Insecta; order Diptera; family Muscidae; genus Muscina; species Muscina levida. The sequence goes on along the minus strand of OZ035880.1, from coordinate 186,648,468 downwards.
AATCGGCCCATTTATTTGGCAAATATAACTGTTTTTTATAAAGGGGCGTGGCACCGCCCTCTGTCCACAAACAAAGTATTTTTTCTTTTACGTTCGATATACGTGCCAAATCTCGACTTCGCACCTATAATGGCTTAAAAGATACAGCCATTTTAAAATTCTAGTTGTATGGGGCGGTACCACGCCTATCTTACCCACTTCCAGTCCGAATTTCCAAAAATGCCGTCTTATTGCGCGCCTATTTCATAAAAGGAACATACATGGCAAATTTCACGGTTTTACCTTTAGCCGTTTGGGCTGGGGAGTGATCAGTCAGTCACCCAAGCCTTTTATATATATAGATAAGGTATACAGATTAATCTTCTTATATATCATATTTTACCCTAGATATCTTCACTATGTAACTAGGCAAGTTATTGCTTATGAGAATAACTTGGAAGTCACATAACAATTGGCTAAATGGTGTAGAATTTTATAGCCAACACACAGGTGTTTAGTGTATCTATTTATTAAACTGTAGCTTTTGCCACCTAACAAATTTCATCACCATAACTTTTAAATCTATCACGCCAAAACACCAAACTTATATTACATATTCGCATTTCCGCTTTTGACTACACACTTTTTACAATTAAGCGGTGAAAGGAAGTAAATTTACCAAAATACTGCTTTATCGCGTTATCACAAATTTGAACCAAAAATTTATTTTTAGTTCATATTTCCTTGAAAAGTTATGAATGAATTGTGCGTTTTTTTTTCTTTTCAATTGTTTGTATGTATTTCCCTCGTCGACTTTTCTATGATGGGTGACCCATTTTTTTGCAATTCTGATAAAATATTTCTTTACTTTCAATGAATTCGAATATTTCGTCGCAATTGTTGTTGCTAAAGAAAACAACGACATGAGTAAAATACAAAACACGATCATGGTTAGCATAGCCGCCAATTCAGTAACAGTAATCATATTGCTATGCACTCAAACATACAAAGAGTTTCACACACACACACACCCACACTTAGGAGTACAGGCATATAGACGACGGGACCTTATCAGTTCTTAGTTCCGCTCACAATGATCTCGTTTTTCTTGCGTTTGGTAATTTTTCTGCCGTTATCCTAAGTCAGCATGTGGGTGAAGGGTGACTGCCATCGTTGTGGCTACTTGAACAGATCGCCACACTCATGTATAGTATACTAGTAGTTTAACTTATTCACATTGGATTTTATAAAATTTAGAAAACTTATACATACTTACACAGCAAATGCTAAATAATTTATTGTTTAATGAATTGTTTAATTTTATACAATAAGATGTTATATAAAAAGTCGTTGTTGTGGAAATCAGCAGAGTTTTTTTTTAACCGGAAATATTGTTGTTTTTGTGTTTAATTTGTTTTGAGCACTAATATATAGTTTATGGCTGTGGGACGACAAGTTTAACTTTTGTATACTATGTATGTACATTTACTTTAAGAACTCATGTTTCAATACAGAGTTGTGTTAACATTTACTTGATTGAACCATTAATGTTGGTTTGTTTAATAATTGTTAAACCAAAGCCTAAATTTGAAAATTATTAGCTAATGGAAAATATATGGATTGTGCCGTTTGTCTACACAAATATAGATAAATATATTTCTTCTTATAAATTTACTGTAAAAACAATCCTTTTCAAATATATTAATTTATTAATTTTTATACTTCCACCTGACTGATAAAAACCCCATCCTATGTATAACATTGCTAAGTTTCATGTTTTTAAAATTACAAGATTTTTAAATGAAAATACTTATGGATTATTATTTGTCTGCTTGGAGCGTAAAAATTTGGATATATGACTTGGCTAGACGTTTACAAACATGTAGTAAAAATGTTGAAAGGGTTACAGCCAATAAAAGTAAAAAGTTAAATTCAATATCTGTGTGCATACGGTCATTTTGTATGGCTTTATCAAAAGGGTCTTTTACTATATCAACTGAGAATCAAGAGAAAAAGTCTCTAATTAGTTCGGACAAAAATCTCAAAATTAATTTTTATTTCGAATTAGTGGGGTAAACTTCCCGATTTCTTAGGTTTCACCTAAATACCAAATATTTTGAAGAAGAAATTTTTTTTATTTTTTTAGAAATTATTGAAAATATATTTGTGTTGGGGAAATTAGCTAATTAGTATAAGAGGTATTGAATGGGTCAGCACAATGTCTTCGTAAGACAACGTTCAATAAACGTTAACCTTGTGCATAAATTTACTAAATCCAGTGTGTTTACAAAACAGATATGCATGAAAAACTTTGGTTGTGATTTGGGTCATTATTATGGGAGGTAACAGACAAAATAACAACAAATATGACATAATAATTAAACTGGCAAAATTTACATATCCTCCATCATATGCATAACTGTTGTGCCGGGAACTATTTGGATTTACGCTCAAAACACTTTTGTCACGCCCCTTCCGCTTACATCTCGAAACCAAATATTATGTGTGCATCTTTATGGCCGTATTACCGAGTAAGACATAAGAGTGGGTCAATTTGTGTGGAGTAAAAAAAATCACCAAACGGTTATCAAACTCTTAATCTATGAATAATTCTAAAAAAAATAGCCCAAGAAACCATGGATCTAAAATCAAAAACGAGCCCCCAGTTTTTAACCAGAAGATTTAAAGATTTCAAACTTCAATATGAGATTGGGTTGGTATAGTCTCCGAGTTTTTGATAAAGATACGGCTCACCCCATAAATTTATGTGGTTGGGAAGCATAATTCATGAGCCAAAAAATGGGGGACGTTGGGAAAAAATCCACAATAAGCCCCGCAACTTCCCCGGAGTCGACCCTAAATGTATGTTCGACCCTTTGTAATTTTTCGCCCCTAACAATTTTTTTTTATTTATATTTTTTTTTGGTATTAGCTCCTGTTGCTCCCTTGGTGCTTCCTAGAGGGGTAATATGCATGACCGACCTCCACTAATATTTCCCTTCTAACACTTTTCCCGAACATACTTACCCACCTCCAAGGGAGGGCCAGGAGCTGATTTCATATATTTGACTCATCTAGGGGCACATTTAGGACAGTTAGATCGGGCAGTTAGAGGTATGTTTGGGGAAAATGGTAGGAGGTAAAAATGACGAGGGGTTGGCCACACATTTTAACTGTTGCGAGCTTATAGTGGATTTTGCCCCCTTCCCCACCAATATTGACCATGATCCGTAGTCATTCCACACCCCCAATTTTTTGGCTCATTGAAATTTTTTAAAAAATAAAGGTAGTTTACAAATAGGTGTAGAAATCAACACCTTTGTCAAATCCTTTTTAGTGGCCGAACATGAACTTCTATGGAGTAAAACTTAGTTAGCCGGTAAAGAGACTATTCTTTTATATTAATATGTTTCGTTTACTTTGTGAAATGCCCAACATCTGCTGCTTTCAGTTGCTTTTGCTCACTATGTTGTAATTTTTGGGCACAATGTCGGTCTGCAAATGCACCTTTTTTTAGTATGGTATTCCGAGTCAGAGTGGAGTATTCACTCAAAATAATTTAATAAAAAAAAATTTTAGAAAAAATTTTAAAAATAAAAAAAAATTAAGTGAAAATATTTTTTTTTTACATTTGGTTCCTTCCTTTTATATTATTCTAGATAAATTTTATTTATGTATTATTTTTTAAGTTACTTATTTCGTTACGCTACATCATGCAAATGTACCACTGTTTTTGGGTATACTGTTTTTAACCGCTTGGTCGAGAAAAATAAATTGACCCACTCTAATATTCATACATATGAGTATCAAATATTATCCCCTCCGCCCACTATTCGAAAATAATGTGTGTCGAAAATAATGTGCTTCTGAATATAAAAAGCTGCAGTATTTGTATATCAAATTTTAATTATGTAGGGTTACAACTCGAACCGTACTACCTGCACATAAAATTTTAAATACTTAAACCTAAAAACTAGTTTGTCACGCCCCATTCATCCGCTGATCGAAAATAAAAATGTTGTCTACATAAAATATTCTTATCTGTTGTGCCGAGTGCTGTCTGTATACTAAATTTCGTATTCTTCTTATAAAAAAAACATTTTTGCCACTTCCAAATTTGTCTACTAATCAAAAATGTAGTGCGTAAATGTATCTGTATACAAATTGTATCTCCCAAAGGCTTAAATACAGTTTGGACACGTCGTCTGCAAATTTGAATTAGTCCTGCAAAATACTATCTGTGTACAAAGTTATATCTCTCAAGGGTTAAAATATAGTTTTGCCATCCCCACTCCTGCCACCGACCTAAATTGTGTCAGAGTTCTATGAGGATATCAAATTGTAACTCTCTTGGACTTAAAAACAGTTAAGCCATGCCAACTCCGCCCACTGATCCAAAATTAAAATTTCGTCTGCATATTCATATTCGTGTTGGTCAGTACTATCTGTGTACCAAATTTTATCTTTCTAACTCTAAAAGGAAGTTGTGCCACTCCCACTCCGCCCATAGACTCAAAAGTTACACAATACATCGAAAACGGTAATTTTTCATACAGAAGTATATATTTGTAGTATGTTTTAAAGACCATTTTAGTGTAAATAGGAAATATGTGATATATTAGGTAAAGTGGGCGTGGCCATTTTTTTTATAAAAACTAATCTTTTACTTAATTTATAAAATAAAATTAGTCAAATCGCTCCACGCGTTCTCAAGTGATGCCCTTACCACCGCACAACAATTCATTTTTATTTATATAGACTAAGACTGTGAGGTTTAATTCGTTGGTATGGGAGGTACCAGAAGGGGTGTGGCAAAGCTTTTGGTTTTCTGAGCGTTTGTGTACTATTACAAGATAATTAAAGTGACCAGATTTAAACATTCTCCAGTTGTCCGTTTGTAAGTTATGGGAGAAATATAAATTTCTTAAAAATAGGTAATTTTCTATGGCAGGAACGAGAAGTGGTCGGGCTATTCTGCATCCCTTAACTTCATTTTAAAAAATATAAATATTTGTAAATTTTCGTAAGGATCGATGTGTTATCATGCCCACCAGCCCCAGACAGAAGGGCATGGCTAAATTGTCTTAAAAACTCATGAAATGAATTTGGTCTAACACGTCTCCTTTAATAGCGTTACGCTTTTTCTCGTATCTCTAAATATTAGAATATATAAAGAGACCATAACGAAAAGATATTGTATAGCGGTTATTGATATTGCATTTTTGCTGTTGCATAGTGTTATCATACCACAACCGTTCACATGACTTGTCGTTGTTTAACCTACGGTAGAACTGTAAAACTGTTAGAATATCTTCAATGACGTTTTCGCATCATCACGGATTTTCAATATCAAATTTTGTCTGCTTGTGGAAAAATTGACAAAAGCTCACTCATTGCATTTCATTCATGGTTTTAATTTTCATTACTAAGGGATGTTTAATTAATGGCGATGTTGAGTGCTAATCTAAATGCTCGTCTCGATGAGTGTTTGCCAGACAATATCATCATTACCTTCCTGTTTCACATCGGAAACTAAAGTGAGTATGAGTGTGTGTGTGTGTCCGGATAGACCATTATTAATCAGACATTGAAATGAGCTAAAATTTATTAAAATTGAATGACATTATGAAATTAAATATGTTAATTACAAAACATGTAAACTATGTATAAGTTATCTTAATGTTAAAGATAAGTAACAATGTTTATGATTGCTGTAGCCATCTCTTGGGGTAACAAAACAATCCCCTACATTGATTTCTTTGAAATGTGTTACTTTTACCTCATCACACAATCAACAACTCACAAGAAATTCTGCAATATTCCCTTCTTCTACGTGTGGACGTGTCTCTCGTATAAAATGTCGTGTGGTAGATGAAGTCTCATCTTACAAGGGAATCCCTACGTTAATGAGTCTCCCCCTTCACACACTAAATATCGTCGTACTTAGTGTCGTACACATGTTAACAATATTTTTTCATTGTAACTATAATGATGTTTTTATTACATTGTTTATGTACACACATTACATACATACTTTACATGATCTTCACACCAATTTGAGTTTGACTAGAGGTGGAGGAGAAGGACGACGATGTCTCTCTCCTGTTGGATGATTTCATATTTTTCTTCGTCTCGAATTTCTTGTAAAAACAAAGTCATTGCCATTCAACAACTTTATATGTAATTGAGTACTCTTGAAGTGGTTTCATTGAGGGAATCATCATTGTTTTGATAGTTTCATGGACTTACTTCATGCATTGTGTAAGCGACAAAAACTGGCTCCTTATGAGGCACAGTGGGGGGACATTTAAAATAATTTTTATTTAAAGTAAATGGCTTAACATCAGGTTTAGATCCAAAGGATTTTTGAGCGACCTTTTTCTAGCATATGAACCAGATCAACTGGAGGTATATCACCAAAACTTAATAGCGAATGATGTATTTGTTTTTTGAAATTGATTTAATAAAAGGCGCCTTTTAAGACATAAAATTCATATTTTTCAATATTAAATTCAATTTATTTGAGTTCTTCGATTTGTTTATTTTAGTAGCATTGAGAAGAGTAACTTGACCACTTCTCACATATTTTCTCCCACTGTCCCACCCGTCGAACACGAAGGAGTTCCTTTCGATGCATTCGCATTTCAACAACAGCAACAACATCATTATCATCATCAACATATCTTTATTTTTAGCGTTAATTGTTAAGGCGGTTCCTTTATCAGTGTTTCTCCACACACAAAAAGGGACTTCAAAACAAAACAAAGAATTTTGCCACATGTGTGCACAATTAGCGATGAAGCTGCTGCTATATGTTGCATGTTCTTCTGCAGCATCGACAACAAACTTGATAGCAGCTTTGGTTGTTTCTATTGTTAGGCGAGACAGCCGTAAAGCAGTTAAGGGTCACAACTGCATGGGAGTTGTGAGAGAACACTTAATAGTATTTTAAATTGTCTTCTTTTAAGATTGTTTGGAATTGCCCTTGGTAAACAAGTAAATGATCAAGATAAGATATGTTTAGGAAATGCCCATTAGGAACTTAATTGGAACTTTAAGATAATTTAAAACTTTCAAATAATTATATAAAAAAACTGATATGAGAGTGAATGCCCTGCACAAATTATTATGAAGGACTATCTATATTCTACAGAGAGATATCGCATTCGTCGCATTAGAAAGCATGTTAATTCACAACAACGCAAGAAGCTATCATATACCTCATTCATTGGGTGTAAAGGGAAATTAAGTTTTATTAATAGGATTGTAAATTTTTATTATTTTCATACATTGGACATAGTCCGCATAGAGCATCAAATCTGTGTAGTGGTCTGATAAAGATAACTTATATGTTTTTTAAAGTTTCCCGAACATATGTATTTCTTTTAAGAGAATCTCCTATGGCTTGTTAATTATATTTTTAATTTTTATTACTGTTTTACAACGTAATGCATTTTCGATTGATTTACGATCTTACGATCCCCATGGGGTGCCGACCACCCTTTAAGTTTTCAAACATGTGTTCATATGTATTAACGTCAAATGCTCAAAACATTGGTATTAATGTATCGGTTTTTACAGGTTCTTCAAATTTGCTAATTTTTTAATCTTCTAAATTTTATGTAAAGTCCATAGCAAACATGATAAAGGGATTCCATGTTTAAAAACTGTTTGTGGTTAATATTTTCCAGTCTGTGGTGCCATCATATGAATGGGCCAAATAATTGTGCCTATTTTCAGTTAATATAAAGATGTTTGAATCCTCTCTCTCAAATGCTGCGAGAAACGGATAGACAACAAAACGTTAGTCAACTCAAAGAAAACAAAGCTAAGTTGAAAGCAATATGTGATCGCGTGAATTTTGTTTTCGCATACAGCAATCACTTAAAGCCGGCCGGCTGAGTAGATGCCCAATTCAACTGGTTTAAGCAGCAGTGAAGTGAGTGAACATGACGATCTACGTTTAGTTCGTTTGGCCGCCAACTTAGGTTGAATGTTGGATGTTCATGTTGCAGGTTCGTTTGGAGAGACAACAAACGTTGTTGACTGTTTAATGAGCAGTGCATTTGCGAAGTTTTTTCCGCCTTTGTGTTGCAATCGATAATAGGTAGGTCAAGTGGCAAACGAAATATAAGGTAACAAGACAATATAAAAGTTGTTACGGTATTAGTAATATATTTATAAACAGCATGTCATAATATAACATAAAATAATTTGCAATGTTATGATTGAATATCAGATATGTATATGAAATATTTAAAGTGTATGAAAAACCAGTACAGAAATTTCAGTCAGGAGAACTGAGTGATAAATACCATCACCCTATGTAAAATTTTGTGGATATTTTTAGATATTAGTTTGGTTTAGCCTATAAAAAAAGAATTTAATTTTTTTTATAAAACATTTTAATATAATTGACAATTTAAAATTTAAATTAAAAACTAGGTAGAAATAGAAGTATATAATTGTTTAACTTTTATTTAATAAAATAAATCGAAATTACTACTTTATAATAAATTGTCATATTCACTCATGAGTTAGATTTTTGTAAACGTCTACCTTGAGAAAAACTTGGCTGATTTCTGTGTAGTTTCGGTTTGGAAGTTATGGGCCTATAAAGCCCGCATTCATTTCCAAATCAGACTTTTATTTATACTAATATTATAACGAGATGTTGTGAGTTCGTTTGTTTGTATTTAGGTGATAATTTTCTAAACTACTCATCCGATTTTAAAAATTCTTTTTTTGCCTGCTTGTGGAGCATATGAGGTACAATTTGGGGCAGTACAACGCACAGTGGCACCGCCCCATACATTTCTTGGAAAAAAATAGAAGGAGTGGTCGTACAGTAAAGAAATTTTGCAGAAACACTTCTCTGGGCTAAATTAAGAAATTTTGAAAAAATCTTGGAAAACCGCCTACTGCTACACCCACCTCCCCTATAACTGCACTTGCCAAAATGTATATTTTTTGACCTAGGGACTCGAAATTCGGGACGCTTCTTAATTGACTTCTCCTTATGAAAAAAAGTAAACGTATTGGGGATGCCACACTTACTTAAGATTTTACGCCCATTGAAAGTTGTAGATTTTAGGTGTATTTCTTCACTGTCTAGAATCATATGAAAATTTCATATAAGTTAAAAAATGTTAATTTCTATTCAAAAGTTAAACATGTGTTGTCTCCATACAAAAGAAGAGAATATCCCCAACTACCCTCCGCGAAAGATATTAGCCTTCAAATACACCAAGAGTATCGCACAAATGCATGCATTAAAATCGATGTTACTAAAAGGGACGGTATTTGGGTGTTATTTTTTATTTCTTAATTGAAAGTACAGATTTGGACCTTTCATTTTTTTTATAGTTAGAGGACTAAGCACATAAAGTTTTTTTCCATCAAAAAGTGAAAAGTTGATATTTTTTAGTATAATTTTTGATAAATTGTAATAATTAGTTTACTTTTTCAATTTCAATAAGTTTTTTTTTCTTATAAAAGAGTAAGTGCTATATTTTCACTAAAAAATAAAACAAAAGCCATAGCTATAAACGTACACACACAAAAAGTTCTTTATTTGGGCAATAATTTTAATCTAATTTCATTGAATAAATTTCCGTTGACTGCTGTTAGTTTTTTTAACTACAAAATTTCACTTTTCATAAAAAACCTTGTTGAATTTTTCTTATCCAAATATTTATTTAAAAAACCAAATCATTAAAATTTTGAAATTGAATTTGTTAGATTTAGCAACGTGTTAGATTTTTGTTCGACAATCAACGTTCAATGAACGCTTACCTTGGCAAAATTTTGCTGAATTCAATGTACATTCAAAACTTATATGTATGTAAAAGTGGCAACATCGGTTATTTATATGGGATGTACCAGAAGGGGTGTATCAAATAGTTAATGTTTCTGAGGTTTTGCCTCCTATCACAAGATAAATTAAGCGACCAATTTTCAGTACTCCAAAGTGTCCGTATGGAAGTTATGGGGGAAATATAAATTTTCCTAAAATAGGTAATTTTGTATTAGAGGTACCAGAACAGATAAAGTCCTTATTCATTCCTGATTAAAATTTTCATAACCATTTAACTTACGCAAAATTTGACTGAATTCAGTGTACTTACAAAAAAGATATGTCTGTAAGACTATGAGGGTGAATTCGGTCATTTGTATGGGAGGTACCAGAAGGGGTGTGCCAAATAGTTAGATTTTCTGAAATTTTGATTCCTATCACAAGATAAATTAACCGACCAATTTGCATTGCCCCCCCAAGTGTCCGTATGGAAGTTATGGGAGAAATATTAATTTTCCTAAAATAGGTCATTTTGTATGGGCGTGAACAGATTCATTCCTGAGTCAAATTTTCATAAGCGAACATCTTATGCAAAGTTTAAAACAAAGATATGCATCTAAAACTATGAGGGTCAATTCGTTCATTTGTATGGGAGGTACCATAAGGGGTGTGGCAAAGGTTTTGGTTTTCTTAGGGTTTGTCTACTTTTGCAAGATTAATAAACTGACTTAATTCAAATATCCTCCGGTCGTCCGTTTGGAAGTTATAAAATAAATATTAATTATCCAAAAATTTTGTATGGGAGGTACCAGAAGGGGTGGGGCTATTCTGCCCATTTACAATCCCATTAGTTCGTTTTGAAAAGTATTAATACTGGTAAATTTTCATACCGAACTGTTAATGTTTACTCGAGTTATCCTGCTCACCAGCAATCCAGCAAACCCGCCAGACAGGCGGACATAGCTCAATCGTCCTTAAAAGTCCTGAAACGAATTTGCTATTAAGATACTTGGGGTCTAAATCGTCTCCTTACTTCGTTCGTATCAAAGAAATATACCCTCATCCCTAAGCGTGTTGGTATAAAAAACGCATTAAACATTTTTCAAATTTCCACGTAAGGGAAAAAATTTTTAATGGGAACAGTATGTAAATTTGAATAACTAGGGCCGATGGCTGGTTAAATAAGTGTGCGTATCACTTATATGAGTGGTTTGATTCTTATATAAGTCCAAAATTTTTGTTAATTTATAAGGAAAGATTTAATTTTTCATTTTGATTTTATTTGACTTGAACTGGTGACTTTGTGAAATTTTTCGAAGAATATTCCTATCGAAGATTCTAACTCTTGATCTCCCTCAAAATTTAGCTTCTAAGCAGTATTTCAAAATTGGGCCAAAAATGTCCCATACAGGTGGGAGCTAAAGGGTTAAAATGTTCCGTGGAAATATTCCCCTGAAAATTGTACTATATGTCTCCGAAGACATGTATTATCCCAAATGTATTTTAACATATGTTTTTTCATATTCTTTGATTTGACTTTTAAGTAAAAATATTAACTTTTAAACCATTACAAAAAAAAATTGTGACGTAGTGGAAAAAAATGGATTTTAAGATTTGTTATTAAGATCAAATGGTATCGTTTGATATTGGTTTTGTTCATCCCCGAGACAATGGCCATAAAATTGTTGCATATTGTAATAAATATATTTCCCTAATAAAATTTGCCCTTAAGCATGTTAATTATTATTTTGCCCTAATTTCCTTATATTTGAGCTATTTAAAAATTAAATTTAAATCGGTCATGCTATGTGACATCTATTTATATAATTCATATTTATACATTTTAACCAACCGTTTATATTTTGTCCTGTTGACTAGAGGATGTATACTTGCTGGCTTAACTTTATATTTCTTGTATTTGTAATTTTTTTTTTTTGTTCCCTATTGAATTGGAATATCACAAAGACTCTTGTTTGTACAAACTTTAAAAACCTAAACGCAAAATTAGACGATCCTAGCTGTAGCAGTGGACGCGGATTAGTATTCCATATCACAACAGTTGTATGTACATAAATTACTTTTTAAAGTATAATTTGTATATTTAATTTAATTCATTTTTTTTTTAATATTATAAATATATGTTATTTTCCATATTTATGACTTTTACATTTTTGTTAATTTGTTGCGCTGTATTAAAAAATGTGAATGATTTAATTTATGTTATTTTTTAGATATAATTCTTTTTCTTATTAGAACGTCTCTTATCGTCTCGTGTTATTAGAAACCGCCAAATCGTAAGCCTTTTCTAATAGCAAGACTTATGTACACATCCATTCGTCTTACATCCATGTGTTTGTGTGCTGATAAGCTTTTGCAGCCTCATATCCATATCCGTTTCTAAATGTTTTTACTGATTTCAATGTGACAATCTCATTCATGGCCTGCCACTGTATGGGTTGGTGAGCCACAAACCGCTATAATGAATAGGATCCCCGTCACACATTTACTCACACGAAAGCTAACGACAATCGCATTGAATGGAAAAAAAGCGGAAGCGTTTGTTGGACACTCTCACACCACTGCAATGTTCTAATAAACTAACGAACGCCAACAAACGAACAGTAGCAACGCTAAAAACACTCCGTCCGGCTACCGATCATATTTGCTCGTGCATACATTAACTTCAAAATAGAGTCATCGTATATAATATACAAACGACTAACACTACTCATGCTGATTTTGCTCCATCCGAGCCCAACGATCGGCTTCTGTACTAACAGAGCGCGCGTGTGATTGTGTGCGTGCGCGTTCAGTGATTCTTGGGTGCTGCCAACGCGCTGAATTTTCAGCAGTCGACGTCGTTGTTTCCCTTTTTTTGGGGAACGATCGTGAGCTTCATTAAGAGTGCGCATTGGGTTTTATGGTCAGTTGTTGGCTGCCGCTCTTTCCCAACGGTTGTGTTCGTTCGTTTGATCGTTCCACAAGGAATTCTGGAGACATAAAACAAACTAGAATTTCAAATTCTACAAGTGGCTAAGAAAACGCGCGGTCCTTCGGGATACTACGAATACGTGAATATGCACACAGTGCCATAATAATAACTGCATCACCCACCCACACAGAAAGGATAATAAAAAGGATATTTTATTTAAATAATATACTTAATGTGTATAACAAGTTAAAGTGAATGACAAAATAATTCAAGGCGATAAAATACAATTTTTATTTTGAAAAGTGTTACTATAAAAACGTATTAAAGTTATCATTAACATTCCACACTTAAAAAGGATATTGTGCGATAGCCGTTAGTGCTTGAACGCCTAAACAAAATGGATTTATCAAGGCGGTCTCGGTAAGCATCATAATTTGTGTTAATCCTTAGAAAAATTGTTACGAAGAAAAAAAGGACAATAATAAAAAACGAAATTTGAAATATATAAAAAACCACAATGGATTATAAATATATATGTTAAAGTAAAAAGGTCCTTTAAGTGCACAATAACACTATGGATTATAAATATATATGTTAAAGTAAAAAAGGTCCTTTAAGTGCACAGTTTAATTTTTTTGTGCAATAAATAACATTTTCTAAAACTGTAGTACAATGTGACAGCATGATTTATTATCTAACAAGAAAAATAAAGTAAAATATATAATAAACATTTATAATGCAACGAAGAGGTCCTTTAAGTGCAATGTTTATTATAATAATTGTTATATTATACAAAAATATACATAACTGGAGCATAAAAGTAACCGCATTGCAACATTGTTTTGAATACTTATAACTGTTTTGTTAATGGGTATACAAAATAATCAAGTGATAAATATAAAAGGATATATGTATGTGTATCGTTGCTGAAGTATTGGACTATAAATAATAATAGATAATGTGACGGAAAGTAATAATACTTCATGACATAAGAAAAAATAACTTAGAGAATATATTTTAAAATCGTTTTTAATTTAATTTAAAAATATAAACTTTTATGTAATTCATATAAGGTGTGTGGTAAATGTCAAAAAAATAGAAAAAATTACGATTATTCAGAAGGACGTTTAAAATCGGAGAAACAAAATCTACGAAACAGTACTAGAATTATTAAGAAATTCCAGATATTTTCTGACGGATAATTGGGAAATTTGACATTTATAATACATTTATGAATAACAAATTAATGAATTTTCCTGAGCCAATGTATACAAATATTATATAGTTTTAATTTTTTTTATTATTAAAGCAATTCAATTTTTGAACTAATAGTTTAAAAATCACATTTTGGATCACAATTAATCAACTTTTCCACCACGTACAAATCATTTATCGTGATTTCTGATAAAATGAATTTGTATCTGATTTCAATATATTTTTCCCCCTGAACTCGCAAAAACTATACTGATTTTTTATTTCGAAATTGTCTTTGGTCAACTTCTGAATCGAATGTATGTAACCGGTAAGCTATGAAACTATTAAATGGTTTTAAAAAATTATTTTTTTGAAACATCACAATTTGAGTATGGATGATAATAAAGTGAAATTTTATTTTATTTTTAAACTGTACTTTTGTAAAAATACATACAATACTTAGAAAATGTATGTAACGGTTGACGGTTTGAAGTAAATAATTCATTAAAAAATTAAGTGACCTATTGTCATACTGAGACCAATTGTGGTGCTTTAAAAGTAGATCTATTAAAATTTAGTAGATTTATAGTTTAACCGCTACATACATTTTTATATCATCACCCTTAGGGATGAGAGTATATATCGTTAGGGCGGTACGAAATAACCCCCAATGAAATAAACACACAACCAACGAAATGAAAAATGAAATTAAGCCAATAGGAGATGAACAAAACTCCAAATTAGAAATTAAAGAACCTTAAAAGGATTAGGCTGTTCTTGCAATATGAAATAACCTTACCTTATCCTAATAGAGATGACTGTTACCATATGGTAACGTTGGCAGAGTTAGATGTTGCACGCAATAACAAAATATAAGAATAAATGTCAACAGTTTTTTTTTTATTTCATCAAAGTACGCTTTGATCTTTCATTCTTGATTAACGGTTATTCGATCGGACATCAATAACTTTCAAAAGGACAACTGGGGGACATTTTAATTTGATCAGTTTAATTATCTTGCAATAGTAGAAAATCCCTAAGTAAACCGAATCCTTCCCATACAAATGAATTCAGTCAAATATTTCGTAAAATGTACGCTTATGAAAATTTGAGTCCGGAATGAATATGGAGTATGTCGGTTTACCCCTTCTGGTACCTCCCATACAAAACGACATATTATTAGAAAATTCATATTTCTCCCATAGCTTCCAAATGGGCACCTTGGGGGATAATAAAATTTGGTCAGTGAATTTATTTTGTGATAGTTGACAAACCCTTAAAAAAATCGAAACCTTTGCCACACCTCTCCTGGTACCTCCCATACAAATGACCGAATTCACCCTTATAGTTTAACATACTTATCTTTATTCTAAGTGCACTGAATTCAGTCAGTGCACTGACTAAAATTATAATGAAAATTTGTAAGTTAAAATTTAAGTTTAGTAATGTTTAAAATATGCCAACCAAAGTATTCCAATCTCTTGGTTAACCAAACCAAATAAAAATTAACCCGTTACATACTATCACCATGTTAATAAGCGCTATTCACCAAATTTTGTTCTATGTTTATTTTTTAAGTTAATGTTTAGTCAGACAAACAGAAGTCAGACAGATTTTAACACCAGAATATCTTTCCTGCCAGACATAATTGCGTAGAAGTTGCTGTCTCTGCTACTACTTGAGCAAGATCGGTCAAAAAATGCTCCCACCTCTCATACAAATTGCCTTAGTTGGGGTCTGTCCCTGCAATGACCGTCATAGTTAAAGAGCTATTGAGCTTAAATTTGGTATATTTGGTCCTATTATATGAGAGGAGGTTGTTCTAAGATGAACAAGATCGAACAAAAACTACTCCCACATCCCATACAAACACCTCTTTATTGGGGGTGTCGGTCTGTTTGTCGCCCGATTACAGTCATAGTTTAAGAGCTATCGAGCTAAAATTTGGTATTCATGCTTCTATCCTCCAAGTGGAGGATATGTTATGAATTGAATAATATGAGACAAAAACTATTCTCACCTCCCACACAAACTTCTCCTTTTTGGGAAGTTGACGTGTAAAATAAGTTATTTGAACTTCCATTAAATGAGTGATTTATTCATATGTATTATGTGAGCACCACAAATACCTGACCCGCAGTATGCCACATCTCTGTGGCACAGTGTATAATAACGAAGAGACAATGTATATCAATACTAAAACTAAAATCGCGTGTTTATTTAACAAAATCTTTAACACCGCACAATTCATTTAATCTGGGTGAATGTACCCACCCTATGCACATTCAATACTTAACGAATCTATATATATAAAAATAAGTTGCATTGTGTTAGAAATTGATGTTCTCTGGAATGCGTAAACCGATTTTGTTTCTGCAAACTTCATATGAAAGGTGACGTTAATACCAAGGTTTTTATGTATAAACGGTCTTTGTATGTGCATTGGTTCTTGAGTTATAGCGAACACTGCATTTATTTCGAAACATGTATGTGTGTGTGTGTGTGTGGGGATGTGTGTATTGTTGTAACGTATGGGCTCGAAAACCGCTGGACCGATTTTGATGAAATTTTCAGGGAATCTTCCGAATAACCTCGCAAGTAACATAGGCTAAACATTGTTTGAATTTTTCCACATTTAGGGAATACAAATTGGCAATTCGTTGCTATTCCATTTTACTCAAACCATTCATTTTATTTATATACTTAGCTATTGTAAATCACATCTTCGGGGATCTATGAAATAAACGGCTTTTCTAATAGACCGATTGATACGAAAATTTTACCAAGTGGTACTGTTGACCTGTTGATAGTCCCTGGCTATATTTGGTTGTGATTGGATAAAGGGGCGTGGCACCGCCCATACAACTTGAAAAAAAAATTGAACTATCAGAGGTATGAAGATGATATATATATATATGTGTTCCTCTAACTCCCATTGGAGCATAGGGCGTCAATATGAAGATGAGATTTGGTATATATGTTGTTGAAGCAGTATTAATTACATCCAGGGAGGAAGTGGGCGGTGCCATGCCCTCTTTTCAAAAATCGCTCTAACGGCTTTTCTAATAGATCGATTGATACGAAAATGTTACCAAGTGGTACTGTTGACCTGTTGATAGTCCCAGGGTATATTTGGTTGTGGGGAGTTGGATAAAGGGGCGTGGCACCGCCCATTCAACTTGAAAATTAAAAGGGCTATATCTCATGAACTATCAGAGGTATGAATATGAGATTTGTTACATATGTTGTTGTTGCAGTATGAATTACAGTAAATGTGGAAATGGGTTGTTCCACACCCTTTTTAAAACAAACGGTTAAAACTGTCAAAATTCCACAGTATATTTTTTTATTCGCAAAAATCGTAACCAAAATCGGAATCTACGATGAATTTAAAGAAAATTTCACCAAAAAACTTTGTGTCTAAAATCAATTCCTAGCTCGCGTTGGAAAGCATGATGATTTCAAATAAAGATTTTTTTTGTTTTTAAATGAGCACAAACCGAAAACTTCAGATATATATTCTCTGAGACCTTCTGCGTAAAACTGACTTCTCTACAAACTAAATAAGGTATTACAGAAGCAAATCTATGTATTTGTTAAAAAGTTATGGCCTCTGAGAGTTGGCATACAGAAATTATGTTTTTAAAAATCATTTTTCAGAATATTGGACGGGATCCCAATAAAAAAATCAAAAATATACTATTCTTTTCGACTTGGTCTCCAAACATCGGAATGGTAGGTAAAAATTAGAGCCGGGCCCATTGGTCTGAAGTAACTGAATAATTGCTCATTGCTAAAAAAAAATATCTCTACCTGAGGGTGCATATAATGAAGTGAAGTTGAGGTGCAGCTAATAGAAGCCATCGACGCTGTAGACGTTAGTGTGACAGGGGACTCGAATTTATCGAACCGACGTCTTTCTTAGAAACTCGGTCTCCGCAAATGCTGAGGAAAGATCTTGGCCCACATTCATATAAAATCCAACTGGTAGAAGAACTAGAGCCAGTGGGCGGTCAATTGATTTTTTTTATTTATCATGTCATTGCACATTATTTAAAGGAGAAATGGTTCCAACACGACGGTGTAACATGCCATACAGCGCGTGAGACCATCACTTTGTTAAGCCAAACGTTGGTGACCGATGTATCTCAAAAAATGGTAATACGAGTTCAATACAAAAATAGTATTCCGGATTATTCTTGATCCGTGTGAGAATAGACATGACAAAAGGAGTTTTTATGGCTAAAGGCATGAAGCTTCAAACGGAATTTTCATTTGCGGTCAATAGGAGAAGGCATAACAAAAATGTTTTTTATGACCAAAGAGATAGTTAGCATACAGATGGTTCATGCTACTACGGATCAAAATAAATAATTTTGATCTTTAGAGGAATGTCTGTTTCCAATTTTTGGAAGAAGTGGTTTTTCGCCCTACATAGAGAAAAAACTTAATCTACATGCCGGCACTAAAGGTATGACTTTGCTGATGAACTTTTTATTAGCATTTACAACAATAAAACTTAATTGGTTAACTTTAATGTTAGAAGTGACTTTAAATAAGTTACATAACTAAATAAACTCAATATATTATTGTCGAGCTTAAGTACCGTTTTCAAAGTACTTTGTAGACCTAAATGTGAAATATATTACAAGTTAATATGCAATAGCGAAGCATTGCCGGGCCCACTAGTTGATTATAATTTGCATTGATTTGGTAAATTATAACAATTTGAATGTGTTTTAAACAGTTTTTTCATTCTTTAATAATTGCACAATATTAGTTTGTTTATTCTATGATTTCTAAAAATTGTTAAGTCATTAAATGATGGAAGTCACAAGAATAACCACAAAGGATTATTAAGAAATTTAGTGATAGTTAATAGAAATAGAGTAAATGTTAATAAAAATGGGGTTAATGTAAATATGAAATTCAAAAATCTTATCTTATAAAAATTAAATTGTATGCAGTAAAATAAATACTTACAAATCGATACAATAAGCATTTCATGTAATACGTTTTTGTAGAATTTTGCAATATCATACGTATAATCTTGCGCAATTTTAGTAAAGGGGTATCTTATATATACAACTTCTTTTATTATATGCCTCACTTGCATTAGTTGAGATATATAGATTGCACATATATTGAATATGAAAGTTCTCAATCGTCCCATCAGTCAATAACTATTATAATTATATAGAAAAAAAATATTTTTAAATATTTACTGATATTTATTTTTCTATAACCAAATAATAAAGAATTTGCCACTCTCATTACACAGCAATTTTAATGAAGCCTTAATATAATATAACTTCTATCGCTTTATAACATTTAGCATTCATCTCTCGCCATTAGCTTCGTTAGACTTTTGTGTAAACTTTCATTTAATATTCATATTCATATCTTAGTTCAACGTAAAACTCTTCTGTAGCCAAGTAGCCTCTACATTTTGCAGAATATTTCCCAGAAATTGTAATAAAAGAATTAATTAAACGATGAACGAATAAAACAGGACTGAATACAAAAAAAAGGTTCAAAGAACAATAATGTATTTGTTGTGTTTTCATGTGCTGTTTATCATTAAAAACTATAAACTATATAAAGTGGATACAAAAAACAAGTACAAGATACTTTTAATATGGGTTAAAAAAAGATAGCAAAGGAAAGAATTGAAAAGAAACGAAAGCACAAAATATGGACAGTTAAGTTACTTACAGCAGATATTATGAAATATAAAACAAAACAAAAAAGAACGAAAAGAGATTATCACTCACACATAAAGTATATGTTAATGTTATATGCCTTCATAATACTTGAAATATTACAAAGAATAACCAAAGAATAACATAAATTAATGATTGTGGGTAATAGAGTGACAATAACTCAGTATACAGTTGGAAATAAGTATCTCTATGGCACTAGTAATGGTTATTCATAAGAACCACGTGATTTATACTTGTGTGTTAAAAATGCATAAAAGTTACGATATTGATATACTACATTAATATTATTTTTATCTTTTTTGATAAAATACTATAACAAAACAGATTGAAACATATCTAAGCTACGTATTAGACGTAGTCGATGACAAACAAATAATATGTTTTTAGTATAATAAAACAACAATAAACAAAAGTAATTAAACAATCACGAACATCATATTTTCCCGGGGTGTGTTATTGGTAGCAAAGAAATTTCTATTAAAAAGGTATTTCAACTGAGTAATTTTCGTCGTAGCCCAAATTTAAGGACATAGTTGGTAAATTGTTGTTGTAAATTTTTCCAACAGTATTTCTAATCCGTTTATATAAACGTTTTTCATAAAAAAACATAACAATTTCATATTTAAAGTTTGCTTAAAAGAAGACATTGAATGCCTGCATACATTTAATGCATTTTATTCTTATGAATGAATAGTTATAAATAAATTATGAATAATATTTAAAGATTTTTGGTATTTAAAAAACACAATAAAGTAAATAAAATTGTTAAAAATATCTAAGGATCTGAAGTTTAAAATTTTAAACTTTACTTTAATTTATATATAAATTAAAGTATTCTATTCTCTTGGTAAACCCAATTATGTTTTTGTAAATAGGAAGTCTTGAAATCTATGCAGTAGTTTTTGAGTTTACCCGTTACATACAATCATTCTGTTTTCAAATTTTATAAATAAAAGCTTCTGTTAGTCAGAGAGATTCAGAGTTCGAGACTTTTTTGAATATGAAAGAGAGGGAGAGTCGTAACGATTAAATAAATGTAATCTATATAAGCAACAATTGACAAAAATGTCCGAAAAAAGTTTTAAACAAAAAAAAAACTGTCAAGGGCCACTTTTCCCAAGAGATCTATCATTCCCATTAAAGACGCTTAAAAAATATTAAAAAAAAAAAATATTTCTTTATTCCCCTTTATAATGTACTATAGGCAATATATTTCAAAAATTTTCCAGACGTAACTTTTATTTTCCATCAGTGGGCGGAGAGTGCATGGCCAAACTGCATTTAAGACCTAGAGCTATTCAATTTGATAGCCCGATAATACTTTGCAACAACATTATGAATATGCAGACAACATTTTAATTTTCGATTTGTGGGCAAATCAATATTTAACCTTGGTACACAGATAGCACTCGGCAAAACTGGTTGACATTTGCCGATTGAATTTTTATTTTTCATCAGTGGGTGTGGTCACTGAACCGAATTTAGCCCTAGAGAGATACAATGTGGTTTACAGATAGTTATCGGCATTTGAGATTTAAATTTGCAGAAGAAAATTTTGATTAGTAGGCAAATGGCAAAAAGAAGAATATTTGATACACATATATATGTACTCGATAGTACGAGTATATTCATGAATATACAGACAAAATATTAAATTTCGATAAGTGGGCGAAAGGGGCGTTGCAAAAGTATTTTTAGTGCTAGAGCAATTTTGTTTTACCAATTTAATACACAGATAGTACTCGACACTACAGCTATAAGGTAATATTTATATAGAGAAAGTCTTCGGTCACTTAAGAGAAGAATTTGCAGGTGGATTAGTGCGTGGTGAGTGAAATGTAAGCAAGCTTAATATATTGTTATGGTATACAATCCAATTGATATTTGTATACAGCAAATTTCTTAATTAACTCTGCGATTTATCCTAGTGATGTTATATAGTTTCTATACTCCGTTAAAATGTCAAATGAAAGTTGCCATCGATCGCAGAGCAAAAAATAATAAGAGTGTTCAGTTTTCTCTTATCCTAAATATCCGTCCATATAACAACTTTGTAAAAGTTCATGCCATGTCTATAATGATGTTTGGCTGTCAATTCGCACGACATCGTTCGAATTTTGACACTCAATATTTCATATTTATTGATGTTTGCAAACAAATACTAAACAATATAGGGTTCCTAAGGACACAGCTACATTTAGTCTAGTTCCCTTATTTATTTTAATAAAGATACGTCACGTAATGTTATGCTGCGATTTCAAATTATTCAGAATTTCCGATTTCGGAATGAGTTAAGATAATAATACCTACTAAACCACATACTTTTCAAAGATTCATTCTTAGTCTGTAATCTAAATTTATTACCATCAACTTCATCTTTTTGCAGTTGACCACATAAACTGTAGTAATAAATTTCGTATAATTTTTCATTCTTCCTTTTGGTTTATACTCATTTTTTGGTTGATACTCATTCTTATTCTTAGTCTTCGTTTAATGTTGCAATTACTTGACCTAAGTTAACGAACTGAACATGATGATGACGCAAACAACCGCAGCAAAAGCAACAACAACGAAACACAACGTAAAAATTCACGTGTGTGGATATAAAAAGAATTACAACGGTCGACCGACCGGCCAAAAATGGTCAAAAAGAAAAGTAAACTTTTAATATTCATTCTTAGGTTTAGGCCTTATACTCGCAATGAACACACACACACAAAGCGTAAGCATTCTGTTGGCCACAATGCGAGACCGTCGCAGTGACAGACAAGACACAGTTGTCTGCAGCTACGTACGATGCGTCGTAAAACACATGAGGCATAGAAGCCAACTCCTCATACATCCATATTTTATGACCACATTTGTATTGACATGAATTGCTTTCGCATGATCCTCAATGGCTCGACTGATGTCGATGAAGAAGACCAGCAACAACAAACAGTCAATGATGAGCCGCATGAGCTACGGGCGCAATTGAAATTGTTATAATTTTTTCCCATTCTTTGCGGCATATTTTTTTGTTTTTCGTGCGACTATAGCCCCGTCGACGATTTTGTCGGGTTTCAAGTGCTGAATTCTAGAGTCGTCGCCGTTGTTATTGTGTTCTAATCATTGATGGTGTTGAATCAAGTGAAAATTATATGCAAAATAGTTGAATTGTTGGATTATTTTTCCATATGACTTTGTTGTCGCAAGCAGCAGACAGCAGAGCAATGGACGGACGTACAACATTCTATGTAGTATGGCTAATAAACATTATACGTACTGGCTAGTTGGCTAGTTGGCTGGCTGGCTGGCGGTTATTAGATACGTTTGGATTATGTTTATGTCGAACATTTGCCATTTTTGCTTTATCGTTGACATGACGCATGAGATGTCTAATAACAACGTAAAGGTTGGCTTTTGCAGCTTTTATGGATATGGATAAGCAAGCACTTGATATGAATGAGAAATGTTTGCGTCCGTCAAATGCGTGTAGAATTTGCAAGCAGTAAGAGAGACCTGCAACGAAGCGATGACAATCGAATAGGATCTAAATGGGAAGATAGACTGATTGGAGTAGATATGTAATATGTAAATCTAATAGAGGGGATCTAGAGGTTAATGCATTTAAATATTTTATATGATATCAAGAATAAGCTTATAAGGATTACTACATGAATATGATCTTCTTCCACAAAATCTATGATGTTACCAAATGTATTTGTAAATGTGCAAATCCAGGCACAGACAAATTATAATACTTATCACATCGGATATTAGCAAAACACATAAAATTTGTGGTATATAATCGCTTTAAATACACAGGGTATGTGCAACATTTGCATTAGGGTGGGTAGATATTTTCGCACACAACGTATAAAAAAAAATTTAAAAAAAGTTTTGCCCAAGAAAGCAAAAGTGTAGAATATACTCTAAACCCGCGCGTATGAGAAGTAACAACATTTAACTAACACAATACAACATTTTTCAGCCCATTGATTTGGGACTCAGTTCTGAGGACGTGACAAATTCCTAAAACGTGACAAATTCCCCTATACGATGCTTACTAACTTCAAGCCGATATTAAATTGCTAAGTCATGTAGCTTGACAAAACGAATGATGCAGAACTTCTTCTTTTTGGGGCTACTTACACGTGCAGTTCTCAGAATTGAGTCCCAAAATCATGTGTTATACTGTGTAATCTTCTTAAAATTTTAGTTTGGATGAACAAAAGGCTACCTCAAATAGTGATATATCAAGGACCCAACTTTTGAAAATGTTATGTCTGGAGGACATATAGTACCACTTCCGTAGTACATGCAACTATCTTTTATTGCGGGCACACTCGATGTTGTCGACAGCAATTTCGCAGTATAGAGACAAGTCAATCGGCCTGTCTAGTACAAGCTTCTCAAACCGTGACGTTTTCATTCGTCTATAAACAAATAGGGGCCGTTAATTGTGAATCTAAAAATAGAAAGCGAGTTAATTCACAACAATAGTTATAGTACCACTTTTCTTAAAATTTGGTATGCATTCACTTCAGATGATATATCTTTTTGCAAACATCAAAAATGCCACCACATCGTCGTGTGGGGAATGAAAATATTAAAATAATTAAAATAAATTGACCAAATCAGCATGTACTTAAATTAGTCCCTAATAACACCTTAAAATTAACATTGTAGGTGTTATAAAACGATTTGAGTACTTTTTTTTAACTTTACTTCCTACAACATTTCTCAAATATTTTCTAATTTTTTTCCTTGCTAGAAATCTCAATAAAACTCGATAAATTATCGCTACCAATAAATAACATACTGTGCGAAAATCACTAAGCTAAATTCTACGAAATAGAAATAGTTGCTAAAACATATGAATACTAAGATATGAGACTGTTACTCATCATCGTTTAAACATTAATAATATATGAAATATACATAGATATATTTATGTACATTTTCTGCATCTATATATTTACACAAAACTTAGGAAATATTAAGTATTTAAGACGAAATCATCTTAAAAACTCATCACAAAATTTCGTATGCCACCACCACCACCACCAACACCATCATCACCACTATCTGACAACAAAGTATTGGTAAATTGTTAAACTTTTAACGTTCATCGTTAATGTAAATATTTATATTATCGATAGCATCTCGACCACTACCTCGCCACCATCATCTCAACTAACGCCTTAGCAGCCAACGGGTACAACAACCAAAAACGAAAAATCAATTCCAACTAAATAAAGATATTACTCTCGCACACACGCAACTAACGCATTGCGTTCGTTTGAATGTATGTATCTAAAAACGTTTTTCTCGATATTGATATTTTTCCTCAACGAAAAAAAAAATTCCCCACTTCAATTACTTTGAAGTGTATACACGATTTTTTTTAAAGGTACTCTTACAAATGTGTGTCGGCTACGTATCGCCCCGACCGTTAAATATTTCAAGTTTAGTTAAATCTAAACAATTTCTCGTAAAGCTTGTGTGGGATTAATTGGGAAATTAGGTGGAAATTAGTTTTGTTTAGTTGCGGATCATTGGAAATTTAGTCATCCGTAGATGATGATTGATGGAGCAATTTTACTGAAAATTAGTCAACATTTGTTTGGAATTCAGGATTGATTGTTTACTAAAGGCGAAGTGTATTTAATTTATATGTGTTTTGTAAACGAATTATCAGAAATGTCGTTAAGGCCAATCGTTATTCATAGTAAACGTCCACGATGGGAATTTTACTGAATATTATTTTCCTGTTATAAATATTGGAACTGAAGTCTCTTTGAAAATTTAAATTCATTGACATGATGGGTACTTCGATTATTGGGACGATTAAGATTTACATCAAGAAACCCATTCTGAATTTTTTGGTCGCAGAAGAGAATGTACGTACTTAATTTTCACATACGAAAAAGGACTATGAACGTCAATAACACTATGTCACAAAATTTCAAAAGTTTCTGTATCCGGGACATTTAATAATAAAGTTTAATGTAAAATTTCACGCTAAATTCAAATCTGCTCTCAGATATGTAGAAAGTAGAACAGTTTATGGGATATGGTCAAATTTCCATTTTTAATTTTATGGAAATTTGACCATATCTCAAAAACCGTTCTACTTTTTACATATATGAATTTGAATTCAGCATGAAATTTTACATAAGGATCAACTATTTAGAAGCCGGGATCAAAAATTTGTTGCATTGTGTAATATAAAAAACAATTCTCTCTCCTTCATTTCTATGACTACTTCACAGTCTTCTTTTTATCGCTAAAAATGTTTCTTGCAAAAGTATATACCCACTGCTACATATTGCTTAATTTATGAGAACTCTTATAAATTGGTTAATTCCTCGCTCCAAAATTATTAGGCAAAATTGCATATTTGGAAATCTTTATTATGGTGCGGCGCAAGCTGGCGTTAAAAATGAGCAAATTCGTTAAAAACGTGACTGGAAATTGTTTGTTGATAAAACTCTTTGATCATCGCACATTATCGCAGAATTTTATCAGGAAATTAAATATTATTGCGAATGACACTGTTTAGGTTAACACCAACATTTTCTTAGTTTTCCATTCCAATATTTCAGATTTTTTAAGAACACTGACTTTTATTGTAATTGCTTACCACAATGTTCATGAGTAAATATCGTGTAACTTACAATAATTGTATTATGGGAACAGTACCAGTATTAAAAATGGATCGATTTAACATACATAATTTTGTGAGACCTCCTTTATCCTTGAGATGGCCGCAGTAACATCTAGAAAAGTTTAGACAATCCAACTTATATATATATATGTACCCAGTAGGAAGTGTCTGCAAGACACCCTCAACGTTAGGTGCATGACCATAGTGAATCGTTGATGACATGTAGGGGACCGTCCACACAAATCGTCGACGATTTTGTCATGCACGACCTGATGAGCGACAATGTCTGTCAAATTGTAGTTAGTTGTATTGAAAACTTCCGATACATGAACCATCACGCCCAGCTGTTTTTAATAATCTGAACATTTTTTAAGACCTTCTCCTCTCTTAAATTTTATATCGTTGCATTTTTTTTTTGTTTTATGCACGAAAACATTAGTATTTTGTCGGTCAACTTATCATCAATTGAATGTTTTGACGACAAGTACATCAATTTTTCACATTTTGTCTTGAGGTCAGCGTTGACGACAACGATTTGTATGACGATACTTCCTACTGGGTATAGTAATTACCACCACAATGGAGACTCCATTGTTCACTAATCGTATGTCTTACTTAAAATATGGCTGAATTCTGTGTACTTACAAAAAGATATGTGTACGGGTCAATTCCGCTTTTTGTGAAGTAGGTACCAGAAGGGGTATGACAAAGGTTTTAGTTTCCTGCGGGCTTATATACTATAACAAAACAATTAATCTAACTAAATTTGAATTTCCTGTTCCTTTGGAACATCTATCTATCTATTTTTTCAAAAATAGATAATTTTATATGGGATGTATCAGAAGGTACCTCAGTCCATTTACAATATCATTATTTTATTTTGAAAAATAGGAATAGTGACAAATTTTCATTAGGATCTGTTAAGGTTTACTCGAGTTATGCTGCCCGCCAGTCATTAACCCTTTAATGACGAGAGCGAAATAATTTGAATTTTTTAAAGATTTTGTCAGTACTACTTATAAATTAGTTAAAAAACGAATTTTACATAAAAAAAGTTAGACAAAAATTTCAGAAAAATATCCATCTTTACTGGTGTTATGACGACTGTGATCATATGGTAACAGCTTTAAAACAGGTAAATAAAAAGAACCAAGTACAAAATAATTCATGCAATACGTTTCTGTGATATTTGACATTCTTCTCAAATAACAAAAACTAAAATTCTTTAGTATATCAGTCTTTAACCAACCAAAAAATATTCTTAATATGGAGTGACTTTTCATATTTCTCCATATTGCTGATTTGCGCACATGTGAGAAACACCTATTTTAAATGATCCCCCATCCTCGCCACTGACGTCTGATCGCAAAGCGGTAAATCAATTTGATGAAATTGAAAAAGAAAATTATTGACATCTATTCTTATATTTATTTAAATGCGTGCAATATCTAACGCTGTCAACGTTACTATATGGTAACAGTCGTCACTAATGGGTTAAGCCAGACATACTGACGTAAATGGCACAATCGGCTTAAAAAGTCCTGAAACAAATTTGGTTTTCAGATACCTTGGTTGTAACACGTCTGCCTCATTCCTGGATAGGTCATAAAAATTAACTTAATAAAAGATATATCACGGAATTTTCTCACTGCTTTTATTGCCGGCCCCCTCGATGTTGTCGACTGGAACTTCGCAGTATAAGTGTCGATTCAATCGGCATGTCTAGTAAAAAGCTTCTCAAACAGTGACGTTCGCATTCGTCGATAAAAAAGTAGGAGCCCTTTTTTGTGAAATTAAGGGAAATTAAGTTAAGTATGAGGACTGACATAAGCCAGTTTTAAACATACTTCGATTTTTCAAGAAACCGTTTTCGGTTTTATTCGAAATTTACATTATTACAAAAACCGGGTACACCGGTTTCTTTCGGGTATTTGCCTTGTGCACAAAAGTAAGGAAACGTGTTACTATTATTGGAATCTTAATTAATATATGTTAAAAATAACCTATGGAAAGGAGCGTTTAATTAATTTAATTTATGTTTTATAACCGTTCATAAAATTACACAGTTCGACAAAATATAGTTAAGTCGATATACCTGTGACGTAATACTATTATTCTGGTAGGCGCTGCTAAATACAAAATGAATCTGTTTTTGAAATTTCTCTAATACGCCCAAAATCTTGAGACATGGAAGAAACAGGTTTTCGTACTTCGTGTAAACCAGTAACATGGTTGAATTTAACCCGATTGTAAGTTTCTCAGCGGTTATTTGAAAATATTTTGTAAAAATCGGTTTCCGTTTTGTATACTCTACTTCCTATCATAAGCTCGTTAATAATATGTTGGGCTTGCTCAACAAAATTTTTTTATTTATTTCTTCTATCATCACTAAACTTAAAAATATCTTCCAATATTAGTATTAACATATTTTGATTTATAACTAAAAAGTATTGCAGCATATATGTAAAATTTTTTTGTTTATTTAATCCGGAAAACGCTTTTTGGCTATGCTGTTACAGTTTTAAGGAAAAGGCTCACTTACCGAAATTTGAAATCCGTCTGCAAATTCATATTAATAGGGCCGAGTACTATCTGTATACAAATATTACCTTAAAATATTATCCTTAAAACTGTTTTTCCAAGTCCCCTTGCGCCCACCAATTGAAAATAAATAGTTCGGTGCATTCTGTGTACGGCCCAAATATGTTTTATTGACCAGCCTTGTTATTTGGTGTCCTATCCAAAAAAAACTCATGTCGTTGTTTATGTTTTGTCAAAGGCTCCGATTTTCCCTTTGATCACTTTTGACTTCGAAGTCAATTTTGACTATTGACGTCTCTTATTTCGTTTCATATATCCATATGTTGACCATTTCTTATAAAGTCCATGAAGACCTCTTCAAACCATGAAACAAGAACAACGGTATGAGTTTTGTTTCGTTAGGACACCAAATAACAAGACAGCGCACTAAAACATATTTGGGCCGTATGTTCATTTTCCTATGAATAGCTGTAGTGTGCAATACTACGAGGGTTGTTATTTATATTTCGGGCCTAGCAAAAAAAAAACAATCATATATAATTGGAAATTGTTTTATTGTTTTTAAAAATGTTCTCCGTAAAGATCAGTACACTTTTGCATGCGCTCAAACCAAAGAAGCACTTTTTCCACACCGATTAAGACACTTCCAAATCATGGTCTCTTTGAACGCAACAGCTGCTTCGGGCATCGAAAAACTTTGACCACGCAGTTTTTTCTTGATTTGAGGGAATACATTTGAGTGCCAAAGCAAGGTTGTTCGGCGGATGTCACATCAATTCGACATGTTGAATGCTCGAACCCTATGAGTAAACTGATGGTGGTATACCACTCCGATTTGACCGTCCTACGTTCCACTAAAGGCACTGTGGCTATTTGATCATATGCTTCGTTATGCTTTTCCACGAACAACTTTTGTTGGATTTGGCTCGTCTTGAAAGAACCATACGGTAGATTGCTGTTTTGTTTTAAGGCTCATATATATACCTATATCCATGATTCGCCATCTGTGACGATGAACACTGCATTTAAGATAAAGCGGTATTCCAAATTCTATTCTTTTTTTCGTTCATATTTTTTAGTTCATATCCTGAAAACCAAATTGAGCTCTATTTGTTTCTGATGTATAACTGATAACTGAGTTGAACTAAATCAAGTTATATCAAACGACACGCATAAAACAGAGCCAATCGTGTCAAATTTTGTTCAATTGCAACAACAATTTTGGAAAATAAAAGTTTTTTTTCCATTTCAGGATATATGGGAGGTGGCCGTGTCCTTGGGCCGATTTTCACAAACCTTCGTTTTTGCCCTTTCCAGCTAATAAAAGCAATATGTACCAATTTTCATTCTTCTATGATAACTACTTCTCTTTTTGGCTACCATTACAATAAATCACGACACTGTGCCACGCCCCCATCTGTCCGCTGATCGCAAATGAAAAGTTGGTATACATATACATATGTGTTGTGCAAAGTGTTAACTGTGTATTTACTTTCATCTCTCTGGCGATAATAAAACATTTTTTCCAAGCTTCCTCTGCATACTAATCAAAAATAAAAAAAGTTGTCTGCAAATTGGAACCTAACCTGTAGCGCCGAGTACTATCTGCATTCCATATTATATCTCTTTAGGGCTAAAATATAGTTTTGTGTCGTACTGTCAACAATTACTTTCAGTGTACCAATAAATACTTTTGTTGTACTAAATGATACTATTATTATACCAAAAAAGTACTTTTATTGTAACTAAAAGTAGTTGAATAGTACCAAAAAGTACTTTTTTCGTACCAATAAGTCCTTTTTCGTTTAAAAAAGTACTTTTACTGTTCTTAAAAGATCGAACAATTTTATTCTTTGTCTTTATTTAGAATATCGCAATGTTTTGAGAATATCTTACCGTGCCCCTTTAGGTGTTTGAAGATGTTTATAATATATATAATCATAATTTTTTATACATCACTACCAAGTGCAGTCCATATTTTAAAGTACTTTATACTTTGCATCTTCCCCTTTTTCCACTATATTATATTTTCTTATTGTATATATTTCCCTATCGATTATTAAGTAATCTTCAAATCTATGATGCCATAAATAGTTATTCCACCTGATTTAAATTAGTTTCTCAACCCAAATATTTCGGTATCTTTGTGTGTCCATCCAAAGATTCATTTGATCGTTTATTGATATTTACCACTAAACAACAACAACAAAAACAACAATAGTAAAACTGTTGTTTGTTTTCCACTACTACGGGTGATCACTTTGATGGACATGAAAAATACGTAAAGCGAACGGTTAAGATATATACAAACTACGTATACGAATACATACACACGAAAGTACTTTGTATTTGGAGGTCAATAAATCGAATTGAGTTTAGTAGAAATTGTATTTTAAAGTGAAAATTATTATTGGCAGTTAAGAAATATGTTGACTGCGGAAAATATTTATAGAAATTATCTTATGGGGGCTATTTTTGAATAGCTGATAAGCAGTGAAATCATTTGCAAAGATATAAAGATATAAAAAGTTAGGTTACTGGAGAGGTTGTATAAAAGGGACAATATGTGTAAAATGTAGTATATAATTTTTAGGTCAGTTACCTTTAGCTACATTGTATTTTTTAAATGAGAAAAATCTAATGAATTCTTTAAGTTCTTTTCACAAAGCTATAGAATTTCCACTGCCGTTATTGAAAACTTGTCTGCTGTCCCGTCTACATTCCTCTTTGAGTAGCCTTATCTCTTTTCACTTCGCCTTTTCAACTATAGGCCAGCATTTGTTATTTCCCTTTCCTTCATTTCTCGTATGCCCTTCATTTGTAATATAGTCTTTGCACATTAAATTTTCTCCATTTTAATCATGCGACTAATTACTGTCATTCACATCATTAATCTTTAAAAAAAAATGTTCAATATGCCAACAAATTCTTTGTGTCCAGTGGCTGCTACCGAAACTGATTTCACTGCAGATTGGCATACAAAGTCCGTAGATAACATATTGCATTGACTTTGTTGAAAGAAGCAGAAAAAAACAGAATTGAAACATAAAGAAGTCTTTGTCAAGAGTTGCGATTTCTAAGGGAATTGTGAGTTGTGAATGGGAATTTCTTGAGATAGTGGCTATGATTTTTTGTTCTTTAATTTCATAATACATTTAACACATGTGTTAGGCAGAGATTTCACTCCTTCGTTTCATTTTTCATTCATGTATTCAAAGTGACTGGTTTAGGGAGGGTGGTGTGATAAGAGTGGGAATAGTGGTCGGTGATCATTTTAAGAGACATAAAATCATGTGAAATTTTGAGAATGAGACTGCTTGAAATGTGAATATGATCGTTTGTTGTCTCTTTCTGTTATATTAAATAACAATAGTTTACAGTCAAATTTGATCCTAATGTCACTGAGAGTTTTACATGTAGACTAAAAAATTTACAATTGCCAGTTTATCGACTAATTTTTTGGGTAATTTTTGTTAGCCATCTTGTAATGCTAGACATTAGGCATAAGTAAGATGCCAACTATGTTATGTTGGCAGTTCTTACAAGCCAGACTCATTATTAAGCAATACGCTTATTAATCATATATACATAATTCTTTAGGTTACATCTAATATTTCTATTGTTACTCCAAGTTTTACTGTTGACTTTTATTTATCTTAATTGACCGTAATGGATTTAAATGACATCATTATCAATTCCCAGCGATAACAACCTTTGTTATAACTCTTCCCTCATTTTATTCAAATTGTATCAGAAACTTGTTTCCTCTCACATTTACCCACAAAAATTTCTTATTTAAATATAGGATACCAAAATAAAAAGGTTCTAGGGATTTTCTCGCATATAGCATTAGTGTAAACAATTGCTCTAAGAATTTGATTAACCTGTGGGTTATATATAGACGTAACACACAAAAAAAGATACCCATAAACCCTCTCTATGCACATTTCTCGAGTCTAACATAATCGTATGTAAATTTTCTTTTACTGCCACAAGATAAAAAACCAACACAATATTAGCATATCAATGCAGTTTGCCCAAAACCCAACAATATGTTTGTCGGTCGATTTAATTTAATCAATAGATAACAGCAAATTATTAATAAACAACATTTTGGAGATGGTTGCGAGGGGCATTGGCAGTTAGTTACAGATCTTCATAGTATCTGCATATGATGTGATGAACACTGGGCATCTTAAGAGTTTTGCCACCAGTTGTGGCACATCGATAAGATAGATACCAGTGGCAACACAGCAATGTCTCAATATTTTGTCCTCTTAGTGTGATGCGATGTGTGGTGTGGTGGCATACCACAACAAATTTTATATGCACACACAAATATGTATGTTTATATTTATGTTAAAATATTCCCAAGAATTTCTTTTATCGGGTGATGTTTTGGTTAAAACAGCAACAACAACATCAACATTTCTGTCGTTGTTGCTGTTGTGAAAAGGTCCCACAAACAGAGGCGCAAAGGAAAGCTTAAAAGAACTCAAGCTAAATGTATGAGAGTAGTTAGTCCAAACCCCAACTCATGGAATACAAGGAGCTCCTGCAGGTTATTGACCTGAACACATGATGTGATGCCACTGCTTCCATGACTGCCGCTCTTTGTTTTTTGTTGTAGTTTGCTTTCTTCAGATTCAGTTATAAAACATATTGTTTCATCGAAAACACAAAAAACGGTATAAGAATAAAGTCCCGACAAACGGCACACACTTTTGATGATCACAAGAGAGTTGGAAATTATTTTGAAAATGTTTTTGAGGGCAAATTCTCCTTTTACAATTTGAAAAGTTAAATGGATGCCAGTGAATTCGTTTTGGAATGGGAGGATGAAAAAACTGTCACATGTTAATGATGATGGAGCGTACCAAAGACGGCATCGAAACATTGTTGTTGTGTGTGTGGTATTTTTTTTTTATTTTGGTCAAAAGTTTGACAAGGAAGTGGGTCTGTCTTTGAATCGGATCCCTACAATGGGTTTTGTAGATGTTATAGGATGAGGTTTAGGTTATTGTGAATAACTCACTCAAAAGGACCTACATTTAATAGACGAATCCAACCGCCAGCTATTAGAGAAGCTGTTACTAGACTTTTACTGCGAAGTAGCTGTCGACAGCATCGAGGGGCCGCTGATAAAAAACATATGACTGAGACAGGATTTGAACCCTGGCAATCTGCATGAATGCCAGCATCGGTACTTTACTTATTTAACTTATTTTTTTCTTCTTGTAGTTCATTAATGAGAAAGATATGAGAGAGCTTCTTGCATTTAAGGAGTTAACACGCTTATTTTTGAAGACTCACACGAACGGAATATACAGTTTAATGACAAGTCCGAATAAAGCTGTTACTAGACAATGCCGATTGACGTGACTGATTCTAAAGTTGCTTTCTACAAAATACAGTAATTATCCCCTAATCGGGGCATGAACCCAGGTCACTCGAATGATAGTAGCGTATTTTAACCATCATGCCATGGCGGACTCCGCAAAATTCGACTAAAATCTGTGTACTTAAAAAATAGATATGTGTGTAAAATATGTGATATGGATATGGGACCGGCCGTGGCATAGTGGTTAGAACACGCGACTACCATGCGGGAGATCACAGGTTCAACTCCTGGCTCCAGTCTTCTTAAAAAAAAAGAAAAACATTTCTTTCACTGTCGGCTCCCCTCGAATGTTGTCGACAACAACTTCGCAGTATTAGTGTCGAGTCCATCGGCATGTCTAGTAAGTGCTTCTCAAACAGTGACGTTCGCATTCGTCGATAAACAAGTAGGTGCCGTTTGTTGTGAATCTAAAAATAGAAAGCGTGTTTATTCACAACAACGCAACAAGCTATCCCATACCTCATTCATGGGGTGTAAAGGGAAATTTAGTTTTTTTAAGTGTAAAACTATAGGGTTCAATTCGGCAATTTTTATGGGAGGTACCAGAACGGATATAAAAAAGGTTTTGGTTGTTTGAGGGTTTGTCTGTTATTTCATGTTTATTAAACGTTCCAAATCAAAATGTCCTCCAGCTGTCCGTTTGGAAGTTATTGAAGAAATATTTTTCCAAAAATAGGTCATTTTGTATAGGAGGTACCAGAAGGGGTGGGGCTATTCAGCCTAATTACAATTCCATTACTTCATTTTGGAAAATATTAATACTGATAATTTTTCATAGGGATCAGTAAGGGGTTTACTCGAGTTCTCGTGCCCACCAGCCAGACAGGCGGACATGGCTCAATCGTCTTAAAAAGTCCTGAAACGAATTTGGCCTTAAAGTACTTGGGGTCTAACACGTATCCTTTGATGCGTTACACTATTTATCATATCAAATGATATATACCATCATACCTAAGGGTCTTCGTCCAGGCGTGTTTGGGTTTCTCGATGGTTTCTTGAAGCTTTTAACACTTAAGGTTGTGATAATGAGTTGAGAAGGCGCATCAAAGGGTGAAATAAATCGAAATAGCTATCCGCTCTGCCAGCTGTCAACATAATCCATTTCACACAACTCTTGTTAAACAAAACTCTATTGGCAATAACAGAAATGATCTTCAACCGAAAAATGAAAACAAATTTATAATTCTGTACAGATCACAAAAACAAACAAGAGCAATTATAACAATTATAACAATTATAACAATTATAACTATTATAACAATTATTACAATTATAACAATTATAATCCAGTTTTGTAGTTTGACTGAAGACAATTTGAGGACATCACATTTATTTTTAAATCCGCGCACCCTACGATCCCCCTGAATAGTATTTATTAGGTAGTATCGTTAATTGAAAGCTATATTTTGCTTATTGGACATTTTTGACCCCGAACTTAACCTATTTAAACCTCTATAACTTTTTTGTTTATGTATAGAAATATTAGCGGAATTTTAGTATTTTTACGTATTTTATCAGATATAGGCATAATTAGGGTGTAACAAACGAAGTGAAAAAAATCAAAAACTAAAATTGAAATTACCAATAGGCAAAATGTAGCCCTTGATAAATCATGAAAAACGATATGCGCCTCGATTCGGTCGGATATCAAATGACGTTAAAACATAATAAATACTTACTAGGGATGTCCTCAAGTTGTCTTTAGGCAAACTAAAAAATTGGGGGGAGAAAACATAAACTTTTTATTTCGCCATATAGAGCGACCCTATCTAATGAAGTGGTCATCTCTGCCTAAATTGCCTCTGTGTTTTCAGAATAAATTCTTTATACTCAACCGAAGACTAACACTTTCAGTGTTTTTTAAATTTTGAGTAGCAACTCTTTTGTTTTTTACTGTCACTCTTTTGGTGTGAAATATTAGTTGTAGTGCTAAATGCCACTTTCGATTTTAAATAAGTGTTACGGTAAATTTTCAAATACTGTTATATTCCCATTTATTTAAACTTTAAATAATTTAATTTTAAAGCCATTTACATTTACTCGCCCTCGTCACTTCTTACAAGACTCGCCCATATTGTTGGCAACTCTTGCGGTAGGGTATTTGATATTGCTTAATCCCCCACCCCCCCAAAGAAATCTCTCTCTCTCACATACTCATGAATTTTAATGGACCCCGTTTGACAAGTCACATTATGTGTGCGGTTTTCTTCCCTGTCGCGCCTAAACGTAAACCACAAATTTGTCCACAGGAATGAATGCCAACACCTTGGTCAGCAAAAAAGAGTCTCTCGCTAACCCCAAAGAAAACAAGCTGAAGATTTATTGTCTCACATCAATGTTCTTTATAATTTATACTGTACGTGAAGACAACACAAGTTAACTTTTTTTCTCCTCAATACTTGTTGACCCAAACATTGAATGATAGATAGAACAGACATTGTTACCAGCGCGTATAATTTGTCTAATGATTGCTATAATCGTAGTGCATTAATTACTTTTTTTCCAGCTAAGTAATATCTATGTGCATCACTTATTTTTACACATTTGAAATGAATCACAATGCACTTGCAATTATTATGTCGATGGCAACTACTAATGATTATAATGGAGATATAATACATTATTACATATGGTATGTATGTATGGCATGAGATGCAGACAAATGTTACAGATCATCGTGGTGATCATCATGTGTTCCATGTCTGCCAAAAGGAGCCATATGATGACTTTCTTTGAAAGACATGGGGCTGGCTTGCGTAGTCTGTGCGGATATCTGTGCGACAGCATCATGTGGATAGGCGCCTCTTTGTTCCTTGTCTGTTTTTGTTTCTTTAAATGCATTTATCTCCTTTTGGTTGTGTGTGTGCCTTTTTTGTTGGCGAAATTTATGACATTTTGTCATTATTTGTCTTTTTTTCTGTTGTTGCTGAAATTTATGCTTTGGAGACTTGTTGTTTCGCATCACTCTCTTCTCACAATGATTTTAATGATTTCATGCTAATTTTGTATGTTAATAAAAGTCATTTAGTCCTGAAGTCGTTTAAAATGGATTTCATGTTTGATCTAAAGCATGGCACTGTGAACACATAAAATGTGTAAAGTGTTATGGGGGTTTTTTTAAGCGGAAGCGAAAAGTTTTCTCTGAGTTACGAGGGTGATGTGGTAACTAAGTTGAACTCAGACAAAAGTTTAATAAATGCATTTATTTGAGTGGAATAATCAATGATAAGTTAAATTACCAGTTGTAATGATCGATGGAATGACTATACAACAGCTGACGACCCCATAACCATAGT
This sequence comes from Muscina levida, assembly GCA_964034835.1. Taxonomy (NCBI): domain Eukaryota; kingdom Metazoa; phylum Arthropoda; class Insecta; order Diptera; family Muscidae; genus Muscina; species Muscina levida. The sequence goes on along the minus strand of OZ035880.1, from coordinate 186,610,954 downwards.
GATCTATGGGAATCATCATATAGAAATATCAAAATTTTTCCATTCTACACTGATGTTAGTTATCATCAGTTCTTCTATTGACTTGACATTAACAAATCACATAGTTTTTAGCAAAAGTCTATTACACATACATGTTTGATATATTTAAAAATCATTCTTAAAGTCCCACACACTCTCAACTTTAAAAGATCCGTCGAGTCTGTATGATGCAACATCCAACAATTAGTTTGAAAACACCACCTAGCAAACGGATGTAAATATTTACGAACGTTGCAAAATAATAACAAAAAAAAAACAAAAACATTAATTGCATATGTATACGTACACTCGCAATCACACTCACACTTATACACCGACAAGATACCTCTGCTATTCACATAACTATATTATCCGTAATAAAGAAGAGTATTCTATAATGAAAGTAAACATTTGTCAATGCAGAAAACACAACCGCCACAACGACTATATACGAGGACAATTGCAACCATGAATGGTGTAAGCAACAGCAGCTACAGCGTCAACGGCAACGACAACATATGAAACGCATTGAGAATGCGTATCTACTCCTATGCAACATAGTATAGTAGAGTAGGAGCAGCCTACACCATAGCAATCAGCACGACAATGATGGGTTGGGTGACGCGATGACTTTATATGGGACACAGGAAATTTTTTATATATAAATTCTCCGCTATTTGAAATAGCAGGAAAATCCTGAAAAATTAATTAAAGCTAATTGGCAGAACACTGAAAAACAATCAACTGCAATAAACAAAAAATAAAAAGAAACTGAATACAAACTAAATAAACAAAAACAGAGCAAGGGGTTGGCCATAAAAGGCATACAAATAAAGGATATAGTGCATGGTTTGTTGCCCATCTAAGTCATGCGCATCTCAGGGAATATAACAAGAATTTCTTAGGTACACAAGGCATTGGCAATAGGTATCCAGGCAGTGCCTTATAATTTTCTGCTTATTTGTTGATTTTATTTTATACGCTGCACATGACTTGTAAACTTGAAATCTATTCCACAATATTGACCAAATTTTATCACCACAATTGAGACAATTGTAGTTGTGTTGCCCATGTTTTCCTAACACACTTTTCTGAACAAATGTAAATAAACCGCCGCATTGCATTTGTTGTTTTTTTCTCTGCATGAAGAGAAGCTGCAAAAGACCTAAAGACCTCAAAGTTTGCCCATTTAACACTTGGTTAATTAGAACCTGCAATAGCGTTTGTTTGATGGTGTTTTGTCTTGCCTACGTATGTCACTTTGTGTGTGGTGGGGAAAAGCACCTTTAACTTGGCCTAAACTGGCTATTATTCAATAGGTTGGTAGAACGTGCATAAATGCCAATTGCCGCAACATGTTAGCCACACACGTGCTGTGGTTTTTTTGTTTGTAATGCACTCGAGGAAAATGGATATTGGAAAATGGATATTGGTGGGCAGGATAACAAGAGTAAACCTTCACTGATCCTTGTACAAATTTAACAGCGTTAATAGTTTTCTAAATGGAACTATGGGGTTGTTAACAAGCAGAATAGTTCTTCTGGTACTTCCGATACAAAATTATAATATTGAAAAATGTATATTTATCTTATAAATTTCAAACGGAAAACTAGAGGTGATACGAGAAAAGTGTAACATATTATGATACTTGGCCACTAGTATTAATAGATTCAATTCGTTTCAGGACATTTAAGGACGACTGAGCCATGTCCGTCTGTCTGGCTGGATAACGCGGTTTACACTAACCTTTATAAAAATTTACCAGCATTAATAGTTGTAATTATAAACGAAAAACTGGAGGATATTTAAACTTTGTCATATTAATAACCTTATAAAAGTTGGCAAACCCCAGAATACTGAAACATTTACCACACCCCTACTGGTACCTCCCATACAAATGACCTAATACACCGTAATGTTACATCATGCAGTGATCAGTGCGCCCTACTTACGACCCAAATAGGCTTTGTTGATCTGCCTTGTTATTTGCCGTCATATCGAATCAAATCTCAAACCGTTGTTTGTGGTACATTAAAGGCGCCAATTCACACTTTATTGACTTTTGACTTCAAATTAAATTTTGACTATTGACTTCCTGTATTTCTTTTCTATTTACACATGATGCCCATTTCTTCTAATGTCCATGAAAACCTCCCCAAACCATGAAAATTTTGTTCTCAATAACTTTGGACCGAAAACACTCCTCCTCGGGCGGAAAAAGCGTCTATGGAAGAATAGAGAGAGTCAGGATATTGAAAATTACAGGGATAGAGGTGAAGCCCGAAAGTTCTTCCAAAAGGTAAAAAACAAAGGTTTTGGACCAGGAATCCCCACCTGTAAGAACAGAGAGGGAAATCTGGTCACTGAAATTCAGAGTGTGCTGCAAATATGGAGGGAACACTTTCGATCTCTTCTTGTATCCGAATGCAGCATTAGTGACGAAATCATATCAAACGACGATGTAGTAGACTGTCCACCACCGAGCCAATACGAGATCAGCACGGCAATGACACGGCTTAAAAACAACAAAGCTGTGAGAGCCGATGGATTGCCGGCAGAGATTTTTAAAGCCGTCGACGATGAGTTGGAAACGTGTATGCATCAGCTTATAAACACGATTTGGTTCAAGGAATGCATGCCTGATGATTGGAATCTGAGTGTTCTATGTCCTGTGCTTAAGAAAGGCGTTCTAAGTGTGTGTGTACCAATTATCGAGGGATCATCTTTTAACCTTTGGCATACAATGTCTTGTTTATTGTGTTATGTGAAAGACTAAAGCCCATTTTAGCGAACATGATTGGACCTTATCAGTGTGGCTTAAGACCAGGTAAATCCACGACCGAACAGATAACATATTCACACTACGACAAATCCTAGAGAAGACCCAAGAAATGTAGATCGACACCTAACATCTGTTCATTGATTACAAAGCTGCATTCGATAGTCCGATACGATAGAAATTGTTGGATGATATGGCTGAGTTTGGTATCCTCGCGACTTTCAGGATGACACTGGCTGACAAGAGGTCTTCAGTGAAAAAAGCCACAAATCTAACAGAGCCATTTTCTACCAAGCGAGGCTTCAGACAAGGTTATAGTCTGTCATACGATCTATTGAACATCAAAATGGAGATGATCATGTGTAAGGCAGCAGTAAACACTACTGACACCATCTTTAACAAAAGCTCGCGTATGTCGATGATATAGACATCACTGGCCGAGCGGGATGTTACAGCGGCCTTTTAGAACATTGAGAAGCAGTCGGTAGAAGTGGGTCTGGTGATAAATAAGGACAAACCCAAGTTATTTGCTTCAACGAACAAAGATTTTACTCGTTTGGGACGCTACATGAACGTTGACAACTTTAACTTTGAACAAAAATTATAATGTCTGCCTGGAAATCAAGAGACGAGTATTGATCGCAAACCGCTGCTACTATGTGCTGAGCAAGCGTTTTAATGACAAAGCGCTCTCTCAAAGAACAAAGATCCAACTCTACTAGACTCTGATCCTACCTGCTTTGCTCTACAGAGCAGAATCCTGGGTAATGAGTTATGACACAAGCGGATCATTCTATTCTGGGAGATATATTTGGACCCATCATCGTTAACGGCGAATATCATGAGCTGTGTGAACTATACATAAATCTATGAATCATGAGCTGTATGAGCTGTACAGCGACATCGACGTAGTCATGCTTGTTCAAAAAGGTCGAATGCGCTGGCTTGGACACGTTGTACGGAAAACGAAAATTCTTCGGCTCGGAATGTCTTCGGCAGTAAACTCGAGGGGCGGCGCAGGAAGGGGCGATCAAAACTTCGATAGATGGACTATGTGAAAGTGCTATTATCTAAGCTTGGTGTAACGAACTATCTACGGAGCGCAAAAGACCGAAGTGCTTAGAATACTTTGCTGCGTGCAGCTACTAATAGATAAATTTCTGTTGTGAATTAAAGTAAATATTTCAAAGGCAAAAGTTTTTTTTTTGAATAGTCTTTTATCGTTGGGGGTGTCCGTCCGGACTTAATTTTTTTGTATGGTGACCGACTTTTTTGTTCTACTACTACTATAAATAAATAACTGTAAATCGAATCTGTATTGGACATACCTTGCGAAAGCCACTAACAGAAATCTTTGGACAAGCCTTAAAGTGGAACCCGCAAGTCAGCAGGCGACGTGGAAACGAATGGGATACAATTTCAACCGAGTAAAATCAATCGCACGAGACAGAAGAGAATGGCGAAACTACATTGAGGCTCTATGCTCCACTGGGAGGGAAAGGAATTAAGAAGAGGAAATCGAATCTACTATTCAGAAATTGCTTTCGATAATATCGCATGATGCCAAGATCGGCCCCTTATTGTCTAATTTAAGGTCATACAATCCATGCTACTGTTTGTTACTTCTATTTTATATTTTTTAACAACATTTTTTTTTTAGTTTTTTTATTTAAAAACTCGATTGTTTGTAAAAATATTGTATATGTGCATATGGAAATTTAAACTTAGCACTTTAAATAACACACATATGCAACCCATAAATTAACTACAAAATATTCCTACATGCAAGGTGTTAAATTTTTTTTTTGAAAATTGTATATTCCTTTGCCGATTTTTATGTTATCACACTTTTTTGCATCATTTATATCTCAACTACAAGTTTTATTTATGTTATTATTCCAATACATACATGTGAATAATGTTTTATAAATACATACTTTCTAACTAATATTTCTTCTTGAGCGCAACGGAAACAGCATGCAGTGTGCAAAAGTAGCAACAACAACAACAAAAAATACAGCATCAGCTTCATTAACATTGGAGAAATGCCGGTGTCGATGACGCTGATGATGATGATGATGCTCAATTTTGTTTATTGTTTATTTAGAAAAGGAAGAAAGATTACTTAAGATTTCTCTTTACAGTTTTTAGTACAAAAAAAAATAAATAAGTACAACAACATATGTGTGCGTTTTAGGGTGTGCGATATTTTGATAATTTCTAGGTTTTATAAAAGAAAGTGATGTGTCAAAGAACTGCGTTATGTTACTTACATATGAACTCAATGGTACCATTCAGGTGTAGGTTGGTTAAAATCTAGGATATAGTAAAGATTTTCACACTCAAAAAACGTGTGCTAATTGCTTATGCTAATTTCACTGGATGAATTTTCTACTACTGACCAATGAGAATTAAATTTTTTATGTTATGGATTCCGGCCGTCGCATAGTGGTTAGAACACTTGACTACAATGCGGGAGATCCGTGGTTCGATTCCCGGCTGCAGTCATCTACATTTTTCTTCCATGGCCGGCCCCCTCGATGTTGTCGACAACAACTTCGCAGTATAAGTGTCGAGTCATGTATAGTAAAAAGCTTCTCAAACAGTGACATTCGAATTTGTCGATAAACAAGCCGTTTGTTGTGAACCTAATATAGAAAGCGTGTTAATTCACAACAACTCCAGAAGCATCCAATACCTCATCCATGCGGTGTAAAGGGAAATTAAGTTTTTTTCATGTTCATATTGAATTTAGTTAAATTGAAACGATTGAAAGTCTTGCAAAATAGTCCTGTCCATCACATAATGCTGCTTTATTAAAAATGCTAATTTGTCTTTCTCGACCTCTCGACTTTAATATTTCCAAACATTAGATTGCCTTCCCAGAAATTAACGCACACCCCATTATGCACATGTGTTAAGACTTTAGTTTATATTGTACATCTGTCCGTAGACAAACACATAAGTTTCCGTGCAAGAATGTATTTGCTGGAAGCATTCGTAATCGCATTGTTCTGTTTAGTTTTAAATTTCAGCATAAAAATCATTAAATAATGGTCTAAAGTATGAAATTGTTAATGTTGTTTGTTGCTATTTGCTTTGGTTTAATTGTTTGCTTTATAAAACAAAACCACCCACACTGAAGCACCGCCGCCAGCACCCGGTTGCCACCAATGGCCCCATAAAACGGTCAGTTAGCTTTTTCATATGCCGCCAGCAATAGTTCCATGGTCATGTATACACCATAGCCGAACATGCAGCGAACATCAGTATATTCCCCAAACATAGTTTGGAAATTTATTGCATTTCCCGCAAGAGTAGCGGCCGGTCATTTGGTCTTTCACCTCCATCTCCATGCTGGAGCATCCATCAACTTTTGCCAATAAATAATCGATAAGTTGTTGTTGTTATTCATCCCCCCTCAACCAGCCCATCACTCTAACTATTTCAGTCTCTTAATATTTCAACACATAATTAGCGTGCTAGGATTTTCTGTGTGTGTGTGTGTGTTTTAATTTAACAAAAGAGAGATGAATGGTCTTAAAAGTAATAACTTTATTAGTTGGCCTTATTTTTCGATGATATTGTTGTGGATTTTGCTTTCAGCTTAGAGTAGACCTCAATATTAATTGAAGGGTTCTTGTCGGCCGATATTTTGTTTGTTTTACTATTAAAAAAAATATTGTTTATTTTGAGTATCTGTAGTTTGTTATTATTGCTGGTACATTTGTGGTTTGTTTAACAAATATTGGAGGGAGTAAGAGCAGCATATTTATTATGTGGTTTTTAAGCCTTATGATGTTTATTGACCATCTCATTGGTTGCGGAAATTCGAAAAATATTACGTGTACTAGTATGTATTTTGCAATGAATTAAAGAAATTTTACGGTTATGTGTTAGGCAAAAAACATGTTTGGAAACATGTGTGTGTGTGTGGAAGGCATAACTTAACTGTTTTGAAGGTCAAGAAACATATGAGCAAATACGGAATAACATATTGTGCTGATTTTTGTGAATTTTGGAAATGAAATAGGTGGTGGAAGAAGATACATAGAGCATTATCGATTTTAGACTTACTTAATAGTACTATTTACACAGTACAACACATGATTATGGGACTCAATTCTGAGAACTGCACGTGAAAGTAGCCCCAAATAGAAGAAGTAGTTCTGCATCATTCGTTTTGTCAAGTTACATGCCATAATAATTTAATATCAATTTGAAGTTAGTAAGTATCGTATAGGGGAATTTGTCACGTTTTAGGCTCGGTGAAAAGTAAATAAACTATATGGGTATTTCCAGGTGTTGTGGACGCAAGTTTTTTTTTCTTATTTTGTAGTTTTCTCGAAAAGTTGAAACATTTTGAAGATTATGTTCATATTAAAAAATTAAGATTTTGGACAGTACTATAATGTTCTTTTAATGAAACTTTGCTTAAAATGTTGTATTCAAAATTATGACTAAATCAAAGTGCGTTACGGACACACACAATTTTATAAAGCAACTTGGAGTGTCTACGAAAATTTGTGAAATTTAGCGAAATTTCTTATGTGACTAGTATATTCTTTTTTGTGAGATAAAGAAGACGTATTGGGGTTATATAAACAACTTACTTCACATTTAAAATACTTTTACACTTTATGCTACTTCAATCTAAATGTGCGTTGCGGACACACGTTGCGGACACACGCATTTTTCTATGGATAACACAGAGCGACAAAAAATCAATACCTGGGAAATTATACTATTTTGCTATTTTAGGTGCTGCTGAGCACCACAAGAATCTGTTTTTCAGATTTCCCAAAACCCCGAACATCTTGAGTTACGGGTAAAAATCGGGTTTTCGAACTTTTTCGCACTTACAAGCCAGTAGCGCGGATAAATATGAACCGATTTTAAGTTTCTTACCGGATTTGGAAAGAATAGACTTTCCAACGATATGTATAGTTTGTTTTGTTAAAGTTCAACAAATTCATGATATGATTACAAAAACAAAAATTAAAAAAAAAATAGAGCAATTTTTTACTATGAAATCGTCCGTCCTTCTGCTGGAAATACCCATATGCAAAATAAAATTTATGAAACTGGGGATGATGGTATATATCATCTGATACGAGAAAAAGTAAAACGTATTAAAGAAGACGTGTTAAACCTCAAGTATCTAAAGACCAAATTCGTTACAGGACTTTTTAAGACTATTCAGCCATATCCGTCTGTCTGGCTGCCTGACTGGATGGCTGGTGGGCAGGATAACTCGAATAAACCTAAACTGATCCTTATGAAAATTTGTATTAATATTTTTAAATTAAAGTAATAGGATTGTAAATAAGCAAAATAGCCCCACTCCTCCTGATTGGCCTTCAAAGTTTTACATACAACTTTTTTATAAGAAAACTGATTCCAGACATGTTTTGCGATAGGAGAACGCCTATAATTTGATTCAGTAATGGATATGGACTATATCAGCTGACCTCCCACACAAAATAACATATTTTTGGAAAAATAATATCATTCCAATAACTTACAAATCGACAGCTGGAGGACATTTAACTTTCGTCAGTTTAATTACCTTGTATATATATATTATATAATTCCTGTTATTACTATAAGGATCATAGGGCCCCAACGATTGCGTTCCATTCTCTTTTGTCCGTTGCGAGAGGTTTCAGCTCGTTCCAAAATTTGTTCGGTTTAGCTATTTTCATATCCATAGGATTCGAAAAAGGCATCGGTTAATGAAATCTTGAAGTGCTCTGAGATTACAACGAGCTGCATTCCATGACTCACATCCATATAGGGCAACTGACTTGACGCAGCTGTTAAATATCTTCAACTTGGTTCCAAAACATGATTTAGTTGCCCATAGTCGTGCCTGGCTTTGTTGATGCGGTTTATGACGTCCTCTTTAGAGCCTCCGAATGATGTTATAATGCATCCCAAGTAGCAAGATGAATGGACTTCTTCGATATCTTGTTGATTAAGTTTGAAGTTAGTTGTATTTGCCGTATTAACTCGCATTGCCTGAGTCTAGGGTATGTTAATTTTAAGACCGCATGAATCTGCTTCAATACTCATAACGTTTAGTTTTAACTGCATGTTTTCAAAGAGATGTGACAATAGACATATGTCGTCCGCATAATCCAGATCTGCGAGACGGTCATTCAGACGCCATACGATGCCTCTTCTGTTGATGCTACTTTCGCCATGATGTTGTCAAATACCACATTAAAATGTAAAGGGGATAGTGAATATCCTTGGCGAAATCCTGCATTTACATTTATGGGACTTGTAATATCATACAAACCGAAATCACCCTCAGAGTTTTATATACATCTCTTTTTTATAAGTGCACTGAATGCTGCAATATTTTGCATAAGATATACGCTGTATGACCGACCCCAAGTAATTTTTCCCTCCTAAAATTTTCCCCAAACATACCCCTAAAAAGTTTAGGAGGGAAAATTGACTTGGGGTCGGTCATACATTTAACACCTTAAGGGTTGAAGATAGGATAGATATGTTCTGAAAAACAGTTCGTTTTGCAAAAATATTTTGGCTCAAGTTTTTTTTTCCAACCACACAAAATAAGGTGGTGGTTCGTATTGGATTTGAAAACTCGTGTACTATCGGTATATTATACCAAATTATTCTGTCAATCATAATTACGAACATGTATTGCCTGTAAATTTACATTTAGTCTGCAGTCAACAATTAGTATATTTGGACGATTTGGCTCTTCTTCGTAAAAAGTGCTTGTACGACCTCTTTGAAGTTCAGCTTTGCAATATTTCATTTCATAAATGCTATAAAAAAGAATCATTGATCTAAACACCATTAAAATTTATGTTTTTTTATAATTACTAAGGAAAAGTAACCTTTAACCTAAACTATGTGTTTCGTTTTAAAATTAAATTTCTTTTATGATCACCAAATAGAATTATTGATGTCTCCAACAAAAGTGTTTCAGATTCCCGTAAGGGATTTAGAACCTGAAGGTTATTCTTCCAATATTAACACAAATGAACTTCTAAATTTGTATATCAAAATAATCCCTATGATTAGCAACCATTTCAAACATTCCTCATAGTGTAATATGAGTACATGATTTCATACGTCCTATGATGGATACAAATTAAATTTCAGTATTGGGAATGTTCTTGCAAATAGTGTAAATTTTTAGCATTTGCCAATAAATTTTTTTGCGAATACGCGTTTCCTTATGATGCACATGAATGTTTGTACATTTGATCTGAAATTATGTGGAAAATCTTCCATACTATGATATGAAAATGCCAACTGCTCGTGTATATAGTTGTCCGTTTAAATGATTGCAAAAGTATTTAGTAACTATTGAATTACTTGATATTATGAATACGTACAAATACGTATTCTATGTATACATAGACATTAGCTATGGAATAGTGTTATATGGAAATTCTTAGTAACGACTTTTTTACATCGCGGAACCTCTTATTTTGTGAGGTTCAGTAAAAAAATGCTGGAGGCAAAAAATGGTGGTGGTGGGGTCAGGTTTAACCGTCCCGCATTGGGGTCAAAGTTCAGAAAAATTTGGAAAAAATGTACAACAGTCCTCCTAACTACCATGGGGTTGTCGTTAGGGGGTTGGGATGTATGGCAGACCTTCATGAATTTCTTTTGCCAACATTTTCTCCGAACATACTTACCCCCTATCTCCACTCCTTCGGGGGGCTCCCGTACAAATTTTTAATTACCCCCTTATTACTCCGTATAATGTTCCCGAAGCCCTAACTTCACTAGGGTCACCCCTAGGGGGTTAGAATGTATGACGGATCTCCAGGAAAATCTTTACTGAACATTTTCTTCGAACATACTTACCCCCTATTTTCTCTCCTTAGGGGGGCTCCCATACAAACTGCACCAAAACCCTCCCTCAATATAAGAAAAACCGCCCTACCTATCCAGGTGTTGTCCCTAGGGGATTATGATGTATGGCGGACCTTCATGATTTTTTTCCCCAATATTTTCCCCAAACATACTTACCCCCTACCTCCCCTCCTTATACTGGCTCCCATACAAACTGCACCAAAACCCTCCCTCAATATGAGAAAAACCGCCCTACCTATCCAGGTGTTGTCCCTAGGGGATTATGATGTATGGCGGACCTTCATGATTTTTTTCCCCAATATTTTCCCCAAACATACTTACCCCCTACCTCCCCTCCTTATACTGGCTCCCATACAAACTGCACCAAAACCCTCCCTCAATATGAGAAAAACCGCCCTACCTATCCAGGTGTTGTCCCTAGGGGATTATGATGTATGGCGGACCTTCATGATTTTTTCCCCCAATATTTTCCCCAAACATACTTACCCCCTACCTCCCCTCCTTATACTGGCTCCCATACAAAATGCACCAAATATTGGGATGAATCAAACCAATTTATTTTTATCGTGCGACGGATATTTCTTGCGATTGGCATCGACGACCTGAAGCAAGAATTGTTTCTCATTTTCGTTTCGACATAAAACATTGTTGTAATCCTGCATTAATTTGACACCTCTCTCTGCAGTGTCGTTAACAACATGCAAGGTGCTTACGATCTGTTTCGCTTTGTTGTAGTCTTCCCGGTTTTCCCAGGTTTTTGGATCGGTTGAAATTAACTCATTTGGTAATCCAAAGCGATCGAATAATTTAACTGTGTCTCTCGTCACGGAATGGCTCAAATCTTTTGTAATGAATTCTTTCACTTGTTTCGAATGCAATTCAATTTTTTTCACGCCTTTGGAGCCGAAAACAATAGCTGAAAGTGAACAAGCTGACTTAACGCCTTGATTTTCATCCTCATCCTCGCTCTCTTCCTCCTCAGTGCCTTTTCCCCCGTTTTCCTCGTCATCAGATTGAGATTCTACGTTTTCGTCGTCTTCTTGGAATGAAAGAATTACATTCGCCATTTTTTGCTTGATATTATGGGAAACGTTTTTATCGAATAGTGCAAGAGCCACAGCTTCAGCACTGATGTACCAAAGGTGATTGCACAATTTATCCACCACTTTCTGTGACACATTTCCATCAATTGACTGAGCGACTGCCGCTTTTAAAAAATTGAAGTCTTGATTGGGTGCCTCGACAGCCGTGGTGCTCCCAACCAAGCTTTCACATAAAGTGTCACGATAAATATGCAAATACCGCGAAGCTTCTCTAATTCAATTTCAGTTAAATTGAAATGTTTTCGAAATAGAAACATTTTTATGCAGTATATGGCCTTGGCCATCCATCGGGCATGGCTGGTAGGTCCTGGAGCGCGGAAATGGTAACTGGGAATGTTTTCTCCAAGAAATAATAAAACGATCTGCAGGAATTCTCTGTAGTCTGCTCTGGGATGTTTCTCTTGTAGCTGAGCCAAACAAAATGATTTGACTTCAATCAGAACATTAACAGGTATTTTCATAGCGACTTTATCGTCTGTTATGCCACTGGTATATCGTTTGTCTTTCATCATTTCCCAATCACATTTAAATCGAGCAAACAAAGGTACACCTGGAGCTGACGTTTTACCGAATTTGGCATCGAACACCTCTTTCAATACCAGTTTAAATATGATGTCTGCACGGTAAGTATAAAAGATCTCGTTCCAATAACTGTTCAAGAATGAGTGACGCACCTTGGAACGAGCCAGTGTTTGTTGAAGTTGTATCGAAGGAAATGGCCTGAACGCGGTCAGATATTTCCCAATCTAACAAAAGGCCATACACCGACTCCGGCACTGAGTTAAATTATTCGATCGCTTTGGATTACCAAATGAGTTAATTTCAACCGATCCAAAAACCTGGGAAAACCGGGAAGACTACAACAAAGCGAAACAGATCGTAAGCACCTTGCATGTTGTTAACGACACTGCAGAGAGAGGTGTCAAATTAATGCAGGATTACAACAATGTTTTATGTCGAAACGAAAATGAGAAACAATTCTTGCTTCAGGTCGTCGATGCCAATCGCAAGAAATATCCGTCGCACGATAAAAATAAATTGGTTTGATTCATCCCAATATTTGGTGCATTTTGTATGGGAGCCAGTATAAGGAGGGGAGGTAGGGGGTAAGTATGTTTGGGGAAAATATTGGGGGAAAAAAATCATGAAGGTCCGCCATACATCATAATCCCCTAGGGACAACACCTGGATAGGTAGGGCGGTTTTTCTCATATTGAGGGAGGGTTTTGGTGCAGTTTGTATGGGAGCCAGTATAAGGAGGGGAGGTAGGGGGTAAGTATGTTTGGGGAAAATATTGGGGAAAAAAATCATGAAGGTCCGCCATACATCATAATCCCCTAGGGACAACACCTGGATAGGTAGGGCGGTTTTTCTTATATTGAGGGAGGGTTTTGGTGCAGTTTGTATGGGAGCCCCCCTAAGGAGAGAAAATAGGGGGTAAGTATGTTCGAAGAAAATGTTCAGAAAAGATTTTCCTGGAGATCCGTCATACATTCTAACCCCCTAGGGGTGACCCTAGTGAAGTTAGGGCTTCGGGAACATTATACGGAGTAATAAGGGGGTAATTAAAAATTTGTACGGGAGCCCCCCGAAGGAGTGGAGATAGGGGGTAAGTATGTTCGGAGAAAATGTTGGCAAAAGAAATTCATGAAGGTCTGCCATACATCCCAACCCCCTAACGACAACCCCATGGTAGTTAGGAGGACTGTTGTACATTTTTTCCAAATTTTTCTGAACTTTGACCCCAATGCGGGACGGTTAAACCTGACCCCACCACCACCATTTTTTGCCTCCAGCATTTTTTTACTGAACCTCACAAAATAAGAGGTTCCGCCGTATAAAAATCGAGAATTCGCGCACTATTCCATAGCTAATAGACATGTCTCTCTGTTCGATTGTATGGATTACGTGCAAGAAGTTCAATGCAACATATGTTTGAACACGCCTCACAATGCTTGAGAGTATCATAAAATACGTTTTCATGAATTTTGCAGTTTTCCTTTTAATTTTGTTGCATGGCATTTTTATTAGATTTGTAAGAATGAAAATTTCTAGATAGCAATAAAATTAATAAAAAAAAGTAAGAGTATCCAAAGAGTGGCCATATGTGTTTTATGTTTAAAATAGTTTATTATTTTTCTAGTTATTGTTGTATTACAATTCATTTCACTTTTAATGCGGGTTCAACTTTAAACCAACTGACTAGCCCTGTATTATCTCACAGTATTTCGCATTATTGCACTTGTTCCTCCAACTATTGTTGGCATCTTTGATGAACATTATCGCCAGCATCATCATCATTATCCCCCTGATGATCATCGTCAATTTCGTTAACCCAAAAAAAGTCCTCCCAATTGACTATGTTAACATCTATTTTTGCACAGAATGAGCTGTTTATCTCCACTAAAGTTCTCTTGTAGTTTTCATTTTAATCTTTTAAAATATGATCGACACGCGCAGCAAAACAACTACGGCAACAACAACAAAAAAGAAGGAAGAACCATCACACCCATCACACATGTTGCATTTATGGCTAAATGGGGAACTCTTGAGTCATAAAAAAAGACTCTTGCAAAAAACTGAAACAACACCATAAAGTTGGCAATTTCTTTGTTGATTATAACTAGAGCCGCCGCCGCCGCCTCAGCGAAACGGTCAGTGGGAAAAAGTCAAATGTTTCCTTTTGCATTCCATCACTGGGACTCTTGCTGTTGTTGTTGTTGTTATCGTTGTGTGTTTATAGGTTTAGTTAGTGCCGCCGCGTCGAAGAAAAATAAAAAATGCAAACAGCATTTTGGTGCTGCAAATGTGGCATCAGTTTGCTGCCGACAAACACTATGATGGACCGACCGACCGACCATCTTCTCTGCTGCGTGTAGATGATGACCATTTTTCTCGTTGTTCTTTTTTTTTTGTGGTGTTTTTGTAGGACCCAAGTTGTTGCAAGAGGCATAATATTTTTGCAAGTAAACGAAGACATGATAAAAAATTTATTTTATATGTTGTCTTATTAAGAGAGCGAGTAAGGGAGAGAGAGTGTGAGTCAGTTCGAAATTTTTATTCACGAAAGGGTGTTCATTTGCTGTAACTTCGAAAGCGAAAATGCGCTATGAAATAATGTCAGGCCAGTGCGCAGCCGAATCATTTTTTTATATTTATGTTGCATTGTGGGATAACCGAAAACTTCTTTTGAAATGACTGTAAAAAATAGCCAACAATTTCAAAATATTTTGTGGTGTCTGTCTAAAACAAAACTGCGCCTTTATGGCAGCATCAGGAAACGAGGTGTTTTTACTAAGTTTAGAATATTGTTAACAGGACAAAACTAAAAATCTTTAAAAAAAAACCTTCTTAAATAAAAACTTCTGAGATAAAAACTTAATGCAGTTCACATATTGTAAAGACGATTCTAATCACTAAGCGACTTGATTACTATTTTAAAACATATCGGACCATATATAAGTTAGTATATTAAGAAAAAAGCGGGTTTATTTGTAGACTCACATAATGGGATATAAAGTTTGAAGGCAAATGAGGTTTTTTAAGCGGATTGCCAATTGACTTGGCTACTGGTATAAAACCGGTCATAGAAATCGGTTTCTAAAAAACCATAAGCGATGTTCCCTCTATTAAAACCTGGAATTGGTATCAAAAAACCTATGCCTATGGTTTGTATGGGAGGTACCAGAAGGGTTCAGCCAATATAGTCCATAGTCGTCCCAGATTCAAATTGTTATAAGCGTACATTGTACGCAAAATACGACTAAATTCAGTGACTAAATTCACGACTAAATTCAAAAGATATTCATGCAGAGCAATGAGGTTGAATTCGGTTTTTTGTATGGGTGGCACCAGAAGGTTCTGGCAAAGGTTTCGGAATTTTGAGTTCTTGTTTACTATTACAAAATAATGTTAGTGATCAAATTCAAATACCCTCCAGATGTCCGGAGAAATAGGTCATTTTGTTTGGGATATACCAATTTGGCCAAAAGAGTCCATTTGCATTTCAAAGTCAAATTTTTTAAAAAGCGTACGTCTTACGCATAACATGACTAAATCTAGTGTACTTACAATAATGATATGTGTATAAAACTATGAGGGTGAATTCGGTTACTTGTATGGAAGGTAATAGTGGACTGGCCCACTATTACATAATAATTTCAAATACCAAATTTAAAAAACCTCCAGAAGCGTATTTTGATGGCATGGGAGAAATAAAAATTTACCCAAAAGTAGGTAATATTGTAGGCCAATATAGCTCGTATTTATATCTAGGTCTGATTTACATATGCGTTTTCCTTGGGTTAAATCAGATAAATGTATAAATATTAGAGTGGGTCAGTTTGTTTTGATTAAAAAAAAATTCACCAAACGGTTATCAAAATCGTAATCTACGATGAATTCTAAGAAAATTTTCCCAAGAAACCATGGTTCTAAAATCAGAATCGAGCCCCCTGTTTTTTAACAAGAAATTTTTCGTATTGGGGAAAAAATCAAAAATCTAAACATTTTTCCCAATTATACCAACCCCCATCTTCATCCACTAAGACTTCCATAAAAAATCAAATTTTTATAAAATTTGCTCTCAAGGGTTGAAGATAAACAAAATATAAAAATAAAAATATTGGATGTCTTTCATACATTTAATTCCTTCAGGGGCACCTTTAGGGCAGTTAGGAGCAAATTTTATAAAAATTTTATTTTGGTATGGAATCCACCTTAGGTGTGAAGATGGGGGTAGAAATGTTTGGGAAAAATTTTAGGAGGGAAAAATTACTGGGGGTCGGTGACACATTTGAACCCTCTAAGGGCGATTCCGGGGCAGTTGCGGGGCTTCTTATGGATTTTTCACCAGTTTTCTCCTTATAAACCGGGTTTCTTGAGCATTTTTTTTTAGAGTTTATCGAGATAAAAATTGACCCACTCTAATAAATATAATGACGAAATTGGTAATTTGTAAAGGGTTAAAGATCTTGCAATTTCCTGACCGAAATTAGAGAAGAAATATAATTTTTTTTAAAAACAGGTTATTTTATATGGGCTTAACCAGAAGGGGGTAAGATATTCTGCCTATTCACAATCTCATAGCTTCGTTTAGAAAACTATTGACGCTGGTAAATTTTCATAAGGTTCAGTGAAGGTTTCTTAAAGTTTTAGTGCCCAAATTGCTTTATTTGAACTGATTGTTCTTAGGCTGCTACCCAAGAACCGAATTTTAAACTCGGTAGTATATATAATAAAAGAATCGTTTTGTTAACTAGTTAAAAAAAAAAAAAACTGATTCAAACCGAAATTTTCATTATCATTTTTCGCAAATTCCCCTTTACAAGACCAAAGTATCTTGAATACTGGATGTTAAACTCAATATTTTTCATCTGCGTCGTCAAAGTTTACAAAGACGTTTTTTGAAAACCGGACTTCTATACACGATGCAAAATCGAAATTTTTAAAACACGTTCAACAAATTATCCGTATTTGAACTTGCAATTTCTTGTAAGCCGGTTAATAAATCTCGATTAAGTAACCGTTTCGTTTACTAGAATTCTGCAAAAAAAAATATAAAAAACCCGATTAAATGCTTTTTGTTTTTAGGAATCCGACTCTCAAAAACCGTTTATAAGAACCGGTTCCAAAAAACTCGTCCCTAAAGCGAAATTCTCGTGAATGGTTTTTACATTACCCATATGTTGAACTAAGCGTTCTTCGAAACCGGTTATAAAACTCAGTTTACTGTACCTAATTTATATATAAATCGAATTTACTAGACAGTTCCAAAAATCCGAAGCAAACCCGCAATTATTATATAACGTTTTTCAAATCAACCCTATTTAAAACTTTTCGTTTCTTAAAAACCGATTTCTAAAACCAAGTTTGTGAAAATGGTAAAAAAATTTTAAAAATGTGTTGGAAGCCTCAGCAATTCTGCTATGACATCAGTATATAAAGTAACTTAAAAAAAAAACTTTACAATTTATATTTTTCTTTATATAACACACTACAGTGCGAAAGTGGTCACCTTTGACAACCTTTGCAACATGTCATGTTTTAATAGTAATGACTTTTCATGCCGCACCATACTTGCATTCCTGCAGTAATACAAGATGACTCATCCATCAGTCCTGCTCAATTTCTGAGAACAATATGATATTTTCTTAGATAGTCTTCTATAATAAATGTAACTGCGATTATTAAACTTCCTTACTGCGTTATTTATTTCTATGTAATAAAACCGATAAAACTACCATATACAGTACAAAATACCCATAGTTTTGTTTTTCTCCACTCCTTCTTTCAATTGACTCACCCTAGTATCTTGTGTCATTTGAACTTGATTTCTCATGTCCCCTCCTTGACATTCACATATTCCACCGCTGTTGTGTTGTTAATTAATTGTCTCCAACACTTCCCGAAACCATTAAATCACCCTCTTCACAACATACCGATCGACCATTTATCATTGCCCAGCCGCACATACTATTCGCCTATTATGAGAATGCAACAAGTCGCCTTATTTTGTGGCACAATGATGAACAATTGAATTGCGTACACGCGCCTCTGCTTTAGAGTTTCAACGATTTATTTTGCTTTCTTTGCGTATAAACATTAATAGTTAAGGAGGTACTTTAATAATTTACGAGCCAATTTTATGGAAGGGGCCAAGTAACAATAGTGATGATGCCACCAGAGGCAATGCAGCAGCAACAACAGCAGCCGATGTTGAATGTGTTGAATGAGTGCTTTTGGTGATCAATTGAAGGAGATGCGGCCCGAGTCAGACGCTGACGATGCCACGGGTCTACAAATATTAGTGCTGTATGCCTATTTATGCAGTACGGACGGACAGCGTTCAGCATAACTAAAGACCCCACGAGATTTTTCGAATGCATTGTCTTCCTTTCATTCGCCTCGTCCTCATTATGACACCAAACAAGTACAATGAGTAATCTTAGACACAAACACTTGCCACAGAGAACTAAGCTGCATAAATTCTTAGAGTTTAATGATTTCTATTTGTGTGCGTCTGGTGGCCAACCATCTGTTTGTTAATAGAATTCTTTTAGATGCCCTTTGTGGACCTCTTTTATATGGCTCTGTAGATTTTATGGGATTTCTTGCATTTGCAACAACTGGAAGGGAGTTCCTATGCATCACACGGTCCGGCAACATCAACAAATAAATTCTTGCAACGATAGTGTGGTTGATGGTGGCATAAACATAGCTAGAAAGCTAAGAAATGCCGAAGAAACGGATGAACAGCAGCATCACCACCACGATTTGGGCTTCAACATTGTTGTTTTCGCTGTGGGTTAATCAAGTGGCATGGGAAAGTGTTTGCCTGCCTCCGCGCCATGTTGCACTTGCATCGTGCATCGAGCAAAGCAATCACTTTGTAATTGATGAGGCCGTTTTTATTAGACCTTAACGCAGAAAACAATAAGAAAAGAGAAGATATTGTACTTGTAGAGATATACAAATATCAATGTTGATTTCTGTGATCTTCCTAGGGTATTGTGTTTTTTTTTTCTTTGAAAAACTTCATAAAAATTAGAAAAACTAAATAAACATTTAGATAACAAGAACAACAACAACCACTTAGTATATTGGACCGCAACAAATTGTGGCATCGAGCAGAAGTGTTTTCATTTAGCAGGTGAATTGTTTAGGGTGAGAGGTGATGTTGGGTGGGTTAGTGTAGCAAATGTTTATTCTTTATATTGTTTGTATGTTATTGAACTGTTTAGGGGGCGAAGTAGTAATATTTCGGTATTGGTAGAATAGTCCGAATTCTTTTTCTATTAGTAGTAAAACGAACGTATTCATATTGCGGGTGCAGATTAAGTGCGGGAGAAAACTGGTACTTTGTATTATTCTAACATACAATTATGACGAATGACTTCTTGGCGGCTCACAAGTTGTAACATTATTTGTAATGTTTTATTAAATTCATAAATAAACAAATTAAAGAAATGAAGTTAAAGTGTGAAAAACTATGTGTTAATCGAGAACCAAAGATCGGCATCTTCAGCTATAAATTTCCATAACTTTAAACTGAATTTCCTGCCAATTATCTGTTTATGTATATTATTTATATGTAGATATATAAAACAGGATGTGTGTATATATGTAACGTATGGACTCGAAAACGGCTGGACCGATTTTGATGAAATTTTCAGGGAATCTTCCGAATAACCCCGCGAGTAACATAGGCTACACATTGTTTGGATTTTTCTACATTTAGGGGGTGAAAATGGCAATATTCGATAATATGCAATAGCGAAGCATTGCCGGGCCCACTAGTATGTAGATAAATATAGAACACTGTTTCACTTCAAGTATATGGTTTCAATGTTAAATAAGTAAATAACTTAAAGCAATTGGCTGTAGTCTCTTTAGAGTTTAAGAAAATAAGTTTAGCCTTGTTTACTGCGAATCACAATGCATTTCTTAACTTTTTTAATAAAAACAGCTTGTAACAGCAACCTTCTCAAATTTTTTTATGTCTGAAAACAATAAAAATATGCCTTTGGTAGATTTTTAACATATATATTTATAATATATTTAGTTTGCTCTTCCATTTGTAACTAACATAAGGTGGCGTGGTATAACAAATTATATACATACATATGATCAGCGTCGAATTCTGCTGCGTTTTAAAAACGGACGTCTGTCTGTTTGTAGCCGTGTTTACAACCGTAGTTTAAGATATATTAAGCTTAAAATTGGTTTGCAAGCTTCTATCTTCTAAGAGGTGTTCTATGATGAGCAAGATCGGTCAAAAATTACTCCCACCTCCCAACTGCCCCCTTTTGGGGGTATGTCCTTTCTGTTCTAGTAGTTACAGTCGCAGTTTATTCTATTCCCTAAGCGGAGATTAAGTTCTAAGATGAGCGACAAAAACTACTGGTACTCCTCATCGGACAAAAACTCCTCCAACCTTCCATAGGAACTTCCCCCTTTTGGGCGTTAAAAAATTAATAAACATATACTCAGCTCATGTAAACAATGCAAGCTCAGTAATTGATATTTTCGTAGTAATAAATGGATGTGATCGGCTAAAAGTAACGTACACTCATACAAACTTCCCTTTTGTTTGGTACAAAATGCAATATACTAAAGTTATAGTGCAAATAACTGTTTCATAACCATATTTGAGAAGATAATTACATTACCAGTTTTAATTAAAAGCTAAAAATTTAAGTTTATTATCTAAAGTGCAACAAAAAGCCATTTAAATTTGAATAGGTAGCTGCATTTCAGCCATTCCGCCGGATAACAACGTGCATTTTACATATGTAAGTACTATCAAAACAACGATTCTTCCACTATAGGTCAATAAAACATTCGGCATAGAAATAAAGCTCCTACAAATCAATCGATTAGAAATAGGCGCAGAGATTGGGGAAGACATGTTGTTGTTGTTGCAGCGGCTTGACATGTAACTAAATATACAAATTATACTATTTTATATTACTTATCTGCTTCTTATATTCTCAGTCTTCCTACGACTCTACATCGAACTGTAGGAACCTAACCACCTGAGTTCATAGTAAGGTCGGACTTATTCCGGGCATAAATTTTGTATTGCCGTATTTTTTCTCGACCAATGCGAATTGAGTCCTTAATATTAGCTCGTACTTCTTGGCAAGTTTCACTCTTCTCTCTATATTTCCGTGAGGATGTGTGTCAGATGACCTCTTCGATGACATCCCAGAAGGAATTGTATCGCCAGCATAAGACTGTATTCTTTGACTGTCAGGATCTTCATATTCTAAGGACATTTTCAAGCCGCCCTTTACAGTTCTTAGGGCTGCATTTTGGTAGCTCAGGAGTTTTTTTTTCACTGCGTGTCACACAGGTGGAGCTTAGTTCAACACTGACCGGCCTATTGTCTTATTTGTAGTAAGAAAGTTTTCCTCGTCTTCGCCCCAAGGACCTTGAGGTCCTTAATACTGAATCAAATCATGGATTTGTGCGTTCTTCCCCTCGCCCCTTGGGTGGGGCCGGGAGTTTGAGAGGTAGAATTTAAATAGTATCAAGGACAGAACTTCACCCCGTGGAACACCCTGTTTAACTCTACGGGCTTTAGATCTGCTATCACCCCTTGATGGATTTGGGAAGACTTAAGGTGCAAATGTCTCCAAATTTGGTGGTGTGACCGACCGTGTCAAACGCGTTTGACAAGTCAAGATCCGAAAGAGCATGATGCTTTCTAGTGCGAAAATATTTTAGCTGTTAAGAATTGCTTTATTTAAGCGAAATTTAAATTGGTTTACAGCCTATATGCGCCACTGTTCGGCAATAACATACAATCTATATATATAAAAGAACCTTAAAATTTGGAATGTATCTTCTTTTTATGACGTAGGCGTGCACTTAGAAGGGATTTTTGGAAATTCGGACAGCAAGGGGTTAAAAAGGGTGAGGCATCGCCCCATGCAGCTCGAATTTTGAAATGCCCATATCTCATAAACCATTATAGGTACGAAGTTTGAATTTGGTACATATGTTGATCGTACAAGAAAAAGAGAGCGATGCACGCCCCTTTTTAGAAAATCGTTATATGGGCCAAATAAATGGATCGATTGCAATTATATTTTCCTTGTGTGATACTATAGGGGCTCTATCATAGGCTACATGAAAACATAGTTAGAAAATGGGGCGTTACACCGCCCACAAAGACCGAAATTTCAATCGGTCATATCTGACGAGCCATTAGAGGTATGAAGGCGAGATTTGATACATATGTTACTGGTAGAAGGAGGATTGCTCCGATTGCAATGAAATATTTAAAGTGTGGTACTATCCGTAGGGCCTCTATCTTAGTCTACATGAAAACATAATAAAGTAAAGAGTTGTACCGCCCACGCAAACAAAATTTAAATCGTTCATATTTTACGTGCCATGTAAGGTATGAAAATGGGATTTTCATCATCAGCTAAGAATGAATTTTAGAAAATACGTACTTTTAGGGGTAAAAATTACCAATAAGGGATACAAGTTATACCATCACCCATACCAATCGGCTAATGCTACAATCGCGATATGAGCATGCTCACTATCGAATTGGATTGAAGGTTTTTTTTTTGAAATCCGATATATCTGGGTAAAAAAAATCTAAAAAGGGATACAAATTTTACTAACGCCCTGACCAAACGGATAATGATATTATCATGAAAGTTTTAGAATGAAGCAAGTATGGGTTTTCGAAATTCTTACCTTTTAGGGGTAAAGAAGGCCGAAAAGGAATAAAACTGGTACCATCACCCATACCAATAGGATAAAGATACAGTAACGTAAATGTGTTCGTTCGTCTTATGAAGCGCTACAATTTAATTGGCAAGACTAGAGAAAACTACATTTTCCTTTTTGTTTCCTAAGAAATAAATTTATTATGGAGCAACAAAAGTTTTATTTAGTCTATAACTTGTCACCTATAAAAAGTTTGCACAATAGTGCCACAATATTAAAGGCGCTGTTAAATGGCTGTTAACAATGTCGTTGTACACATTGTAATTGCAACATTTTCACATACGCATCTAAACTTGCTGCAATATTGTTGCAATCTCAACAAATTTATGTTAATGAAAAGTAAAACAACACAGTCGATACATGTAAAAAATTTGAGAATTTTTTTTATTATAACTTGTCTTTTAATTATTGTTTAAAATTTATCTTTTACTAATTTTTACAATTCTTTTTATAATCAAAGTAATTAATTGTATGATCGTTAAAGAATTCGATGTACAGATTTGACCTAAAGTAAAGCCGTCAAAATTTTTATTTCTTTGCCCATCCATTGCACTCTTAAGCAGATATTATTAGCATCATAACAGTAAACAATTTCTTATGGCTTCCTAAATAAATTCCAAAGAAATTTTGCAGACGCCTCAACATCGATGCATTCCAATATTAGTTTCGTTTTTGAGGCTTCCTCTAGAAATGTCTTCAAAACTGCAGTCACTGATGATGATGGTGCGGACATAGTTGTTGTCGTCATCAACGTCACCAACCAGCAAGCAAACAAACAAACAACTCTACGGATTACGAATCAAGTGCTGTAGGTCAAGTCACATGTTGGTGGTGATGTCGGTGTTTATTGCTGTCATTGTTGATTAAATATTACGCTTGAGCAAATTTGTTTATTGTGTTGGCAGCAAACCGACGAAGATGGTATGAAATTAAACACAGAAGATGAGACGCAGGCTGGCAGCCAGTCAGACAGACAGACTAACAGACACCCAGATAGCCCCACGTATGGAGTACATATTCGCTAAAATACCCTTTGATACATCGAAGAGAGAATTAACGATCCATAATTTAGGCATAGAATGGCAAAAACAACAATGTTACGGCGTCAGCGCTCAGTTCAGCCACCAGGAAAAAAATTGAACTGAATAAAATGTGCAAAACAACAAAAGAATCACAACAAAATTATGGCTATAATGGTAGACAATGTGACGCCATGCCGTGTAGGCACTGTCATATAAAACAAGTAAAATGGAGGGGGAGGGAGGAACGCCCCTTACCCCACGTGTGATATATTCGCAAAAAAAAACGCTCACACTAACGTATTAAACACCAACAGCGGCCACACTCCTAAGCACCCTTTCCGTGAGCTACAGCAACACACAATCGCAGCGTATTCATTGGGTTGACTGAAGACTGTATAGATTTTTGGTTATGTGCCAATTTAATTTTGTCACTGCGAGTGGCACGCGACTTTCATATGCCAATAGCAGAAACAGCAGTGACAGTGGCAACATCGCTCCGTGACACAGTCTCCTCGCAGCTATCATGAATTTTCGCATTGGTGCTGACATATAACATTACGCTCTGACGCCTCACCACCAACAGGCAGTCAAAATAGCCCCTGCTGTTGGTCCTCTACTTAAGCTCATAAATTTTTGATCTACTGTTTGTTTTGCTGGCAAGAGGTAAGCGCATTTTGAGGGGCGAGGAAACCATGTAGTGTTGTCATCAAAATCTGCATGTTTACTGGTGATTATACGACACTGGCAATAGTTGCCCAAAATGTTGTACTAGATGCCAAGACACCTAAGGTTTTGCATAGAGGCCATCATAAGTTGGGGTGGTGGGGGATACAACCACAATAACACTAAAATATTTCCAAGGGACCACAGTGGTTTGAAAGGTTAAAATAAGATGACAAAAAGTTAATAACGCCTTGGGTAAAAAAGGAAAGCTATCGGTCATCCTTAAAAGCACTCAGTTTGTTTTAGTGATCATGATTTTTTTTATGAGGTTGTACTTACAAACAGAAGAGTAAACTAACGCAGTACAACACATGATTTTGGACTCAATACTGAGAACTGCACGTGAAAGTAGTCCAAAAACGAAGAAGTTCTGCATCATTCGTTTTGTTAAGCTACATGCCATAATAATTAAATATCGTTTTGAAGTTAGTAAGTATCGTATAGGGGAATTTGTCGCGTTTTAGGCTCTTTTGTTATATTGTTATATGGTTGCGTATGATTATCTAAAGTAATATTCCACGTAAATCATACGCCACGGAGTACAACAGTTTTATTGTAACTGCAAAAAAATAAAGCTTTTAGAGTCTACCAACTGCCATGAAAGTATTCTATTTGTAGACCACTGTGTCCAGCACATTGCAAGTCCAAGTAAGTAGTTTGCAGGAAATGTCTGCAGCATATAAGCGAATAAACATCAAACACACTTTATTCAATTTTTCATGTGGCCAAAGAAAAATTGCATGCAGTCATGAAAGATGGGGGACACAGCATTTTTTCTCCTTCATTTCCTGTATTCTATGGATAGTTTTGTTGTCCAATTTTTACAAGTAATGAGAAGCACAAGTATTAATAATATCGCCAGACGATGGACAGGCAGGTCAGATGTTTTCTGCCGCCCCCTCCACCTCCCTTCTAGAGCACGTTATTTTGTAATCTCCTCCAAGAATATAATCGTAAAATTTGTGATCACAGAAAACATGTTTCGGAATATTGTATTTATTTATGGCTAAACAAAAAGTACGAACTAGAACTAAACTCAGTGGTAGTTGGCTTTCATCTGCATCTTCTGTTGTTTTCTTCTCTTCTCTTGGAGTTTTCATACAAAATTTCCGGCATTCAAAATTGTGCCACAATTCATGCGTGTGACATTTTCTCTAAAATAGCCAAAAATTTGTACAAACTACATTTTTTCTGCGCTTCTTACCATAACAAGAAAAACTAAAAACGAACAACTCTTAAAAATACTGCTATTACTTCTAAATTTGACTGAATTGTAAAGAAAAACAACAACAAAATGTAGACAAGTCACACAACAATACGCATTTTTTTGGCCAGCAAATATAAACATATTTTTCATGAATTGTTTTCCTTTATGCCGCTGCTGCAACGACAGCGCCAACGGATATAGTTCATCATTTTGTGTTAATGGATTTTCTCAGCAGGTCATTTCGTTGTAGTCAAGAAATGCAATTTAAAGTCGAGAGCAAAAAAACAAACGCAAATGAGCGACATAAACTATGGTGTTTGTTTAACTAAACTGGAGACAAAAACATCGTAAATAGTCGAGTATTTATGTTTATTTGTTATAAACAAATGTGTTAATTATAGTTGAAAATGCTATTGCCTCGTTTTTTTTCGTTTTTTTTATTGGTTCGATCATAACAATGTTAGATTGTGAATAAGAACTGTTTGTTAGGAGTGGGGACAAAAGTTAGAATATGCAAGATTAACCGAAAAACCTGAAAACCTTTGACATGATGTAAGTTAATAATTTAAGAGCAACATATTTGTTAACTGGCAATAATGCATTAATTAAGGTGTTGAATACGCAATCAAAGATCAGCTACCCAGCGGCTACACAAAGGTTATGTTTAAGTCTACATTAAGTCCTCGTTTCTAGCAAAAAGACAAACCCATTCCAGATTAACTTTTACTGCGGAACCTAAGGATTGTAGTCTTATAAAGGCGTGATTTGTTATGTCTGTCATAATAACGGTTTGAGAAGTAACTTTGGGTGAAATTTGACTGGACTAATTTTTTTATTATATAAATTATACACAAAACACAAGGCAGTAAGGAACTAACTAAAAATTCAACAATAGGAATATTGTGGGAAAAAACCTATACAAAAAATATATATTTTTATATTATTTTAAATACAAAACCCCTGGCATAAAGCCATACGGACATTATTAACCCTCTTTCATCAGCAGTCATAAGGCCCAAATTTTTGGTGTTTAAATAAAGAGTTATCAGTAAATAGAAAGCATACATAATGTCGATGAATAGAATACCTAAGCGAAACTAGCTTTTATTATATCTTTACCACCCTTGCTATTAGAATTCATCTGTATGTAACGGGTAAACTCATACACAGCTTAACCGATTTTAATTATTATTCTTTTGTAACATCACAACTTATCTAAGGAAACGATTAGGGTATGTGATTTTTAAGTTTTTGAAATATAAGTATCTAAATTTGTGGGCTATTTTTAAAATGCTTTTCTTGGAATTGTGTATAAACTCAAAACTACCGATCCATTTTTAATTATTTCTCTTTTATAACATCACTATTTCCGAGGGAAGATATTGAGATATGTTATCTTCTTAGTTTGAATGTTAAGGATTTTAATCTTACAGGTATAAATCTACACATACTTAGTTGTAATATTATTATTATTATTATTATTAATATTAATTATTTTACCCTCACCGTACATAAATCATTCCCAAGCGTCGTCAAAAGTAACGAGAAGTCAAAACACACTGGTGCGAAAATGGCATCAACGAACATCACATGTCACTTGATTCTCACAAGCTCTTAAGCTAAGAGATTAAAGTAAATGTTATTTCTCTCACAAACATTTTTTTCTCAGAGATTTATGTAAGATTTTTTCTTCTTACTTTGAGTCAGATGTTTCTTGATAGTTGACAAGTTCGTTCTCAATATTCTCCAATTAAGTTCGTACATACCTAATTGGAGAATTTCATCCTACGCTTACATTTTTGAACATATCCCGTTTTTTACTTGATTTAAGAATAATTAGCCCTATTCGTACTTAAATATTTAAGTACTTTTTCTGCAAAAAATAAGAATTTTAAACTAAAATTTAGAATGAGTTTTTTTTTCTGTATAGAAAAAAGGATGTATATCATTTGTTACAAGAACATGTACAGAAATTTCAGTTAGGTAAATTGACTGATCAATACCCTCACCCTGTGTAAGATATTGTTTATATAATAAGTTATAGGAATTAACTAATTTTTAATTGAAATAACTTATGTCCTGTTTGTACAGCTTAATCGGTTGGAGATAGGACTTTCGGCCGTATCACCATAGGTTAACATACATGTATTACAACTGTAGGAAAGGTTGCAGTGTAAAAATTAATTAATTCATCAACAAATTAAAAAAAAAAAACAATTCAAAATTTTTAGACATTTGGTCATTTTATATAGGGTTACCAAAAGAGTCGTACATTGATTGAAAATCAGAATTTTCTGCCCGAAATTTAAAAAAATAAAATTGTCTTATACGTACATTTTTTGGTTTATATATAAGGTTAACACTCCAAATAGGAAGAAAAAACAAAAGTTTTGCCATGTGAAAATTTCGTATTATTATTATTCAAAGTTGACTTATGTTTTGGGTATTCGTCATATAATATATTAAGGCAAAATAAGGTGAGCTAAACTAACAGTAGATTTTTTTTAACAATAAAAATATAATTTTTTTTTGTGAATTGAAATGGTCAAATATTGTACTTTAATAGTGTATAATTCAATAGAATTATGTTATTTTGTTTTAATAAAATAGGATGGTTTTAAGAGGCTCATAACATAATTTGAAAATTTCTGATGTTTTTTGGACTTAATATTACGTTAAATCACTTGACATCAGCAAACCCTTATCACTACGTTAAAATTTAATGTTTCCTCTATTGAAAGGATAAACTGCGTATTTCTGCCTTTTTTCCTTAGCAAGACTTTTGATCGCTAATTTTGAATTCGGTGTCAGATTTTGAAAAAAAAAAAACAAAATGGCAAACATTATTTTCAAAAAATCTTGCAATTCACCCGAAAAAAATTTCTGACAATTAGTATCCGCCACAAAAGCCTCGTTAGGCACAATATCAATAAAATTCCAGCATTATTTGAAAAAATATCCGCCATTTTGTATCCACGATTTCCTTTTTTCAAAATTTGACTCCAGATTCGAAATCAGCGACCCCAATAACTCCCACAAAAAAAAAATGTCGGCCAACCCCAAAAACCTCCTAAGGTACAATATCCGTTTGAAAAAAATGTTCGCCATTTTGTATCCACCATTTTGTTTTTTTTACAAATTTTACTCCGGTTCAAAATCAGTGACCCCAAAACCCCCTTAGTACCATATTTTATGCCCATTGGAAGTCTCCTTTATATTAAGTCAAAATATTTAACAGATCCGACCAATGTGAGTTGGATCTTATGTAACTTAAAACCAAATTAGTTTATGACTTTTAAAGATGATTACGAAGACCGTCTGCCTGGCTAACTGGTGGTCAGGATAACGCGCGTAAACCTCCACTAATCTTTACGAAAATTTACAAGTATGAATATTTTCCAATATGCAGTAATGGAATCCTTCTTATACCACCCATACAAATTTCTTCCATAATTTCCAAACGGACAACTGAAGGACATGGTTTTTTTTTTTAAATAATATTTCTTCCAAAATTTCCAATTTGGTATGTAATAGAAGCCAAAACCTTAGAAAACCGAAAAATTTAAGAAGCCTTTCATTTATATGTCCGAATTTACCTATATACATTTACATACATATCTTTTTGATAAGTACACTGAATTTTACCAAGTTTTGCACAATGTAAACGAAATATTTGATGGAATACCTTCCATACATGTGACCAAATTCAACCTCCAACATTTACATATATACGTTTGTTGCAGGTGTGATGAATATGGAAATATATGGAATATGGAAAATAGGCTAAATACTTTTTAAATTTTGGATTAAATGGGCGGTGTGGGCGCGGTAAAACATTTTTAAGAGGTAGAGAGATAAAATTTGGTACACAGATAGAACTCCACACTTTAGGTTCGAATTTACAGACGAAATTTTAATTATCAATCATTGGGTGGAAAGAGCGTGGCCAACAAGTAAGTAAGTCCAAGTGAGATAACATTTGACATCTTGATAGTACTCTGCAACGCAATTATGAATTTGCAAACGAAATTTTAATTTTCATTCAGTGGGCGGAAAGGGCATGGCCAATCTGTATTTTAGCCCAAAAGATATAAAATTTGCTAAACAGATAGTACTCAGCAGGACGGGTTGAAATTTACAGACGAAATTTGTACTTTCAATCAGTGGGCGGAAGGGGGCGTGGCAAACTGTAGTTTAGCCTTAGAGGGTTAAAACTTGATGAATAGATATTACTCGGTACAACAATTATAAATTCTTTATCAGTGGGCTGGGCGTGGCCAAAATGTGTTTCAAGCCTAAGTTTGTATAATTTGGCCATAATGTGTTTTAGGCCTAAGTTTAAATATTTTGGTACGAGTAGTACTAGTACTCGGCATTAAAGGTAAATTTTTCAGAATGGGTTTGGCGAAAATGTTTTTTATCCCTATACAGATGAAATTAGGTACACTTATAACTCTCGACACAACAGATATGAATATCTAGACAGATATAAATATCTGCATTTTAGGGCTATATAGATATGAATAGATATGACCTTGCAGACCGATTTTTTAATTTCGATCTTAGGAAGTGTTTCCAAGAATTATTTGAAAGTGGAATATATCAGCACTTACAACTGTGAGGTAATTCCGTGAAATATGTTATATTTCATACTTGTATTTTTGTGCATAAGTTTTTAAAAATCACAGACATAAACAGCATATTGTCATGTTAAAGAAACACATAACATAGGGTATTCATAAAAAAACACCAAGTACTTGTAAATTCAAAAGGGTTGGGAATAGTTAAAAAATTATGCATGAGTAGGAGTGAAAAATGCGAGGAAAATTATTAGAGATTCTTTAAAAATTGATTTAGAATTTATTTCAAGCTCAAGACCATTTATTGAAAGAAGTTTTTTTTTTAGCAGAATGATATTCTCATAATGCCCTGGTAGTCTTATACAGCTGTTTCGGATTCAACCACGAACCCTAATCAGCAGACTTTGGTATAATGATTGCAAAATGCAAAAAATGCAAACAAACATTTTGTTGTGAATTCTGGTGCATAAGATATGATAAACATTTTGCAATCATTATACCAAAGTCTGCTAATGAGGATTCGTGGTTGAATCCGAAACAGCTGTACAAACTACCAGGGCATTATGAGAATATCATTCTGCTAAAAAAAAAACTTCTTTCAATAAATGGTCTTGAGCTTGAGATAAATTCTAAATTAATATTCAATTTAACAGACCGAATAAAAACAAAAAACAAAAACGATTCTTTAAAAATATTTGCCAATAAATTTAAAACGATTGACTCTCCTCACACTAAAGGTAAAAGAATTGCATAACGCAAATCTGTTTTGTAAGACGTTGATCCCAGATTAGTGGTGATTATTGGATATATCTTTGAAGTTATTTATTATTTTTTTAATAAACTAAATTATCTGTTTTTCTTTGCAGATTACCGCCCTTGATAGTAGTCCTTGTTATAATATGTATTCAGACTTCACAAGCACGATTCGTAAGTATTCCTTGATATTTATTCAAATGAATTTTAGGACTTAATTCTCTACCCTTTTCGCCACAGTTCGGTGAAAGACAAAAAAGACAAAATGGTGCAAATATGTATTTACCTGCCAGTTCGATAGTGCCCGGTGGTGAGGGCGACGATCCCAGCGAATGGACCGAGTGGAGTTCTCCCTCAGAATGCTCACGGACATGTGGCGGCGGTGTTTCCTATCAAACCAGGGAATGTCTAAGGACGGGGTATGTTAGTGTTTCCTTATATGTATGATCACAGCTAACGGAATTTTTTTCCAGACCTGACGGTGACACAATTTGCTCCGGCGGAAATCGCAAATATTTCTCTTGCAACACTCAAGATTGCCCCGCAGAGGATGTGGATTTCCGTGCCGAGCAATGTTCGCGCTTCAATAGCAAACCCTTCGATGGCATCCTCTATGAGTGGGTGCCCTACACAAATGCTCCCAATCCATGTGAGCTCAATTGTATGCCCAAGGGTGAGCGTTTTTATTTCCAACACAAGCCTAAGGTTATCGATGGTACCCGTTGCAACGATCAGGACATGAACATCTGTGTCGATGGTCAATGCCAGCCCGTGGGATGTGACATGATGTTGGGCTCCGATGCCAAAGAGGACAAATGCCGCAAATGTGGCGGCAATGGTAGCACTTGCCGTACAATTGTAGATCGCATCAGCACCAGTAATTTGGCAGCTGGCTACAATGATTTGCTCTTGATTCCCAGCGGTGCCACAAATATTCGCGTACAGGAAACGGTGCCGTCTAATAACTATTTGGCCTGCCGTAATCTTAGCAGCCATTACTACTTGAATGGCAAATGGCGTATTGACTTTCCCCGGCCCATGTTCTTCGCTGGAAGTTGGTGGACTTACCAACGCAAACCGACTGGCTTTGCGGCACCCGACCAATTGACTTGTCATGGTCCAATCACTGAATCCATTTTCATTGTCATGTTGGTTCAGGACAAAAATGTCAGCATTGACTACGAATATAGCATACCTCAGTCGGTTAGCCACAGCACACCGAATGTGTACTCCTGGACTCATATGGAATATGGACCCTGCAGTGCTTCTTGCGGCGGCGGCACTCAAACTCGCAAGGTCACTTGCAATAACCGTCTCAATTTGGAAGAAGTCGATGCTAGCTTCTGTGATGAGAAAGCGAAACCCGCAGAGAGCCAAGCTTGTGGCACGGAACCTTGTGCACCCCATTGGTTACCTGGCGAGTGGGGTAAATGTTCTAAGGGTTGTGGTTCGGATGGTATTCAAAATCGAAGCGTTTCATGTGAACGTATTTCCCCTACTGGAGAACACACAGTAGAAGACGACTCCGTTTGTTTGGAGGAAGTGGGCAATAAACCCGCTGATCAACAAGAATGTAATCGTGATGTTAAAAACTGTCCAAAGTATCATTTGGGTCCCTGGTCTCCGGTAAGATTATAACCAAATTACTTAGATATGTAAAACTAATTTTGTAATCGCTTTATCGCACAGTGTGATAAATTATGTGGAGATGGTAAACAAAAGCGTAAAGTCACCTGTTACATTGAGGAAAATGGCCGAAAAAAGGTGTTGAGTGAGGAAGACTGTGTTGAAGAGAAACCAGAAACAGAGAAATCCTGCATGTTAACGCCATGTGAAGGCGTTGATTGGATCATTTCTCAGTGGGGAGGCGTAAGTTTAATGAAACTATTGTTTTAGGTAAAATTTATATTTGTTTTTATGTACGTTCAAGTGCGATGCTTGTGGCCAAACAAATGAGACACGTACAGCCATCTGTGCTTCCAAATCTGGTCAAATCTATCCTGATGAATTCTGTGCCCCTGAAGTCCCCCTACTCATTAGACCCTGTGAATCTAAGAAATGTGAGACTCGTTGGTTTACTTCGGAGTGGAGCAAGTGCTCGTCGGCCTGTGGAAAAGGTGTTCAATCCCGTATTGTTTTGTGCGGAGAGTTTGACGGAAAAACAATCACTAAAGTCGCCGACGAATCGAAATGTAATGCTGCTACAAAACCCGAAGACTCCCAAGAATGTGAAGGCGAGGAAAAGGAATGTCCTGGCCAATGGTTCACAGGCCCTTGGGAATCGTGCAGTAAACCTTGTGGAGGAGGAGAAAGACAACGTGAAGTTCTATGTTTAGCTAATGGAACAAAATCTTCAAACTGTGACGAAGCCAAAATAGAATCTTTGTCTGAGAAATGCAACACTCATGCTTGTACCGAGGATGAAGTTCTGCCAGTAGACAGTACCGATAAACCAGTTTCTGATGAAGATGACGAAGAGGATTGTGAAGAAGAAGAAGAGGATGTTGAGCTTGTGACAGTCAAGATGAGTGAGGATCTTATAGTCTCCGATGGCATTGATTTAGATGAAGACACTACGATGTCCACATTCATGACAGACGAACTGATGATGAGTGATGGTACTCCTTCACCATTTACAGATGAAGATGGCGAATCTACTGAACAGCCACTCACAACAGTGGAGGGATCAGGTGATGACGAGTATACACTTACTACGGCAGAGGGTTCAGGTGAAGATACGGAAAGCACAGATGAGTCAAGCCTGTTTACTGAGGGCAGTGGAGAAGATACGACACTGACAACGGAATCTGGCGAATCAGAAGGAACTTCTGAACAACCAGAATCTACTGAAAGTTCTGACGCTACAACTGACGCTACTACTGAGGACTCTACGGACGTGACGGGCGGATCTTCTGCTGTAACGGAATCCACTGATGCTACCGAGTCATCGTCTGCTACAGATGCCTCCGATTCTACTGAATCTACACCTGCTGCGGAATCTACTGAGTTCACTAGCTCTGTGGATGTTACAGATTCTACGGCTACCGAGTCGTCTCTATCTTCAGAGTCAACCGAAGGATCGTCTACAGATGTATCTGCATCAACTGATTTAACCGGTGCTACAGATTCAACGGGCGCTACAGATTCAACAGACGCTCCTGATTCAACAGGCGCTACAGATTCAACAGATGTAACAGGTACTACTGACTCATCTACAGATTCGTCTACGGATTCATCATCAGCTACTGAACATTCAGTATCTACCGATTCATCTACAGATGCGTCGAAATCAACCGACACAACTGCAGATTCCTCCACGAAACCATCCGTATCAACGGATCCAACTGAATCATCGCAGCCCACGGATTCAACTTCAGACTCATCTACGAAACCATCAGAACCTACGGAATCAACCACAGACTCATCTACGAAACCATCAGAACCTACGGAATCGACCACAGACTCATCTACAGAACCTTCAGAGTCCACTGCATTTACTACAGAACCATCGGAATCAACGCAATCAACAACAGACTCGTCCCAGAAATTATCGACTGTCGATGTGACAACGCAGGCAGCCAGCTCCGACGTGACTAGCTCTACGGAAGATGGAACAGAATCGACGGAACAATCGTCATCTACAGAATCAACTGTTGAATTGTCTACTAAATCAGCTGCAACTGATTCTACAGAATCAACTGTTGAATTGTCTACTAAATCAGCTGTAACTGATGATTCGACAGAGTCGGGAAGCACAACTGCATCATCGACGGATACAACTGGTTTATCTGAATCTACTGACGTATCATCATCCACAGACATTTCATCTTCTACTGATAGTTCTGCTTCCACCGCTGACGTTTCAGATACGACAGAGGTAACTTCTGATGTCACAACTGAATCAGACTCCTCCATCTCTACTGGTTCAACCGATTCGACTGAATCCACTGCATCAGGCAGTGACGAAAGTACATCTACAGATGTTTCAACTGAAGCAAGCGATACCACCGAAGGAATTTCAACCGACGTGTCAAGCAGCACGGACGTGTCAAGTAGCACAGATGC
Organism: Muscina levida; assembly: GCA_964034835.1. Lineage (NCBI taxonomy): Eukaryota > Metazoa > Arthropoda > Insecta > Diptera > Muscidae > Muscina > Muscina levida. The sequence goes on along the minus strand of OZ035880.1, from coordinate 186,575,588 downwards.
AACCACCGAAGCTGGAAGTTCCGTCACTACCGATTCAGAGAGCGAATCAACTGATGTCACAACTGAAGCTGGTGTATCTGGTAGTGATACTACAGATATTACCACTGAAAGCTCATCTGGTGATACCACTTTGGAATTCGGAACAACCGAAGACTTATCAACATCTTCGCCCGTGTTTGACTCCACTACAGAAAGTTCCGGCGACAGCTCGCTTTCCACGGAGGAATCTACGGAATCTACGAATGATTTCTGGACTAAAGAAGATGAAGATATGGACAAGAGTACACCTAATACTTTGGAAGCTGTTATTACCAAAGAAGCGAAACACAAAAAATGCAAAGCAAAGAAACCAAAGGATTGTAGCAAAACTGAACATGGTTGTTGTCCTGATGGTAAACATGCCGCTAAGGGACCATTTGACAAAGGTTGTCCCATACCTAAGACTTGTACTGAAACCGAATTCGGTTGTTGTCACGACGGAGTTTCACCAGCTGAAGGCAAAGACTTCAAGGGTTGTCCTAAATCACAGTGTGCCGAAACCTTGTTTGGCTGTTGTCCTGACAAATTCACACCCGCCGAAGGAGAGGACGATGAAGGTTGCCCAGAACCAACAACGGAACCACCAACTACTACCACTGAATTATCTGAGGATGAAACCACAGAGGAGGTATCGACTGAAATGTCTGAAATGCCTGAAACAACTGATGCTCCAATTGCCCCCGGAACTGTGCTATCTTGCTCTTCTAGTGATTTCGGCTGTTGTCCGGATGGCCAAACTGCCGCTACTGGCGAAGGATTTGCAGGCTGCGATGTTCCCACAGATTCTAAAGATTGCCGAAGCTCTGAATTTGGTTGCTGCCACGATGGACGTACCTTTGCATCTGGACCAGACTATCAAGGATGTGCTGCTTGCACTTTCGAGCCGTATGGTTGTTGTCCTGACAAGGAAACGCCCGCTCATGGACCATTGGGTGAAGGTTGTTGTCTGAGCTCTCCATTCGGTTGTTGTCCAGATAATATCAATAGTGCTCATGGACCAAACTTTGAAAATTGCGATTGTAAATACGCTCCATACGGATGTTGTCCCGATGAGAAGACTGCTGCCCGAGGTCCCGAAAACGAGGGTTGTGGATGCGAAAACACCCAATTTGGTTGTTGTCCCGACAAACTCACCGCCGCTCAAGGGCCTAAGTTTGAAGGCTGTGCCTGCCATACATTACAGTTCGGTTGCTGCCCCGATGGTGTCACAGAGGCTAAGGGTCCCCATCATTACGGTTGCCACTGTTCTCAAACAGAATTCAAATGCTGTGCTGACGATAAGACTCCCGCCAAGGGACCAGACTTTGAGGGATGCACATGCTTGGAAAGCAAGTACGGATGTTGCCCCGATGGAGTTACGTCCGCGCAAGGAAACAAGTTCGAAGGTTGTGAAAATGTCAAAGAACCTATACAGAAATCATGTGGACTGCCCAAGGTCGTTGGAACGTGCGGCAATTATACCATCAAATACTTCTTCGACACCTCCTATGGAGCGTGTGTTAAGTTCTGGTATGGAGGCTGTGACGGCAATGGAAATCGTTTTGACTCAGAACGTGAATGTAAGGACACTTGCCAGGAATTCAAGGGTAAGGAGTCTTGCTATCTGCCCAAGGTTTCTGGGCCCTGCGGAAGTGCCATACCGAAATGGTACTATGATGAGGAACGTGGTCAATGCGAGCAATTCCAATATGGTGGTTGCTTGGGTACCAGCAATCGTTTCGATACAAAAGAAGAATGTCAAGGATTGTGTGCCGTTAGTGAAACACTGGGTAAGTTGGCCGGCGAGGATTGAGTTGAAGTGTCTTTGCGTAATGTTTTCGCTTGTAGCTCCCTGTGATCAACCCATGGATGAAGGTCCTTGTGAGGGTAACTTTGAGCGCTGGTTCTATGACAATCAAACCGATGTCTGCCGTCCGTTCAGATATGGCGGTTGCAAGGGCAACAAGAATAACTATCCCACCGAACATTCCTGCAGTTATCACTGTCGCCAGCCTGGAATCCATAAAGGTTTGAAATTCTTAATTGTTCATTATGGTTTTTAGACAGAAGCTTGTGTTTGCCTTTAGCGTAAGCCTAAGGTGGTTATGGCTTTTTATATAAGTATATATGTATAGCTTAAACTTTACCTATGTGTATCCTCATTTGGTGATGGAATGTTTTAAATTCATATATCCTCCTATGTGTGTTTTTCTTTCCTACTGTTTTACAACTTATGTAATCATTGCTTGTCTGCCCGATCATTGCACTCGTATACCTCCTGTTTCCCTAAACACATCCAACCCCCTCAAATATGCACGCTCTTGCCTGACAAATGATAGATTATTGCTCGCTTCCTAAGCAAACCGGCGATTGCAGCGAAAAGCACGCTCGTTGGCATTACTCGGAAGCCGACAAGAAGTGTATGCCCTTCTATTACACTGGTTGTGGTGGCAACAAGAATAGCTTCCCCTCATTGGAATCATGCGAGGACCATTGTCCCAAGGAGATTGGTAAGGCACAATTCATTTGTATATAAAGAGTTCAATTAGAAAAGCGGTCATGTATGTGAGCTTTGTGTGGAAAATCGATGTCCGCTTGAGTTGTTATCTTCCGGCTTTCATTTTAAAATGCAGCTATTAATGTCGTTTGTTTGCCCACCCTCTCGTATAGTTAAAGACATTTGTGAAATTCCCGCGGAAGTTGGTCCCTGCAACACCTACACAAGTATGTGGTACTACGACACCAAGGATCAACGTTGTCGCGAATTCTACTATGGCGGTTGTGGAGGCAACGAAAACAAATTCTCCAGCGAAGAAAGCTGTATGCACAGATGTGAGAAGGCCCCTGAACCAGAAGTACCAGCACAACCAGAAACGCCAGCTAGACCAGAGGCACCAGCTCAACCTGGTGCAGTCGCTCCCAGCGTATGCGACGAGGAACCTCAACAGGGTTCATGCGACAACTATGAACTTCTATGGTACTTTGACAAGATATCAGGTGCCTGCCGTCAATTCTACTACGGCGGCTGTGACGGAAATGGAAATAGATTTAAAACTGAAGGGGAATGTGCCCAACAGTGCATTAACGAACCAGCACGTCAGCCAGAACCTGAGGTTGTGCGACCCGAAACTCGACCAGCGCCAATCCCAGAAGTTCCTGAAGAGCCTGCGCCCGAGGATAATGTTTGCATGTTGGCCGCAGATGCTGGCAGCTGTTCCAATTACGAGGAGATGTGGTTCTTTGATGCGGCAGAATCTATTTGTGTCAGCTTCTACTATGGCGGTTGCGACGGAAATGGTAATCGCTTCGCCACTGAAGAGGACTGTAAAAACCGTTGTTTGTCTTCGGGTGAACCCGATGACTTCAGTATCCGTGTCCAACCAGATCCCGTACCCGAAGCCAGTCCCGAAACAGAAGATAGCCGGAAATGCTTTATGCCAGCTGCTCCTGGCAATTGCTTGGACAATCTGCCTCGTTGGTACTACAACAGTGAAGATGGTGTGTGCGACCAATTTGTGTATACCGGCTGCGAAGGCAATGCCAACAACTATGCTTCGGAATCTGAATGTGAAGACGAATGCTTCCCGGTGCATGAGACTTGTCAGCTACCACCTTTAAGAGGCAATTGCAATGAAACACTGATCAGATGGTACTATAATCCCGAAGAGGGTAGATGTAATGAGTTCGAGTTCACCGGATGTCGGGGCAATCGCAATAACTTCTTTACAGAGCAAGAATGTATGGGACGGTGTGGTAGTGGCGAACCACCAGCACCAGTAAGTGCTAATGCAGAATAGAGAACTTAATTCCGATGTTGCTTGCTTTTGTATGGGTAAATTTCCTTCTCCATATTTATTTCTTGTCTTTCTTTCCTAGACCTATTCCGTGTGTGATCTACCCCTGGAGGCAGGTGAATGCGACAACAGTACCACTGCCTGGCATTACGATAGCGAGTCCATGTCTTGTGCGGCCTTTACGTATACCGGATGTGGCGGTAATGGCAATCGCTTCCAGTCCAAAGAACAGTGCGAACGTCAATGTGGTGAATATAAGGGAGTGGGTAAGTTATTGTTTTGGCATTTGTCTCTTTTGTATGCAACGGGTAAGTTATAACTATGCTGAGCCTAATTTAGATGTGTGTCATGAGGAGGTTTCCTCGGGCCCCTGTCGACAATGGCAGACTCGTTTCTATTACAATAAAGACACGCGCACCTGTGATCCATTCACCTATGGCGGTTGCCAAGGTACTGGTAATCGTTTTGAGAATCGCGCTGAATGTGAATCGTTGTGCATCATTGGTCAAGAGCCCACCTATACCAACACCAAAGGTACACCATAGGTTAATAACTGATTCCGAGTGAATTCTGGCTAACTAATGTCTCTTCATTATGAGTCTAGATATTTGCAAGCAACCAGTGGATGGAGGACGTTGTAATGGTCCTTCGGTCACCGAACGTCGTTGGTATTATGATGACTCACGTGGCAATTGTGTGTCCTTTATATATTCGGGTTGTGCCGGCAATCAAAATAATTTCCGTTCTTATGAATCTTGCTATAACTATTGCTCAAGTAAGCCCAGTTTGCCTGTATGGGCGTGTAACTCCTGCACCTTAACTAGTCTGATATGGAATTTCACACACTATTCTGCACCCTGTTTACTCATTTCCTGCACTATTTCATTAAAAATTTGTTCACCAATTAGCACTTAGTCTTAAGTAGAACTATATGCACGTTCATACAATAGCCTATAAAATGCACGGGGCTCTAAAAGGGGTTGATGGTTATATTAAGTTATCATGGTACAAGGCAAAGATAATATTTTAAACCTTTAAATAAGACAAAATTCCCTCCCAAGAGATATGACAACAATTTGGCCCAATATATAATGGTTTTAAATGTTATCGCTTAGTGTTAAACTGCTTGATACTAACTGTCTCCTTTACTTTACTTCTTCCTTAGAACCTGAAATTACGAATAACGAAGTCTTGCCTACGAATCGTTGTGAGGAATACGAAAACGAATGCCGCACCCTGGCCTGCCCCTATGGCGTGCGACGCATTGCCGCCGACCAAGAATGCGAGCGTTGTGAATGTGACAATCCTTGTGCCGAATACTCCTGCCCCGAGGACGAACAATGTGCCGTTGAGGTGTCAACCGAAAGATCTGGAGAATTCATACCCGTGTGTCGTCTCGTCAATAAGCCTGGTGAATGCCCAACGCTGTCGACAGACAATGGCGCATGTGGACGCGAATGTTATACCGACGCCGATTGCAGAGGTGAACATAAGTGTTGCAGCAATGGCTGTGGCTTTGTATGTGTACACCCAGCAGCTCCCACTATTCGTACGACAGCGCCTACTACGCCTGCCCCAGTTGTGGTCTATCCCGGTGATGTTCAGGTGGCATTGGTACCCAAAAAGAAGCAAGAGTTGGATGTACAAACTCCTACGGGAGGCATTGCTGTCTTGAGATGTTTCGCCACCGGCAATCCTGTGCCTAATGTTACCTGGTCACGCAGCAATGTTGTGGTAAGTATTGTGCGTGCATTGAAAAATCAGAAAATAATTAATATTTTAAATTTTTTACTTTAGGTTGATACCAATCAAGGCCGCTACGTGTTGACTTCCAGTGGCGATTTGACCATTGTGCAAGTAAGACAAACAGATAGTGGCTCATATGTGTGTGTGGCCAGCAATGGTCTGGGTGAGCCCGTGAGACGTGAAGTTGAACTCCAAGTTACAGGTTAGTACCATTTCCTTGTCACCGCTCTCTACTTTAGTTAACCAATATTAATGCTAACTCTAACTAACTCGTTTCTTTCCTTGAGTTTATGGGTATCGCTTGTTGTGTGTTTTTTTTACTATATTTCGTTTTTTTCCTTTCTATGTTTCCTATGCATGTTTTTGTGGCTTTTTGTTTTCGCTTGTATCACTCTCTCTTACAACTAACCCTCTGCAGAACCTGAAAATTTGCCTGCATATGTCTATGGTGATAAGAATGTTACACAAATTGTTACCCTGAATAGACCAGCGGTGGTTCGTTGTCCTGCTGGTGGTCATCCTTCGCCCATGGTCTATTGGTGGCGTCATCGCAGCCGTCTGCCGTTGGTCAGTAATCGTTTTGACATGGCTCGCGACTATTCCCTTACATTCCGTTCGATTCAATTGTCCGATTTGGGTCCTTACTCATGTGAGGCCTATAACCGTTGGAGCAAACGGCCAGCTCAGATGAAGGTTACCTTAGTGGCTGTGGGACCTGCACGTGCTACTAACAATGAGGATGCTCAATATTTGCAATACATTATATCGCCACCTAGGGCTCCGGTCACCCAAAGGCCGTCGTATCCATTCCGCCCGACTAGACCACCAGCAGTACCACCACCGTATGTAGTTGTACCAAGCGGTAAGTAGTAGCACCTTAGGGATATGGAAGGATGGTGGTGGGATAGTGTACATGGAAATCGTTTGAAAGTGGTGGTGGCGTAAGAAGTTAGTTTTAGGTTAAAAGCTGCGATTGTATCTTAAACGAAAATTTCGGCAAAAGAAGAAGCAACTGCTGAAATTTTGTGAAATATGTGCAATATATTACTTGTATACAAAAATATTAATAACTGTTTGATAAGATGGTTTTGCATGCCAACATTTTTGTCCGCACTATAATTAAGTTTGATGGCAGGGCCGTATAGATACCTAACACAGTACAACATTTTTCAGCTCATTGATTTGGGACTAAATTCTGAGAACTGCACATGAAAGTAGTGCTAATGTTTGCAACTACAACTTTGGATTACACAGTACAACACATGATTTTGGGACTCAATTCTGAGGACTGCACATGAAAGCAGCCCCAAAAAGAAAAAGTTCTGCATCAATCGTTTTGTCAAGTTACATGCCATAATAATTTAATATCGATTTGAAGTGAGCAAGTATCGGATAGGGGAATTTCTCACGTTTAAGGCTCTTCTATTTGACAAAATTCGAGAACCACTAGTCCGATTTAGCTGAAACATATTTAAAAAAAATTAAGAATTACAAGTCTGATCATATAACGTTTCCCTACATAAATGATTTTGAACTGGGTTTCCTATGTAGCAGTTACAATAAAACTGTTGTATGATAATTGTAACAATATTACAAAAGAGCCTAAAACGTGACAAAATCCCATATACGATACTTACTAACTTCAAATCGATATAAAATTATTATAGCATGCAACTTGACATAACAAATGATGCAGAACTTGTTCTTTTTGGGGCTACTTTCACGAGCAGTTCTCAGAATTGAGTCTCAAAATCATGTGTTGTACTGTGTAATTTAAAGTTGTAGTTGCAAACATTAGGGCGAATGTCCAAATGTGTATATTTTATGCTCTTCGAATCAACTTCCTTTCATGTGTTTGTTTAAGGTCAAAACCCCTTTGTGTAATTTGTTTCAATGCTTGAGAATGCTGCAGCAACATCTTGCAATCCCTAACTTTTATAACACTGTGATAGTTTATTTCATAAATTTTAAATTTCATGTCCGGACTCGGACATGAGAAATCGAACTGCATCATTAGTTTTTTGAGTTATCATGAGCCCTTCATATACAAATTTGAAAAAACTAATGATGTAGTTCGATTTCTCATGTCCGAATTAGGGTAAAACTGTCGACACCATCGAAACCTTCGAGTCGTGTAATTTTTTCGACTACTACAATATAATTATTTACAACCTCCACATTATTTTTTTTACTCAGCCACTTTTAAACATTTAACTCAGAACGCTTGAAAGCATGTTGCATTGCATGGGTGTTATATGTCTATCACTTACACCTCATTTTAAACCCTCGCATTATTTTCTCATTATATGCATTAAACCCTTGAATATTTTCGACATTTAGTTCCCGTAAATGCCGTCATTGGTATGGATCCCAACAACACTTACACACCAGGATCTTCTGTGTCCTTCAGTTGTGCAGTCCAAGGCAGCCCTGCACCTAAGGTTACCTGGCTGAAGGATGGTATACCTTTGGTACCCAGCGTGAGAGTACAAATATCAGTGGGTAAGTGAAGACACAGTGCATACTCCCGCCCTACACATTCCCCCCCTATGCAACAATTAATTATTTTGCTTTTCTCCGCAGGTGCACCTTATCGTGTGATTATCGACAATGTCAGTGTCGCCGATTCCGGCAGATATGGCTGTCAGGCTGCCAATACAGTTAGCTATAGTATTAGCGAGGAAACGGTGAATATTGAAAGTAAGTTGCAGCACATTACAACATTTTAAAAATTAAACAAATAAATTACCTTATTGTGTTTACTCACTCTCTTCCTCCTCCTGGCGATGTAGGTACTATACCCTTGAATCCGGAATGTCGAGACAATGCTCACTTTGCCAACTGTAACAAAATTGTTAAAGGACACTACTGCAAGCATTTGTACTATGCTAAATTCTGTTGCCGATCGTGTACTCTGGCTGGTCAGCTTTGAAATCCTTCCCTTCTACCCGAGGGTGCGGATGAAACTTCCTTTCATACGAAACTACGCAAAACTCTAAGAGTCTTCTAAGAGAGAGATATAAAACAGAATAGAAACGAACACAACCAACGCACAAATTTTGTCTTAAATAATTAATTTTATGCAAATTGTCTATTTACTCTATAATATTTTTTTTTTCTGTAATAATTTCAATTAGTTAACAATTAAGTAACCTCAGGCAATTGTAAGCGTTATTAAACAAACAAACAAAAAAATATGTATTAAAATTAATTAGCCAAGTATAATTAACACGCGAATGAAACCAAAAAGAAATTATTATTTTGCTACACTTTTCTTAAAGGAAATCTAGTAAAATAATCCTTAAACCCAATACTTTTTGAATTTGATTTTGACACCGTATATTATTACATGCAATCACATTACATTAACATTACACATACATACAGAGATAGAGTTGATATATTTTTATTATATAAGAAATGTTAGTAATTAATTTGTTCCTATTTATTGCCCGAGTCAATAATATAAATGGTAACGTTACAGTGACAAAGTATTAATTTTTAGATTCCTCCCGCCCCACTCATCCCCCCGATTCAATAATACAACACAAATAAAACAAAAAAAAATATATAACGATTGGTAATGTCTACGATAATAGTATAAACGAGATTTGTGCATTTAATTTTATTAAAAAAAAACTTAAATATATATATTTTTGTAAATAAAGAAAAAAAAATAATAAACAAGAATAGAAATAAAACAAATGTGTATTGTTGTTTTTGTTAGACAAAAGGAGAAAAAATCCAGAATCACATGGAATGCATAACACAGTACAACATTTTTCAGCTCATTGATTTGGGACTCAGTTCTGATAACTGAACGTGAAAGTAGCCCCAAAAAGAAGAAGTTCTGCATCATTCGTTTTGTCAAGTTACATGCCATAACAATTTAATATCGATTTGCAGTTAGTAAGTATCGTTTGGGGAATTTGTCATGTTTAAGGCTGGAGAGGCTTCTCAACAATAACTCTTGGGTTTTTCGAGCCCTAAATGCGACAATTTTGCTTGTTGACGTAGCCACCGAGGTGGAAATGGTCCTCATCAGTCAAGATGATTTTTCGATCATTTTCATGCATTTCAAGGACCCAATCAGCAAAGACACGACGTTGTTGATGATCGGTTTGTGGAATGCCCAATTTCAAAGAACAACGAGGAATGGACAAACCTGGGTTTTCTTTAACACTTTAGGCTACAGCAGCAATATTCCCAGTTGTTATTGAGCGACGTGCACGGGTTTCATTCTTCACATCACTAACTTGTCCCAACAGCTCGAATTTTTCCACCAATTTCTGTATTGCGGTCCGACAAGGTGCTTTACGATGACCAAAAAATGCTTTAGTTTTGCGAACTGTGACTGCAAGATTTTCACCATTTTTGTAGTGAATTTTAATAATTTCAATGCGTTGTTGAAGCGTGTATCGTTCTATTTTTAGTAATGGCGTAGCTTCTACTTGTCAAATGTCAAAGAATAAAAGCTCTAAAAGTGACAGCTACCGAAATAGCGAGCCATTTACAATAAACCCACTCATTCGATAACCGTTTATAAACAACTTTAACTGCCATTATCTGCTGAACTAAGCGTTCAATAGCAAAAAGGAGCTTAACTTGTTACCAACATACAATAGTTGGGAAATGTGTGGGAATGTGTTGATATTCATATGAAAATCTTTGTGTCGTGATCTCCTTTATCTCCTGAATAAGTGCTGTAAGTGTAAAAATTAAGATTGAAAGAAAAATGTATGTGAGTAATAAAGATTCCTTATAACTTCTCTTGGGATTCACTGATCAATCTGAGATTTAAATAATAAATATAATAAATTAAAACAAACTGAATTCAAAAACACTATTTAATTAACAAAATGCTAAGTCGACTTAGCACACTTCAGAATTTAGGTATTATTATAAAGAAATTTTCATATGTTATTCATATTAGATTTCATAATAAGTTATATATAAGAACTAGCTGACCTGGCAAACGTTGTGCTGCCATATAACTTTGGACACGGCAAACTTCGTCCCGCTCCTAAGGTAACGCCAATCTGATGTACTTGAATTTAATCGAAATCTGTGAAGAGCGATCTGATATACAATGTTTTTTGATTTGTTTCCGGCGTAAAAACAAACAATGAAAACTTTTTGGCAACACGCAAACAGACAACGCAAGGCTGACCGTGTGAAAAGCAGGGAAATTCGAGGTTGATTCAACCAATTTACAACTATTGGCCTTCAGCTGCAAATTATGCGTCGATGTTTTGGCACATCTAGAGAGTTCAAAAATTCTGTCGAATAGTTGGTCGCCTCATTCTCGTTAAATCACCTTGAAAATTATTCTTCGTTCAGTCATCTGCCTCCAAAGCTCGTTTATGCGCCATCGTGCATTCATTCCAAATAATCTTGTCAACCGTGAGAAGAAAGCGGAATGGGTAGAGGTTATGACCGTTATTAAACAAAAAATGGTTTTTATAAAAAATTTACGATTTCAAGTATTTTCCATATATCTGCACAAGGTTGCATTTTAGAGCCCTACCTCCCTATAACTTTTTATTCGTCTGGATACCCTCTAACTATAAATGCATAAAGATATAGGACATTCAGTATGTTAACTAATGTGGTTCAGTAAAAGCGCAGAAATTATGGTCTAGTCTTCCGCAGTATACGATGTTAAAGATTATATTTAATCACAGATTGAAGGGGTGAAAAGTGGTGATGCATAACTTTTTGTTCACAATTCGATTTTGGTACCCATTGAAATAACCAAAAAACCATATATTTCAATGTTGCTTTACTAGTAGGACTTTTAATTATAATTTTATTTAGCTAAGTGGATTAAATAATATTAACCTGCTTTATAATTTTCCATTTTACTTTAATGTTTAAACTAAACACACGCCTTCCCATAGCCTGATAAAATTTTTGCTTTACCTTAACGCACCAAAATAGAAAATGCACAATTAGCAACAAGTAACTTTGACAGCGTGTAGAAAACGAATGTAAGCAAAATGGAATGAAAAAATAACGGAATCTAGTTAAGCATTCTGTTCTCTTTACCCTAGAATCGAAAATTATTACAAACATTGGTTTTTGAGAAATCGAATTTTGGCCGCCCAGATCGTGAAAAAATCCAATTTTTCCGGAATTTTCAGAGTTTTCCACCAAGAATTTTTCTATTTTTCCATTCGAAAAGTCATTTCGGAATGATTATCCGAAATTTTTCACGTTTACATCATTCAAAATTATCAAAAAAATTTAAATTTATGGAATTTTTCAACCAAAATTTTCTACTTTTCCAACCAAAGAGCCGCAACGGAACAATTACACACAAAATGTAATACAAAAATTCAATTTGCTGTGCAAAATGTTTCCAAAAAAATGCCAATTTTTCGAGTTTTTCCTGAATTTTTCGAGCTTTCCACTGAAAATTTTTCTATTTTTCCATTTGGAAAGTCATTTCGGAAAAATTATCCGAACTTTTACACTGTTACATCGTCCAAAATTATCAAATCATACGATAATATGCTAAGTTTCGTAAAAAAAATGTAAAATTTTTCCGGAATTTTCCAATAAAATTTTTCTTTTTTTCATTCGAAGCCATTCGTAACAATTGCAAACAAAATTCCATACAAAAAAGTAATTTTCGATTTTTCAATTTCTCGACATTTCCGGAGCATTTTCCCAAAATTTTTTTCCACATAAACCTTCTCCTGGCAATTATTTCCTAAAAAACCGCACAAAACCAGTTAAACCGGTTATTTACTTAATCTGGTACTCAAAAACCGAGTTGTTGGAAAAATGTATGTTACGAATAAAACCGAAATCGGATTTCTGTAAAATGCAAGTATTTACAGTAACGACAATAAATATCACCCTGAAAATCCCGATTTAATATAAGAAGCCATAAAATATATTATTTGTAATAGGATAAAGGAATTACATTTTCCTAGTTCAAAAAAAAAAAAAAGATTAAAAATGAAAATGGTTTTTGTTGTGAATCACTTCACTAATAAAATAATTTTTTTTTAATATAAACACTATGTTTCCTTTCTGTATATTTAAATTGAAATAACATAACAATCAACCCCCAAAAATCCCAACTTCCCCTTTGCGCACTTCATACTAAATTTTGTTCCAACTGGCAATGCCAGACAGGCAGCATATGACTAACGGTTATTGATTTACCCCACACTATAACGTTAACTTGTCACAGCTGATAAAAAAGACGCATGCGCATAAATAGAAATATTTCTACATTACAAACTTTACGCACAAATAGAAAAGAAGGAAAATAATATACTAACATATTTGTATTCAATTTAATAATAATCCCTATAGTCCACAATAACAAAAAATGCCATTTATGGAGGACAGTGGCATAGAAAGTGAAGACAAATCATCGCTGATAACAGAGGGGCTAGACATTGAAACGGTAAGTGCTGCAACGTCATGTTGTTTATCTACTATAGAATATGTGGAGGTATCCATTAAAAATGTGTTTTGTTGCATTTTTTCCATATCTCAAAGAATTTGCGTTTAACAAATGACGTTACATTGGACCATATGGCAGATCTGGAAGTGTCTTTTCGCGGAGCAACTGTCTCAGAGTCTACCTCATACAAAACCAGTGATTTATCGCCCGTTCATCACAACAGCAGCAGCGATGTAGAGGATACAATAAAAGCACCAAATACTTGTCGTATATTGCAAAGAAAATTGGAATTGAAAGTGGAGAGAGCAAAACGGAATTATTCCCATTATCAAGAGGAAAATGTAAGTAGCTGGAACTATACCATTATGAAAACAATAAAATAATTATTTTAATTATTTCTTAAGAAGCGTAAATCTCAATCATCGACCCTAATACCCATCAGTCGTTTGTCCATACCAGGAGATATAGAGCAGAAACCTTTAGTTGATTACAAATCGGAAAGGTATTGTGTACATACTTCATTAAAAGGAATTTAATTGTAATTTAATGTATTTTGTTTTACAGCGATGAATGTGAGGAAATTTCCTTTTTCCCCTCGCACATGAATAAGGCTCGCATGAAGAAACAGGCTGAACTTACTGATACCTTTAGTATACAGGAAATGACTATCGACTCAGATTTGGAGTCAAATGATTCACAAAATTTAGAGCTTTTGACGCCACATCTAAAACGCAGTTTTGTGGATTATCTCAAAACTTGTTTTTGTCTACAACCCTCCAGTTAATAAAGGTTTCTTCAAATATTTAGTACTCTAATCATTTGTGAACAATTTTTCTTCCAAATTAATATTAATAATAATAAATATGGTTTTCATTTTCTTTTGAATCAATGAAAGAAATTATCTTTAAAAAAGTTTTGGTCTATTGAATTTGTCACAGTAAAAACTGTTAAATTGAAAGGAAATAATAAATGAGTGAAAATTAAATTAGAAGAAGAATGCTGGTTGCTATTACTGAGTAAGCAAGCAATATAATAATAAAGGCCTCTTTCTACGAATACAAATCCAGCTATACCAGATACTGGATCTACATGTTTGGATGTATGGTTTAGAATCCTGGGTTACGACACAAGCGGATGAATTAGTTTATGGCAGTATATGAGAGAAAAAGACTCCGTAAAATATATGAGACATTAATAATTCTCTTTAACGGAGAATATCGACGTTAAATAAATCATGAACTGTACACTGACATTGACGTGGTAAGACGCATTAAGGTGCAGTGGTTGCGTGGTTGTACGCATGGAAGAACATGCTCCAGCTCGAAACTCGATGGACAGCGCATAAGAGGGCGACCAAAACTCCGTTGGAAAGACCAGGTTACTGCGAACCCCTTGCATAACTTGGTGTGACTATCTGGAGAAGAAGCGAAGAAGATCGAAACGCTTACAGTATTTTTCAAAGTGCGGTATATAATCCAATAGGATTGCAAAAGAAGTGTCAGCTAAGTAAATAAGTAAGGTCATGTTGTACGCGTTGATGAAAATTAACCTGCACGAAAAGTCTTCGACAATGAACTCGTTGTCGCCAAAGAGAGCACCCCAAACTCCGTTGGAAGGAGCAGTTTTCTGAGAATCTTTCAGAACTCGGTGCAACGAATTGGAAAATAAGAGCAGAAGATCGCAGCTCATATCGGTACCACTATGTCAAAATTCGATATGTCCTTCAGGACTTTCACACTTTGGTCTTATGGCAATTTAGCCAGACAGTGGTTCAACCATATTAAAAAGTAGTGAAACGTACCAGATGGGGTATAAGCGATAAGATATTACTTATTGATCTATCCTCATAATATCGTGATCCCTTAAAGAAATTGATAATATTGCAATGATATATTCCCATATTTATACAAAAATATATGTTTATTAAATTATTTTTATAATAAATATATAAAATCTCAAAGCATTGTAAAATCAGTCTCTATTCAATGTCAAACAAACACCCTGCAATATCCAATGACTCAAATCCTCCGATGTGGCCAAATCAGCTTCAAATACCAAGCCAACGCCCATAGCATTGCGACGTTGCGAGGTGGTATAGACGGGAGCTCGGAAGGTGTTCTGCAAAACGTGACCAATTTTATATATTAATGTATGCTAAATTTTAATTCTCCATCGTAACTTACTTGTAATTTAAGTCTATGTGATTCAATGGGCACCACCGACAATATGGGTAGATCTTCCACTAGTACTTTGGGTAACGAACGTCCCAGTTGCATGCGCTCCATATCCCAGCGAGCGCCTTCTATATTTAGGCCGGTCATATAACAACCCTAAAATTATGGAAGGTTTAAGTGTTGTAATTTTGTATTGTACTAGGAAAAAATGTGCATATTCATGACTTATCAATCGTATAAATGAAGACAAATCAGTTATAACAGTGTAGAAGATGAAGTTATTTCTTTATTGAAGATAATGTAATCAAGATGTAACCATTTTGAATTCCCGCTGTATCTTAATGCTCCTCGATCGCATTATATTCCTATTTACGTCGTATAAATATAATTTTGAGTCACGAAAAAAAATATTCCAAAGTCTAGGCCAAATATTAAAGATAACCTCAATATCGTTTTCTCGAAGAGTACTACATTTGTCCTATAGACGTCGCTGATGTACGATATCATCAGTTTCTAGCCCTAAAATTTAAAAATATTTGTTTCTGGGATTAAAGCCCTTTAAAAACCAAGTAACTTTTTCTTTGGAATATAAAGTTTTATGTATACGTGTATAATTCTACAGCACTGACACTTCTTAAAAAGCTGCGGAAGAAAGGACCTAGACCTTTCCTCTGCAATCCGTCTTCGTACCCAAATTACATATGCAAGACCTTCCATCGTCGCTTTCTATAAGTAGGCCTTATGGAAGACCTGCTTGCACATGAAAAAAGACGTACTTGCAAATTAAGAAAAATTATGAAGATGGTCACCATCAGATTGTTTAGTTTCATTGAGAGCGCACTGGTTATTTGTAGATATTTCCCACTTCTATATATTTCTCTCTATACTTACACTTATTTTTTTTCAAACGATTAAAAACCTTGCTGGCATGCTACTGTGTGGCTGAGACTAATCATAGACTGTTTTTGAAAAACACACGAACACTTTGCTCTTGTATAGACATTCAGCCTTACTTCTCATAGAAGGGAAACGAAATGTGTATACACATAGAATGGTGGAATAACAAGTCATAGGTTGTAAAAAAATGGTCGGCATATTTTAGAATGTAAGCAGAGGTCCGACATGACGTCGGAATGTATCAGAAGGCCTTATTGTATGCCAGTTTCTAGAAGGCATTGCCAATTCCGCCCCAGCCCAGCAAACCAAAAGTTCCGACATTTTAGGATATCCGACACGTCTGCGCATTATCTGAACTCATCTTACCGATATCGTACAGAAGTCGGTACGAGTCGTAGAATGGAAATTTTATTTATTTTGCTCGAGTATACACCTTTATTACCTATTTTTACCGTTGCAGAGTCACAAAGTGGTCCACTGGGGATTTTGACTAGTCCATGGGGGTGATACTCCTTTTAGGAGCTCCAACTTTGGAGTCTAAAGGTGGTGTTACGTGCATTCAGGGTTCCCAGTGTAGTTTCCTACCTACACTTCTTGATCGAATGGACAAGGAACCACTTTGGTGGTTACATGTAGTGGCTATGGTGTATCCTTTTAGGAGCTCCAACTACGGAGTCTAAAGGTGGTGTTACGTGCATTCAGGGTTCCCAGTGTAGTTTCCTACCTACACTTATTGATCGAATGGGCAAGGAACCACTTCTGTGGTTCCATGTAGTGGCTCTGGTATATAACCAAAATATACGCGGGTAAAATGAAAGTTTGAAGTTCGAGAAGAGTAGAGCTCAGTGCCTCTTGACACCTACCTGACTCGCACTTCTCATTGAGCTTCAAAGTATCTTTTGGTTGAATGTGGCGTTGCACTCTCAACGCATAGTGTGTGGATAGCACCGAACCTAAAACATGGCTGTAACAGCGGTGGCGGGAACGCTGTTAAGTTGTCACGGGGCTTTTTCCTTGATAATATGAAAGACCATAATTGGGCATGCTTCTTTGATGATTTCCCTATCAAGTCGATAGTAACTCACTCAGTTTATGTTTGTGTTATTGTCCTTGCGTGAAACCGAATGGGTATTTTGATGATGCCAGCCGGATGAGATGCTTCGGCACCTAGCGAAAGGTGATGAAGGAAGTTCTTGTTGCGGCAGTATACTGCTCTATGCTGAAGATCAATGAGTGGCCGGCCGGATGGGAAACTTTTGTTCCTGGCAGATGGCGGTGTGAACGTTTAATTTTTGTTTAATTTGCGTGATGATGGGAGTGAGCTACTGTCATATGTTAAGAACATGGCAATTTATCGCTTAATAATAGAAAATAATTAGCAAATAAAACCAAATCGGACGAAGTCCAAGCCATATTGTCAATCAATATAGTACCCAAAGAGCATGTACAGTTTGAAAATTTTATTGCATAATTTCATTAGATTCGGGTTTTAAGAGCAGCATTGTACCATGTTCTAGTGGGGTTGAGCCAGCACCTGGACAGGTCCACATCACGATACTAGATTTAAAACACAAGTGACATATCGTCGGTGCTTCGACAAAAACAGTCATGTGTTATTCGATTACTTTTCAGGAGAGCCAAACAACTTATTTATTTTGAAACATTTCTCATATATTTTATACATTACTGATATTAATAATTTCTTAACCAATCAAGATTTCGCTTAAGGGGTTTTAGGGTCGATGGACGACCACAAGAACTTTAAAAAAAATGCAATTTAAAATTCGAAAAATTACACATAACTGATTTGGTCGGCGCATCGACGATATGTAGCGATGATGTCATATCTCAGCAATTTTGCTACATCTCTTATTATCAACATTTTAGCTTGATTAACACTACAGCCACTCGATTGTTTAGTTTTGAGTAGTGAGTTTAGATGCCGACATACAGTCAGTACAGTCCCGGTACTGACATCTATTCTAAGGTTTGATAGTGCCGTAAATATCGTAACGTTATAGAACGCCTCTTCTCTTTCTAGAAAGGCTACCACTGTATACTCTTGGAAGGCGAGTGAATCTTGAATTCGATCAACTCATGTCGGGCTCTCAGTGGACTTACCCTTGTAGTATGCATACTGCTTCCGGTCTACATTTGCTATAAGGTAACTGTCAATGAGTCTCTCTTTCGGTTGGGTATAGGAGGGTTATCCGGCTTTGGGAATAGAGACTACCTCGGTCTCCCTCCACTCCGTAGGTATATACTTAAGTTGGCTATAGCCGATATAGAACTTCTTTAGCCGTACAGTCAACGTGAGGAAGCCTTGCTACTCCGGAAGTGTCTTCAACTGAGCCATCCGCAATGCACTATTACATTGTCTATGTTTTCTTTGTGAAGCTTTTAATGAAGAACATTATTAACATTTCCTGAGATTAACTAGCACCAATGACCAGCATCGCGGTCATTACATCCCCTAGGTTTTGCCTTTAGGACGTGAGGAATGCACACAGTCCTGCATATACATAGATCCTGTTTTATTGACCGAAACTGCAATATGTAACTGCAATCTACTCAAATGTTGAGAATGCAAAAATTAGTTTTGGCAGTAAACAACAACAAAACAGGAATATTGTTTTCGACGAACAAAATACAAATGAGTAAAATGCGAAGTATTACAAAATTTTTAATGGCTGTACACCAATAATGCCAAATAGAATGTATAATGTTCTTAACCCCTTTATTGATGAAAAAAAAAATGTAGAAACCTGGTCGTTCGTCCAATGAGTAGCATACATAAATTTCTTTATATTGATATGGTCGGTATATGAGCCTATACAACATACACACATACTACTCCCTTACCAGTACTTAAATATTATTACTTGTTGTTAACGCTGCAGCATTCTGTTGCCTTTTTTTCTAATAATATTTCTATATAACAAGTATCAATCTCTGCTGGATTAAATAATGACATCTTAATCATACTTTCGATTTTCCCCTCATAATTATATTAATAACTTACCGTTGCCGGCCTTTCCTCTATGTCATCAGGATCAATATATCTTGTCACGCACGTATACATTTGTGATCTATCCAGGGGCCAGCCATTTTTGCGACAAGCAATCTGCAAGAGGCGACAGACAAACAATCACTTCAAAGCCACAAGTTCACAATTCACAAAACCACTGGCGTAACCAAATCTCCGATTTTGATTTATTCTCCTTCATTTGCATTTCTTTAAACTTACCTGAACCAGAGCAGTTAAATAACTTTGTGGAATGTGTAAACCAGAAAGCCACATGACCAAAGGTTCGCCAGACATTGACCAATATTTGAATTGGGTAGCACGTCGCTGTGTATACAGCATTTGAACAACACCAAGACCAACACCAGCAACACCGGACAAAATAGGTAGAGAGAGAAATGAAAAGGAATTGGAAACGGAAGTTGAATGATTAAGAATAATGATGATTTTATAACATTTCTCTGATACAACACTAGATTATATACATACACACATAGGTAGTGGAAATAGCAATAAAGAAGAAGAATGTTGTGGAAGTGTATGTGCATGTGGTCATGTGCACAGTGGTTTGAAAACAACAACAATTGTTTTGGGAATCATAAAATGTAAGGATATTACTGTTATCTTGAAAAGATGGATTATTTGAAATATTTTTCCAATTTTATTTATGGTTTATTTTTGCAAAGATATTGATGTTCTTGTATTTAGAACACTGTTAAAATCTCGACAGTTATGTTATATCCTAACCGCATTTGTTTGTTTTCAATTTATTATGAAATTGATAAAAATATACATGACTTCATACATTTTTTAAGTTTTTATATGATGTTTAACACAAGGTTTCAGATTACAAAAACAAAATTAATAATTTGTTTCCAATATAAAACATATATGAAAAATAACTGCTCGTGAAAATAAGTGTAGATATATCCAATTTAAACTAATTAGACCAGATCCGTAAAACTGCTATATCGGATTAGTTTAGATTAGATCTGTGTCGATCAAATTGTATCCAATATTGTTAGATTTTTCTCCCTGATATAAATATATTTAAATATAATTAGAGTAACTATATCTATATACATAGATCCAATTATATCTCATATGTATAATACATGTAATTGCATGAAATTGGATCCAATACTGGGGACATACTATTGTGGACACAATTTGTACGATTAGGTCTACATTTTTTTGATTACACAGTACAACATTATTCAGCCCATTGATTTGGGACTCAATTCTGAGAACTGCACGTGAAAGTAGCCCCAAAAAGAAGAAGTTCTGCATCATTCGTTTTGTCAAGTTACATGCCATAATAATTGAATATCGATTTGAAGTTAGTAAGTATCGTATAGGGGAATTTGTAACGTTTTAGGCTCTTTTGTTATATCAGAATTAAGTCCCAAAATCATGTGTTGTACTGTGTTATTATTACACTAAGAAATACAATAAGACCAGATTCAGATATAACCATTTTTTGGTTATGAGAAGATTTTGTTAGATAAAATAGTATATACTTTGTTCCACTCTGTTCCACGATATAATTATTAAAAAATAATCACAAAAATTTACGCAAACTAAACATTAGGTTATAAAAAAAAATTGTCATTTTTGGCTTTTTAGAAAACCACGTCATTAAGTATCATTTATATTGATTTTAAGTATTTCGGCCAAACATCGACAATTTCCACTAGCTGTTGTAATTCCACTTCCCAAACCACTGTGCAGTTTACCATTGACAACAATATAAATCTGTTGTTGTGATGAAGTTGATGCTAATGATTGATTTATGATTGCAATAGAAAGAGAAATTGCTGTTGTTTGTTCCGGGTATCAATTCCTGTGGTTGTTCGCAACATATTCCTGTGCCCACACATCGGCACACGAGCAGATTTCACAACACACATGTAAAATTCTGCTTAGGTCGGGGAAAAATGATAAATGTAGCAAGGTAACGAAAGACAATTGCCTCAATCATTTGTTATCACCAAAACGTTATATCGTGAGTAGTTCTGTGTGTATTTTAGTCAAGTGCTAACACATACATCCATACATAGCTATGTATATGTGTATTTACTATAAGTCAAGTGATTTAGTTTCGACGCTTAATCTTACCTGCAAATGCTCCATCCATCCGCCCAATTGTTTGCATGTATCTGGTGCCAATTTACGCCAATCGTTTGGTAACAAACCATTGAACAATGAATTTGCAATATTATCCAAAATATTATCCATACCAATTTCACCAGCAATTGCCTTGAAATATAAACAGGAAATCAATAAATAATAACGTTATGATTGTAGTCGAGAACAATAAATATGAGTAATAAAATCCGCTGCAGGCTGCAAAGAAAACGCCCTGGAAATAATGGCATCGTGTAGTTTGTTGATAACCGTTTTGATGAATGTCATGAATAAGAGAAGGAGCGTAGTTTTTTATGTTGGCATTAACGAGTTTTTTTTATGTTAACTCCTACATTAATTTTCGATAACTATAATCAGTTATATATAGTTACTAGGTGGTATTTGTCTATCAAAATGTATTATTGTTATCGGAAGTTTGATTGGTACTTAGTATGTGAAGGAAGTAATCAAATAAATACTAGCGATATTTTGTTATGTTTGTTGTGAATGTCTAAAAATATACATAGGATGTTAATGCCATATATTAAAAAACTCAGTGGAAAAATTCTCCTTGATCCCTTACGAACAACATTTCATCTCCACCGGGATTTTGGAAACTGATGCAATATATTGAGGAACTTATTAGTTGCATATTTCCAAATATTAATATTACAAAATATTATAAATTCATCTATTATCTATTATCTGAAGACAAACTGCGATGTATTGAGGAGAAAATATCAGAGGAAATTTTTTTGTGGCAGGCGATTTAAATGCTTTCGCAGCAGAATGGGGAATGCAGAGCACAAATCCAAGAGTAAGAAGGATCATCGATATGGCCGCAAGAACGGGACTTATTGTTGCGAACGTGGGGAATGTATCAACATTAAGATGACCCGGATTTGAGGTCGCTATACCAGATATAACACTGATATCGGAGTCAGTGGCGCACAAGTTGCCAGGCGACCATCAGTTCATTTTGTACACTTTCACACCAAGTGATATACGGCCTGTATATGACAACGCGACGAATAGTCGGAAATGGAACGCGTAGAAGCTCTAAGCAGTTGCACTTATAGAAATAGACAGGAGATGCGTATAAGTTGATCTCACAAACGATGAAAGAACTGCAACAGAATAGGTTGAGAGCGCCATAACACAGAGCTGTAACAGAGCAATGCCCAAGACGAACCCTCCAAACATTAGAAAGCAAGCAGTATACTGGTGGAGTGACGATATCGCTACTCTCAGACGAAAATATCTCCGATGTAGAAGAAGATCCACAAGAGCAAGACGTAGAGGCATATCTGAAACCGAAACATCGGCACACAAGAAGGCGAAGAAATCTCTGCGTAATGGCATAGCCAACAGAAAGTGCCAACTTTTTGAGGAATTGCGAGAGGACATTAATAAAGACCCGTTTGGTCTAGGCTCTACAATTGTCACGGGCGCAAAACCCCCATAGGCCAGATGGACGAAACAACTATGGAAAATATTGTGACATCTCTATTCCTGACCCACGAAATTCAAGAGGCCACTATGTATGTTGGATATAGCAGGAGAACTCCTTGAAAGTCTAATAAAGCCACGACTGAGTAACACGATAAACGCTAACGGGGGTCTATCTTGCAGACAATTTGGATTCAGACCGGGAGGATAAAGCGAATAACTTCTTGAGCGGCACAATGATCGATCCTTGGTCCAGACTTGTGGAATGCCAGCTACGATGGAATCTTAAAACTCGACATGCCAGAGGACATATTTTTAGTTGACTATGTAGATGATGTAGCAGCTGTTATCACGGCCAGGAGTACGAATGACGCAGAGCGAAAGTAGAGACAAGGCATGAGAAGGGTCAAAATATGGCTGGACTCATACGGCCTACAACTGACAATGCACAAAACGGAAGTTCTGCTGCTTGCAAGACGCCATATTCCCGTGAAAATTGGAGAAATTTCTTTCACTGTCGGCTCCCCTCGAATGTTGTCGAAGCAAATTCGCAGTATTAGTGTCGAGTCAACTTTAAACAGTGACGTTCGCATTCATCGATAAACAAGTAGGTGCCGTTAGTTGTGAATCTAAGAATGGAAAGCGTGTTATGTGCCGACACAATGTAGGTAAAAAGAGAGCACAATTTCTTTTGTCTGCGCAATGGACAGCCGCGCTGCACTTCACCTCCGAGTACCGTACGGTATGGGATGCTGCAGTGTTAGTTATAGGAGACAAAAACCATCGCAACATGGCAGGATCGGTGGAACGTCGAAATGTACGGAAGTTTAAATGGGTGGAAAGAAAATAAGGCGAGGTAAATTATGTCCTCACACAAATTCTATCCGGACATGGATATTTCAGGAAGTACCTACACAAAATGGGAAAATGGACGAAGCGAAGCATACCTTTTTCGAATGCATGCGCTGGGCGCTTAATCGTCAGCTACTAATAAGAGAAGTGAGACGGATACATATGCATTCCCTAGTCGACGTTATGATCGGCAGCGTGGAGAACTGGCCTATTGTCGCTGAATACTCCGAACGGATCCTCAGATGTAAGAAATGTTAACTGGACGCTTCGGCGAATTGAGAAGTGACTAAATAGCGGCGAGCTGAACACAAGTCAATAAAGGACGATGGTACATTTTGACACAATGAGACCACCTTGAAGTAATGCAAAAGCGGTTCCGAGGTGGAATACTTCACCGGTGAGGAGACAGAGGAGTTTTAGTCGGTATACCATATTGGTGAGTCCGAGAAACCACGTAAGTGACGTGAATAAGCATTCAAGCATTCCTTACTACAACCACAAAAAAAAGATGTCGTCGTTTTTCAATTTTCTCGACCTACCTGGATTTCCACCACATATTTTGGAACTGAAAGTCGGTGTACCCATTAATGCAGAATAATCATCTAGAGGTTACTATAAACATTGGAAATCATAAAGGAACCAATATCCTGACACCAACAGACAGACATGTCCTTCGATTTCAAAAGTTGAAATTTTTAATTCGGTTGGCGTTTGCGATGACCATTTATAAAGCGCAAGGGCAGTCTCTTGAAGTCTATGGCTTAAATTTGACAAAACCGTGTTTTTCCACATGCAACTAACGTTGCAAGTTCACATGTGAGTAAACCTTCAGAATTAAATATATTTCCACCACATGGAAAACTATAAATGTTGTACATAACTATAAATGTTGTAAAGCGCTTGAATAAATAGAAAAAGATAACAAAAATCTTTTTCATTTACAATTCAGGGGTAGGGAAGCGCACCGGTTACAGCTAGTATTATCATAAATATTCTATAAATAAAGGGTTTTCCAATAAGAGCTGTTATTTTTGTATTCAAAGAAAAATGCAATTTTTTTAGATAAATGATCAGATGTTTATTTTATAATAAAGAGGAAGGTATGCCGTTAATAATGAAAAACAACATCAGCCAAATGGCCACCACGAGCACGCTTACAGGACCATATCCTTTTCATAAAAATTTTCCATAACCAAATCGCAAAGTGGCTGCCGCGTTGAATATACGCTGGACTGTTGGCGTAGACCTTATCTTTCACGTGCATTTCAAGGACCCAATCAGCAAAGACTCGACGTTGTTGATGATCAGCCGGCTTGAATTCTTGTGTTAACTGAACTTTATAAGCCTTAAGTCTTTATGCAAAATACGGTGTAATGACGTTTGTGGAATGCCCAATTTCAAAGAACGACGAGGAATGGACAAAACTGGGTTATCTTCAACAAATTTTTACACCAATTTCTGTACTGCGGTCCGACAAGGTGCTTCACAGCGACCAAAAAATGGCTTTAGTTTTGCGAACTGTGACTGCAAGATTTTCACCATTTTTGTAGCGAATTTTAATAATTTCAATGCGTTGTTGAAGCGTGTATCGTTCCATTTTTAGTAATGGTGTAGTTTCTTTTTGTCAAATGTAAAAAAATAAAAGCTTCAAAAGTGACAGCTACCGAAATAGTGGGCCTTTCACAATAACACCTGTCATTGGAAAACACTTTATTACAATAAAAAAAGAAAAATATTTCAATCTGTCGAAGTTGAGTAGATACTCCATCACAGATACTTCTCTCTTCCATTACTGTTTAAATTGTTCTCATATTTTCTCATAGTTTTTGTTCTTTATGTATGTGAGCCTATTGGTTACATTCTACATAAGTTGTAATACATTCGATAATGAAACTTGAATTTGTGAATTTAAAACTTACATTTCCTACACAACCCGTGGTGTGTAAATGAATATGCAGCTGCATTGGATGGCAACACTCATATATTTATCTACATTTCGTGATTTACAGCACAACAAAATGATAAAATGGCGCCAAAATTATTCGAAATTCATACCAGTCAGATATTGCAGATATAAAGCAAATAGAAATTTGGGAAATCACCAAACAAAAAAAAAAAAAAAAACCACCACCCTCTCCAATAATAGTTGAGAGCTTTAGGATTTCACAAAAATATCATCATACAATGTATTTTGCATTTTGGATGCAATTTCGATACGAATAGTACTCAGTTGACACAAGTGTGATAATAGCGAGTACATATAAATAGTAGATTGATTTAAGTCGACTTAAAAGGGAGGTATTTAAATCACTTACACAGTACAACACTTGATTTTGGGACTCAATTCTAGGAACTGCACGTGAACGCAGCCCCAGAAAGAAGAAGTTCTGCATCATTCGTTTTGTCATGTTACATGCTAAAATAATTTAATATCGATATGAAGTTAGTAAGTATCATATAGGGGAATTTGTCACGTTTTAGGCTCTTTATTTTACCCGGGCAAGAAAAATTTCTCTCTCTAATTAAAGTTACCTTAATCCTATGTCTTTTCTTTCTTTCATTGTCGGCTCCCCTCGAATGTTGTTTGACAGCAACTTCGCAGTATTAAGCGTCGATTCAATCGTCGTGTCTAGTAAGAGCTTCTCAAAAACAGTGACGTTCGCATTCGTCGATAAATAAGTAGGTGCCGTTAGTTGTGAATTTAAAAATAGAAAGCGTGTTAATTCACAACAACGCGAGAAGCTATCCCATACCTCATTCATGGGGTGCAAAGGGAAATTAAGTTTAAGTTTAATCCTATGACTATAGATATCCTCAACCACAAACTGCACAGCACAATCAAAAATACATAGTATTCCCCGTTTTTAGCAAAGGGCCATCAAGATTTATGCTCTGTCTAACACGATGACGACTACTACAACCATTTTCCATCAGTTTGGCTGCGATTCAATAAAACACACATCGTCCAAATATTATGGCTGATGCTTGTTTTCGTAACAGATACAACAAATTATTGAACAAAGGCAGACTCAATGCCAGGCGGCGTGAGGGGTGATGACAAATAATCTGATTACTTTACAAGGGTATATGCCCGTACATTGTCACATTTTTACCCCCCACATGAGGGCGTGTTGCAGTGTAAGTTGTTTTATTTTTGGCTCATGATTATTTTTTACGTACCAGTACAGCTTTTCAGTTTGTCAACTCAAATCGAATAACATTAAAGTTTATTAATGCGCCAAAGGTTTTGAAGTAAACATAATTCAAGTCATGTTTTATCATCTCTATTTGTTTATACTATAAACAAAGTTGCTTGGACAAACTGGAAAAAGGGGCGGGAAGGTTCATGTCCTACAGATGTAATGCGCGTAACATTCATGTTAAGATCCTAAAATACCACAACTACAACAATTGCAAAGAATAACCGAACAACAACTGACAATTTGCCAACATAATAATTCATGTTACTCATACGCCTGAGTAGGCAAAGTTCATCTGTATGCTTGCTGTTGTTTACGTTTGCGAATTGTTGTTAGAGTTATGGGGTAGGGAGGGTGTTTGACTAAAACAACACAACAACAACAATGGCAATGACAACATTACGACAATGTAACATAACAATAAAGACAAATACCTAAACATTGTATATTGTTCATACATAAATTGCAAGAGCGGAGACATAAGAAAAATACAAAATGAAACGGAAAAATTGTTTTGTTTATTTGTTTGCTACGAGTACACACACACACATGTACTGTGGCATGTGTATAGTCTGATATATAGGCTGTAGTTTATGTGGGTGTATGTATTTCCTTTGGTAGATTTTGCAACATTAGCAGAAAAGAGTTTGCTAAAATTTACACAAATTCTGAAATTGCTCATAATCTAAATAAAACCCAAGAATATATAACTGAGTAGTACATTGAAGTATGTGGATATGCACCGACTTGTTCATACCCAATAGGGATGTGTCAAACTAGTTTAAAAACGTACTAGTTTAATAGTCTGAAATTCTCAACTACTTCCAAAATTAACTCGTTCCAAACTATAGAATTTTAGGCCATTTTAATATTACTTGCTAATGAATAAGAAAATTGTATTTTTGAATCTACTATACTATACTATATCTAACATTTTCTAGAATAAAACTAGTTCAAATGTGTTAATTTTTTACTAATTCTTAGTACAAGTAGACAATCAACTACAAAAGGGATAATTGCCCCAAGTATAGGACAACTACGTGTTAAATTGGACAGTTGTTTGTGGTGAAGGTGAACTAGTTCACTGTCCTATAGAGAACTAGAACTAGTATTTTTCTCTTAAACTACGGTTGCAATAGCGGGGATAGGCAGAGGGACAGAGGAGGAGTTATTTTCCGATCTTGCTTATATTAGAACTTAACCTCCGCTTAAAGGGTTTAAGCTTGTCTATTAAATTTCAGCTCAACATTTCTTAAACTACTGCTGTAATCACGGGGACAGATAGAGGAAAACTCCCAAAAAGGGGAGTCTGTACGGGAGGTGGGAGCAGTTTTTGTCCTATATTGTTCGTCTTAGAACTTAACCTCCGCTTAGCGAATAGAAGCTTGTACACCAAATTTCAGCTCCTTAACTACTACTGTAATCGCTGGGACAAACCCCAAAAAAGGAAAGTCTTTGTGGGAGTAATTTTTTACCGATCATGCTCATCATAAAACTTAACCTCTGCTTTGAGGATAGAATTTTGCATTCCAATATCTCTTTAACAAGGCTGTATTCGCGGGGACGGACGGACAGACGGTCATCTTTAAATAGACTCAGATTTCGACGCTGATCATCCTATCCTATTAATAGTATAAATGTTGTATAAATGTGAATGTTTGTCTGTTTGTTTGTTGCTCAATCACGCCTAAACGGCTGAATTTTTGACCATATGGGTGGAGTGGGCGTAGCAAACTTATTTTTTGAGCTAGGGAGGTAAAATTTGATACACAGATAGTACTCGGCAACACGAATATGAATATGCGGATGAAATTTTGATTTTGAATCAGTGGGCGGAGGTGGTGTGGCAAAAACCGTATTTAAGATAAAATTTGGTACACAGATAGCACACGACAACACCCCTTGAGCGATAATATTTGATATACAGATAATAGTTGATACCAAAAAGTACAATTTATTGTAATAAAAAATACATTTATTGTACTAAAAAGGACAATCTACTGTAATAAAAAGTACATTTATTGTAAAAAAACATTTATGATATAAAAGAGAACTTGTTTGGTACCAAAAAGTACAATTTATTGTATTAAAAAGTAATTTTATTACACACGAAAAGAACAATTTATTGTAAAACACAGTACCTTAATTGTATCAAAGAGTACTTTAAATGTACTAATAAATACTTTTATTGCACATAAGAGTTCTTAAATTGTGCCAAAAATTCTTTTTATTGTATCAAAAAGTACTTTGATTTGTATCAAAAAGTACTGTTGTTGATGGAAAGAACAAGGACTAAAGAGTTTTTACTTAAATTCATAACATTTTTAAATTTTATTTGCTGGCACTTTCGACAACATGTTTTTCAGAGTTTTGTCAGTAAAGTTTAAGGACTACTGACACTGCGTCAGTTTTATCAAAAATTTTACCAATAGTTCGTCAGAAAAAAGTATGTCGGTAAATTCTGATAAACAACTTCATTTAAACGATACTGACACATTTTCAAGGGAAATACTGGCAATGATGTCAATAGTGTAAATGATATAACGACAAAATATTTATTTTCGGCCAGCGGGAATATGTAGGCGAACATTTTATTTCCGATCGGTGGGCAGATGGGAAAGTGGAAAATATGTTTTTAGGACTATATAAGGTAATATTTATATACAGATAATTGTTGTTGTTATATATCGCTTAGTGAGACGTTGTTAGTTTGATCAGGTTAAGGAGTAACTTGGGGTAAATAATTGTTTACAGATCGTACAAGAACGACGATTAAGCTTAGCCCTTTTAGTAGGCGCAAGTACGCAATAGTAAAGCATTGCTGGGTTCACTATTATATATTTGTATATAATGTCATGCCTACCACTCCTCCTTATGGGCGTTAAAAATGGAATAACGAAATTAATAAATTCTTCACTTCATTCGTGCGCCTGGTGAAAGGTATTAAAAGGAGGGAAGAAAAAGGACGATGAATAAAGCATTGGCCTTTTAATAATACTTCTTGAGCATATCGACTCTCTTAAGTAATATGACTGATATTTGTATTAATTTTGGTTACATTTTAAATGTTTTGGGATCTATTACTATGTTTTCACTCACATTGATTTTTTTTCTGATCACGAATATCGCCGATTGGAAAAAATGCTAATATTTTGTAAATTTTTGAAGAGGAGTAATTTAAAGAATTGATATGTAAGAACTTGTGGCCGCAGCGGAGGGTATTACTGAAGGCCGAGATTAACCAATTGGCCTATCGCAAGCAACTTAACTTACAAATGGCCTAAGGAACCCACATTGCCTACATTTGTTAATATCCCATTTGGATTTATGATATGAAAATTGTACAACACAAAACATAAGTAATCCCAACTTTATGTTTATGCAGACTACAGAGATGAGCTGCAATAAAACTTTAATATGAAAAGTTTAATTAAAACAAAAAAGTAACTGCAACTGTTTTCTCTCTTTCTCTGTTTTGAGCACTGTCGCATTTGCATTTCGTTGCATATTCACACAAGTAATTAATAGTTAGTTTCTCTTACACGTTCTTGCATTAGCATTTAAATAATTTTTCTGCTCAAAGAAAACCTAAAGATGCCACAAATTTTCTGCTTGAGTGTGGACACTTTAATTATGCCAATGGGTTTTCAGGGGGGCGTTGCACTTACCTTGCGCAGTAACTCCAGCGTCTTTTTGATGCGTGTAACCAACAGATTGAAACGATCCAGTTCTTGGAGTAAAACCACCCCAGTGGGTGTTAGGTTCATTTGGATTTGTTTCTTGACGCGCCACGTCTCAAAGGCCGGTGGTAATTTATGTAGAATATCGGCAGCGACATTATCAATAAAATCATCGCGACTAATGCCACCAGAAGCTTCGCCTGCATTATTGAAGATTAGTGAAAAAGAGAGAGAAAAGTAGATATAGAGACGCAAATTTACACATTTCAAACTATATTAGATTTTTTGGAATTTCAATTAAATTCATTTCAAAGTAACTAAATAATCTGTACATTGTTATATATATTATGTCATTTGCAACTCCACTTCAATTGTCATTTAAATATATTATGAAATTCCAAATTGATTGTTTTAATCGCAACGCTTAAAATTAAATAACGCACTTGATTCTACCTGGCCGTCATTAGTCCCACCTCAAATAACATATTGGCATTTTGCTGCAATATTCAGTTGTTGTTGACTTATTTACACAATCACATACATATTTTAAATGAAATACTGTCGACGGCAGCGGCGGCGGTAGGCCAGACAGACGGGGTTCAATAGACTGCTCAATTTATGTATTCGGTCGACATTTCAATATTGTGTAAATTATTTATAATTTTCGCTTAAAGTAACTAATTAACAAAAAATAGTTGTCAGGATTTTAGTTTAGGTCCTTTTTTTGTTGTTGCTGCTGCTGCTTACATTTGCCTATTTGCCCATAACAATTATAAATAGGCAATTGAACAGATTACATATAAATTTTTAAAATATTTAATGAGAATACATGTAAAGCTAGATGAGTATTTAGGCGATGGCTATATGACACCAAAAAAATGCTTTGCCTTTAGGCACAAATTTATTAGGTGACACCTGTTTAATATTGCGCATCAATATTAATTAGAATATGTAAGAGTTAAAATGAATATAAAAAAAAAAGTTATGTTTCCAAAATTGTTGTTAGTACTGAACCAAGTTTGGCTGGATTTGTCTCTGATATATTACTGGTAACTGTCTTGAATTATATGAAGGTATCTCAAAAGACACGCCCACCTCACATATATTATGAAATGGAAAATATTTTATATTCCAAAATTGTTGTTAATACTGAACCAAATTTGGCTCGATTTGTCTCTGACATATTACTGATAACTGTGCTAAATTATATTAAATTATCTCAAAGGACGCTAACACATCCCATATATCCTGAAATGAAAAAAAATATATTTTCAATCGCTGTAATTGAACTAAATTTTGTTCGATTTGTCTCTGAAGTATTACTGATAACTGTGTTGAATTATATGAAGTTATCTCAAAGAACACGGCCACCTCCCATATATCCTAAAAAGAAAAATACTTATATTTTCCATAATTTCTGTTATTTTAAATAACATTTGGTTCAACTTGTCTCTGATATATCACTAATAACTATGGTGTATTATCAACTTAAAGGACACGCCCAATTCCCATAACAATTTCATATTGAATTTTTCCATTGCAGGATATATGGGAGGGGGGCGTGTCCTTTAAGATAATTTCATATAATTCAAGTACAATAAAAGTACTTTCTCGTACAGTAAAGTGTAAATTTGGTACAATAAAAGTAAATTTTGTAACAATAAATTGTATTATTTGGTACCATACATTTACTTTTTGGTACAATAAATTGTACTATTTAATATCATAAATTATATTTTTTCGCACAATGAACGTACGTTTTGGCACTAACAACAAAGTACAATAAATTTTACTTTTTGGTATAATAAGTTGTACTGTTACGATGAAATTGGAATTGGAAAACGAAAGTGGTTCTCTTCACTCGTAGATAAAAGATAAAGGACTCCAGGCCACCGAGACTAAATGGAGTGAAACCGAAGCTCTTAAAGGCAGCCAAGTACCTAAGTGTTGTCCCAGATCAGAAGCTAAGTTGATCAAGGAATATCAAGAAAAGATTAAAGAGAGGAGTCAATGCCTTTTATGCATGCCGGAACTGGGGACTCAGCCCGAAGGACTACCACGGTAGTCAGCCAATTATCACCTATGGATGTCTCGTTAAGTGGGAGAGCCCAGATGAGAGTAATTTGTTAAAAATGCTGGGCAAGGTTTAAAGCATGGCTATAATAGGGATTACCGGGGATAGAAGGAGCACGTCGGAAGCGGCTTTGGATGTGTATCTGGCTATTGCAGCCCGAGGGGCTATCAGACTGAGTTAAGCTGGCAATTGGCATCAATTCATATATGGTAATGTGAAGATTTTCCAGCTTTTTTTTTCTTTCCATCTGGCACCTCATACAGATTCCTTGAACAAATTTGTGTAAACGTATAAATTCCGATAAGATCAGAATAGAATAACGGCGGAACTTCTTATGGTGACTCCATTTCTGTCTTTACAGCATAGACCTGCAGAGAAGCCTCTCTTTTAGGCTACATAATGAATGCAGCGTTTTTCAGCCTGAGATACTGGCCATTTAAAAAGCTGCGGAGGCTATAATGGGATAAAGAATTGATACTAGCAGAGGGATAACCATACATATGTGTGGATAGCCAGGCTGCAATAAAAGCGATTAATTCTACATTGTGTAAATCAAATTTGGTGGTGAATTGTAAGGAGAAGTTGCATGGACTAAATACTCTGGATGTCAACCTCTATTGGGTTTCAGGACATTGCAATATTGCGACGTTCCTAGTAACGAATCAGCAGACCTATTGGCCAGCGATGGCTGTACTGTGTCTGATCATGACTCTCTGGAAGATGTTTACTTGCCCATTTGTTACCTTTTTAGCTAATTGTAGGATTGGATGTGGAAAACAGACTGCAGACGTTGGATCTCCAGAGCTGACAGCATAACTGCTATATCGCTGTGGCCCGAATACAGAAGATTCCGATCGGCGTACTTGATTGTGCAGGAGTAACCTGATTCTAGCATGTGGAATTCTAACAGGCCATTGCACAGGCAAATGGAATAGATCCATACCGGACAACGGTCGTGTGTGTAAAGACAAGGAGGAGTCCGAGACGCTGAAACGTATTCTTTGTTGCCGACCCGCTCTAGCCGCTCTATTAGGAGGCTAAGACACTCAGGTGAGAAATACATAGAAGATCTATAGTCTCTCTCCTCAGTCCCAGTGAGAGCTTCATGTTACTTTTTGTTAGCGATTTGTGAAATTATTAAAAAATTCGGTGTAATCGGATTGTTGAGCGTGAGAGTGGCATACCATACCTATGAAAAAACAAAGAAGAAAAAGTAACGAACGGAACTCCCTTATGTTGACGACCACCGCAAACATAAGGACCATGATTAAAGGATATGTACCTGGAATAACCGGACTCTCTACAAGAAAAATATCACTATCCGACCCGCGGATGACCTCGACAAATACAAGCCTGACATCACCGTTAACCAAGTCGGGCATACACTCGACATAGGAAACATAGGAAATTAATTGTTGTTCTGGGAGATTTTAATGCAAACATTTCGGATTTCGGTGCAATAATTAGAAGGCAGTCTACATACAAAAAAATTATTTTAGACAGTTAAGCTTCGTAGGTGGTGGTGAGTGGAACCAGATTTCGGTATAAAGATAACCACAAGACAACTCAAAATTACCTCGATCAAAACACCAAAATAAAAGATTGATCATGTGGTAATCGATGAATATCATCGACGTGAGCGTGATCAGTGGTGCTTACATCTAGATCATTACCAGATTGCAGCTAAGGTGCGCGTAAGATTGTGCATAAAGAGAATCTGCCGTAACCAATTTTAATAATATTATAAAGAGAAAAAGTTTGTTTGTTTTTTATGTAATCCTCAAAACTACACATATGATTTTAAAAATTATTTTACCAGTAGAGTGATACGTTATCACGATAGCCTAAGTATAGGCTATATTTTATTTTTTTATTTTTTTAAATAGGCATCTACGTAATAATGCTAGACATTGCAAAGCCGCCAACCCAAATGATATACTATACCTATTTCAATCAGCTCTTTTAACTACTAAGTACGGTAGTCTCTTCTTTTAACGTTCCTGATACGCAGACGCAGTGAATATAAAAACGACGCTCAGACAAGTTCTGGTTTAGAAAAAGAATCGCACAGTCTATGAAGAAAGATATACTGTTCACAGGACAACTCTACAGTCAAAGAAAAAGTTAGACAGGTGGACCGGAGGTTTAAATTGAAAAAACATCTATAGGGGAGAGCGAGGAAAGGTACAAGGATAAAGGTGAAGTCCGAAAAATCTAGCAGAAGGTCAAAGTAAAAGTTATGGCGACAACTTGAAGCCATGGATCAGTTTGATATTAAACGACACGAAGTGTTCAATGAAAATTGGGAAGGACCTTACTGGGATAAGGCCTAACACAAGACGAAAGCATATTGTGTAATTTCTATAAGATACTTGATAAGATTATATTAAACACATTCGATATAAACTACCAACACATACCACTAGTGTAGAGTACAATTCAGTTGCTTATGCCAATCTAAATTTCAACTAACTCGAAACATTTCTCCTTCCACAACAATAAAAAAAAATCACATTAAAATGTTTAATTAAAATTTTATGCCGAATTAAAATTCAAATATACTAAACTCTAATACTCATAACAAAATGTACTTAACTCAACAACAACAACAACTGAACCACACTAAGCTAATAAATAATAATCAATTGCACGCGAAATTTGCCAAATTTAAATATTATCATTAATGATGATCGAAAAGCAATTGGTCAGAGTAAATTTTAATATTTTAAATGCAAAAATACCAGTGGTTACATTTTCGTTAACAACAAAAAATCAATAAAATTTAAGTAGATTTTGCACAAAAAAAACAACAAAACAAAAAATTGTCACAAATAGTTAAGCACGTAATTTGTAGATAATCATGTGGAATTACCAAATAGAGTTGTGAATTCTTATGCATAAAAAAACAACATTCCATAGAAGAGCTGCAGGCTTTTTTCTCATGTATTATTACAATTTTTTATAATATGTTTCCATCGACAAGGGGTTAGAGATACTATACACATATCAAACTAATCTACTAAATGTTTATGTTTAAATCTATTCATTTCACACAAAAACAACAACAAAACAGACGCATTTTGTATTGATTGCAAAAAATGATTTAAATAATATTCCGATTTCATTCACAGAGTATTTTTTAACCCCGACACAGACGGATTGTTATTTCAACAAATGCGATTTTCGACTAAGCGCATAAATATGTAAATTTGCATTGATAAAAACGATTTCCATTGATATTTTTTAAGTACATTTTTTGTTTCACTGCACAATGAAATCTCACTAAAATTAATGTTAGTTTTTTCCGCTATAAAATAATTTGAAAAAAAAAAAAAAACAGTAGGTTACTGTTTGAATTCACTTATGTGTATTTAACAGTTTTTTTCTCATTGGAGAGAGGAGAAACAATTGAAAATTATTTACACTGTTAACACAACTGCACAAAAATTGTTGGCACGTTTTCGGTTGATGTGAGGTGTAAATGTGTGAACATCTATTTATTTATTTATTTATTTTAAGTTATAAAATCTTTACTGTGAATTAAAGGCATTCGATGTGGGATATCACCGCAACAGCAAGGGATTGGGGGAAGGTGATTTTAAAGAGTATAAACTTATCATTGCCTTACAAATAAGGGACCGATCTTGGCATTATGGTTAGAACACGCAACCATCATGCAGTAGACAAGGGTTTCGATTTCTGTTTCATTTATCTTCATTTATTTCATCGGCGGCCCCCTCGGTAATGTTGACGGTAACTTCGCAGTAAGACTAGTGAAAGATTCTCAAACAGCTAACATTTAGTGTTACAAGGCAGTCGTGGAAGATAAAAATGCAACAAAAAAATACCGAGTTAACGGTAAAAACCCCAGTTTTTAGTACTTTTATGCACTTAGATACCAGTAATTTGGTTAGGGTGTCGTCGTAAAGTGAATCTTGCATCTCAAGCCGACTCACAATCTTCTTCGTGGTGGCACCTGGGCAACGTTGTTCGTGGTATTTTTTTTTATCATGAAAAGCGTCTGATAGTGAGCGACGAACCCTGATGGTTGGGCTTGCCACCC
Organism: Muscina levida; assembly: GCA_964034835.1. Classification (NCBI taxonomy): domain Eukaryota; kingdom Metazoa; phylum Arthropoda; class Insecta; order Diptera; family Muscidae; genus Muscina; species Muscina levida. The sequence goes on along the minus strand of OZ035880.1, from coordinate 186,539,066 downwards.
GCCTTCAGGTCCATTACTGGCTATGAAAACACGAGAAAGAAAAAGTAACCAACGGAACCCCTCAAATGTTGACGCCCCCGCAAACGTAATAAGGACCATGATTGAAGGATATGCACCTGGAACGTCCGGTCTCTCTATAGAGAAAGTGCCACTATCCAACTGGCGGATGTTTTCAAAAAATATATAAGGCTGACATCACCGAGATCCAGGAGATAAAATGAACAGGACAAGGATGCTCGCGACGTAAATATTGCGACATATATAGCAGCTACCATGCCGAAAAGCACGAATTTGGATATAGATTTGTAGTTGGCGAGAGACTCAAACATCTTGTCTCGCGATTCAATCCTGTTAGTGATCAAATAGCCGCAATCCGCATCAAGGCGAAATATTTCTACATCACGCTGATTTGTGCTCGTGTCCCGACGGAAGATAAAGACAATGGGATTATAGATGCATTTAACGAGCGCCTAGAGGAAAAATACGACCGCTGCCCTGGCTACGACATTAAAATTGTTCTGGGAGACTTTAATGCAAAAATAGGAAGGGAAGATGTTCTTGGTCCATCGATCGGTATATTCAGCCTGCATACCGACACGTCAGACAACGGGTTTAGGCTGGTTAGCTTCGCAGCGGGAAGGAACATGGTAGTGAGTGGAACCGGCTACCCCCCGATCAAAACACGAAAAATCAAATTGATCATTTGGTAATTGATGGCAGACATGCATCTAGTGTCATGGAAGTGCTTGTGATTCGTGGTGCTATTAATGTCTGGGATCATTACCTAGTTGCAGCCAAGGTGCGCACAAGATTAAGCAGAGCAAAAAACGCACATAACCAAACACTAAGAAAGCTGGACATCGCGAAGCTGCAAACCCCAGAGATCGGGAACTGTGTTAGGGAATATAGATAAAGTTAAAAGTTTACCAAATAAATTTTTTTTGTGCGTGTTTTGGCGTAGGACATGGCGGGTTGAGAACCGACTTGAGAGCCGCTGAGCTGGACGATGGCCAACCTAGTGCCACAGAAGAACACGTAACAGAAATTACGTGTGGCACTAGGTTGGCCATCGTCCAGCTCAGCGGCTCTCAAGTCGGTTCTCAACCCGCCATGTCCTACGCCAAAACACGCACAAAAAAAATTTATCTGGTAAACTTTTAACTTTATCTATATTCCCTAACACAGTTCCCGTCTACTCCAACCAGCTATCCCAATTACTACAACACAATGACTCTACTTATGACGTTTCCGATACACCAAGGCAGCATATTGCGCATTCCATGGCAACCGCCGCAACAACCGTGCTAAGATATGAAAAACGGCTCTCAGACAAATCCGGGTACGATGAAGAATGTCGTATAGCGTCTAAAAATCAAAATGCTGCGTGTTGGGTAACGCTACAGCCAATTGTAAGCCAGGCTGTTAGGGAACGGCACAAGAAGACAGTGAAACAGGCGAGACAACTATTTAAGCGATAAAATGTCAGATGAAGGAACGGGAGAACGAGGATATTGAACGATACAGGGATAGAAGTGAGGCCCGAAAATTAAAGTATAATCTAAAGGCTACGGTAATGGGCTCCCCTTTTGTAAGGACAAGAATGGAAATCTGTTTACAGATACCAAGAGTGTGCTGCACATATGGAGAAAACACTCCCAGCAACAGCTTGTTCCAGAATGCAGGGCACGTGGAGGTATCACGCCAATTGTCGACGATGACTTAGATTGCCCACCGCCAAGTCAAGCCGAGGTAAGAAGAGCAATATCAAGACTTCCCGCAGAGCTCCTCAAGTCCGGTGGCGAGGAGCTGATAACGAGCATGTACCTGCTCCTACGAACGGTTTGGTTTAAAGAGTGCATGCCCGACGATTGGAATCCGGTGATCCACATATAAGATCGTGTCGTGTGTGCTATGTGAAAGACTTAAGCCAATGTTATCCAACCTGATCGGGCCTTATCGGTGTGACTTTAGACCTGGTATATCAACAACTGACCAGATATTTACACTTCGGCAAATCCTGGAAAAGACCCAAAAAAAACAGTTCGACACGTACAATCTTTTTGTCGACTATAAAGCTGCCTTCGACAGCCCGATGCGGCGATGCTGACTGATACGAAGTCTTCAGTGAAGATTGGCAAGGACCTAACGGAGCCATTCTATACCAGTCGAGGCATTAAACAAGGCGACGGACTATCGTGTGACCTCTTTAACATAGTGATGGAGACGATAATGCGAAAAGCTGCGGTAAACAGCTGGCACGATATTCAACAAAAGCCACATGCTACTCACGTAGACATCATCGGTCGAAAACTATTGTGACTGTAGCCTTCTTAAATATACTGGAGGAATCAGCGAAAATGGGTCTAACGGTAAAAGGGGACAAAACCAAATTATTAGTTTTATTAGAATCTACTCGTTTGGAAAACTACGAGTACTTTATCTACCTAGGCTCGCAATCAGCAAATCAAATAATGTCAGCCTCGAAATCCGGAGAAGAATAAATGCTACTACGGACTAAGCAAGCGGTTTAATGACAGAGCCGTCTCTACAACGAACAAAAATACCAGATACTGGTTCTACCTGTCTTGATGTATGGATTAGAATCCTGGGTTAGAACACAAGCGGATGAATCGGTTCTGGCAGCTTTCGAGAGAAAAATACTCCGTAAAATATATGGGCCAATCATCGTTAACAGAGTGTATCGGCGTCGTATGAATCATGAGCTGTACGAGGTGTACACTGATATTGACGTGGTCAGACGCATTAAGGTGCAGCGGTAGCGTTGGCTAGGTCTTGTTGTACGCATGGTCAAAAATGCTCTAGCTTGAAAAGTCTTCGACAATGATCTCGATGGACGGCTCAGAAGAGGGCGACCAAAACTCTGTTGGAAAGACCAGGTTACTGAGAACCTTACAGAACTTGGTATGTCTAACTTAAGTAGATGCGCTTATTATATTTATCTACGTGCAGTATGTAATCCAATAGGATTGCAAAGAAGGGCCAGCTTAGTAAGTTATTAAGTAACTTGGTCAAATATAGACTTGACGTCATTTGTCACTAGAGGTATGAAGATGAGATTTGCTACGTATGTTACTGGTACATGAAGGATAATACAATAGGATTTTTCGATATTCGTACTATTGGGGGTATATACACTTAAAAAGGGATAAAACTGGTACATAACTTAGACCATGTGATTAAAGCCATTATCCCGAAAATTTAAATGGATATTCTACATATATTCTATATATTCAACATATCGAACAATATAAATGATGTAAAAAAATGCAAAGATTTTATTATTATTTGTTCACTATAATATTCCAATTTTTTAATAAAAATACTCGAGGACACTAAAAAAGCGTACGAATGCCGCGTCCTTAATCCTGGAACTGTCTGTGTATAACATACAACACTTTTTCTGTAATATAGTTTTATTCAGTTATTTACCTTGTTTTGTTAGTGTCCATTTTTCAGCTAAAAACCATTGGTAAGCATGTAAACATTGTAAAGAATGCGGTACGAGTAAAAATGTAGCCGGGAATGTAATAACAATCATATCCTACTAAATGGATTTTTCAATTGGTCAACCATCTACGCATTAACAATATTAAATGTTACATATAACATGAACATACACACGTATACTCCTTCTACATTCAACACGTGCAAAACTCTTGTGTGGGTGGGTAAATATAAATGAATGAGTGCATTTTTGTAAATTTTTAACATTTGCATTATATTCAGTTGCACATGAAGATTTTTCTTTATCTGCACTTCAAAAAATACAACCGGATAATGAATGAGTCTGTAACCGATAAGTAAAAAGAGGGTTTATGTATGTGGCTATGTAGCATTAATAGGTAACAGTGGGGGCATTCTACGAGTGTGTGTGTGCAAGAGTGCATTTCGAGTTAATTTTTTTAATATTTACGTGTAAAATGTTAATGCGGCAAGTGTTACAGCAAATGTGTGGGTGTGTATGTCAACGAGGTAAATTTAAATTGTATGGTGAAATGGTATTGCCAAGAATACATATCGGTCGTGGCGGATAACACAAGTGCCAAACAATATCGAAAAAAAAATTTCTGCATCATTCGTTTTGTCACGTTGCATGCCATAATAATTTAATATCGATTTGAAGTTAGTAAATATCGTATAGGGGAATTTGTCACGTTTTATGCTCTTTTTTTTGGCATAACTCGAGAAACACTAGTCCAATTTAAAAAAATTAAGAATTACAATCCCTTTAATCTGTCCATATGTATAACGTTTCCCTACATAAGCAACAGTTTAAATCGATATTAAATTATTATGGTATGTTCCTTGACAAAACGAATGATGCAGAACTTCTTCTATGCAGGAATACTTTCAAGTTCAGTTCTCAGAATTTAATCCCAAATCAATGAGCTGAAAAATGCTGTACTGTGTAAGTTGCTGGTATTGGGATGTCCTTTTTGGGATTCACCAGAGATGTTTGGCCTAGTTTAAATTCAATAGTCAAATGCCAGTGCCAGTGTACTGTTAATATTATTATATATACATATTGAATTAAAGATAAATGGATAGATAAAGTTTAAAATTTCTCTCTTAAAATTTTAAAGATCCTACTTGTCGATATGTCAGTACTAACGCCATTTGACTATTGTATTGTGACGCCATAGAGAAGCGTAGCCTATACACTTTGCAAATTTTGCTTTACTTTGTCACATTTTCTCAACTTACAACATCAGCCTCGCTACTGCCCGTACGGAAAACGTGTGGCGATGTGGCGGTAATGAGAATATTGTTGCAACAGCCGCTCTGATAATGACGTCGATGAGATGCCACTAGTAATGATGATGATGATGGTGGCGCTGGTGGTGGTGGTGATGGTGACGCCACAGCGATAGTAATGAATCTGCTGATGATAATGATGGAGGCGATTGTGATGGCAGTACGGATGTGTGTTTCGTATGGTGTTGGCGAGCAAATTGTGCAATAAAGTTAATTGCAAAACCACAACTAATTAATTAAATTTAATTCAATTGAATATTTATAATAAAATATGTATAAATACATTCATGTTTTATTTCTACTTTTTGTTTTTGTGTAGGTTTTTTGTCTGTGTTTCGTTCGCCTCACATATTGATTGCCATACACACTTATTGGCAGTGCCAATGAGTGACAATGGCTATAGTTAGCATGCACATACATAAACACATGCAAACCAGACATAAAAAAGTGAGATTATATATATGCACACATATTTATTTCGTGGCCAACAAAGTAATTAAAAAATAAAGGATTACTACTATGTACTAGTACCAGGATAGGTGCATGGGGAATGAATGAAATAAACCACATAAAAGAGTGCTAACGTTAAAAGGGATTACTTCAACTTCAACCTTAGTAAGTGCCAGCCGCCTGAGTGGTTGCATATACTATGGTGCAGTGCTTAGTGCGGATAGAGGGGGTTGGCCCAAGGACTTACTCACCTGTCTGAGGTTGTAACTCGATAAGAGAATTCCAAATGCTACGTGTGGCCTGAGTGTAATAGCCAATTTCCGCGTTGGGATGCAAACCAAAGACATCGGGTTTATTAACTAAAGGTAATTGATCGATGTGAGCTAAAAAGAGGATATAGAAGGATGTAGAGGAATGTATTGCAAATAGAATATTATTGCATTAATGGTAATGAATTTAAGTTTATTGTTAATGCAATACATGAAAACAACGGTTATAATAATAGACATTAAAACAGAATGCTATAAAATATAATTGTAAATTAGTGGAAAATAAATCGTTGTCTTACTCTCTATGAATTTTTTTTTTTGGATATATCTTTCTAACACAAACTACTTAAAGATTGAGGAAAATATAAAAATTCGGTAAATCAAGTTAGTAATTTATAGTTGGCAAGAGACTGCGACACCTAGTCTCAAGGTTCAACCCGGTGTGTTAACGTAAAGCCGCCATAAGAGTCAAAACAAAGTTTTTCCACATAACACTTATATGTGCCCAAGATCCGAGTTAGCAGCACTAGATATGACCATAAAAATATTCATAAGGCAACATGGTTAGCTCCAGATCAATTGACGAGGAATCAGATAGTTCACATGGTAGCCGATGGAAGGCACGCATCGAGTGTTCTGGACGTATGGGTGATCAGGGGTGCGAACATTGACTGCGATCACTTCCATGCCGCAGTTAAGGTACGCACAAGGCTAAACATAGCGAAAAACGTACCCAACCAGGCACAACGAAAGCTGGACATTGGTAAACTGCGGACCACATAGGTAGCGGACGCCTACTCCAACCACCTAACTCAACTGCTGCGGAATGCTCCAACCCCTGATAATATAACCTTGCAGTGACAAAATATAGCCGACTTCTTTGAACGGGCTGCGAAAAGCGTACTCGGGTACTCAAAGCCGTCTCAAGAAGATGCCTAGTACGATAATACAGATGCTGCATACATGGCGAAACTGCAGCCAATGGCAACGCGGGCTGTTCGTGAACAGGTCAGGAAGAAGAGACAAGAGGCAACTCGTCTTTTTAGACGGAAAAAGAAGGAGCTAAAGAAGCAGCAGGATGAGTGCACAGAGTTGCTCCGAAGTAAAGGGGAAGCCCGAAATTTCTACCAGAGAGTTAAGGCGAGAAGGGGTGGAGCAGGGTTGCGCTCCTGCAAGGACAGCGATGGCCAGCTAGTGACGGACCCGGATAAAGTTATGAAGGTATGGAGAGATAATTTCAGGAATATAATGGATACAGACACCACTCCAGAATACCCCGCTCCAATCCATGACGATGGTATTAACTGTCCACCTCCGAGCCAGAGCAAGATACGTGTCCCGCACAACAAACAACAAAGCGCTGGATGGTCTCCCTGCTGAATTGTTTAATGTAGAGGAGGAGCTGATTAGGAAAATGCATCAGCTCATGGAGAACATCTGGCTAGAGGAGAGCATATCCGGGGATTGGAGTCTCAGTCTGTTATGTCCCATATACAAGAAAGGAGATGGTAGTGAATGTAAGAACTACAGTGGAATAAGCTTATTAACAATTGCGTACAAGGTCCTTTCGAGCATATTGTGTGAACATCTAATGATAATGATAAGGACTACTATGAAACATTCAACACAGAAAGAGGACTCAGTCAGGGTGATAGCTTGTCCTGTAATGGAGCTTGTCCTGTTATAGAGAAGGTGATAAGAAAGGCTGGTGTCAATGTGTCCGTGAAACCAACGTGAAACCATATTCCACAAGAGCCACTAGCCTATGCCGAAGATATAGACATCATTGGCCGAAATCTGCTGGATGTTACTGCAGTTTTTTCATCGCTGAAGAGGAGTCGGTATAAATGGGTTCAGCGTTCAACGAGGACAAAACAAAAATAATGATTTGACGAACAAAGAGTCCTTTCGATAGGGACGCACCGTCAACGTTGAAAATTATGGTTTTGAGATAGTAGTTAACCTACCTCGGATCTTCCGTCAACAAGAAAAAAAGTGTCAGTTAAGAAAATACGCGGAGAATAGTGCTTACCACTATATGTTTTTACGGACTTCGGCAGCATTTTAGTAACACCACCTTTTCTCGAGATACGAAGAAACATCTGTACCAGGTGTTAATTTCACCCGTTCTTTTGTATGCTGCAGAATGGTGGGTGCTTACGACTACGGACATAGAAGACCTGGGAGTATTCGAGAGAAAAGTACTCCGAAAAATATATGGACCTATCTGTGTCGACGGCGAGTTTCACCATCGGATGAACCATGAGCTCTATGAGCTTTACCACGACTTCGACGTACCTAAAATGTCAGAATCCAACGACTACGATGGTTGGGACATGTTGGCAGGATGGATGTAAATGCTCCAGCGAGAAAGTTATTAGTTGGAAGGACCAAGTGGTTGGCGACGTGCCACCATCTAATGGGACTAACTGAAGAACGCATGCAAAAGATCGAAGGGTGTGGAATTCTTTAATTCTTCAGGCCTCAAATTTATGAACCACGTTCGTAAGTTGTAGTGGGCCACTTTATAGAACGATTTTATTATGAAAATTTTACTATGAAAAATCTACACCCCGATAGATTCGAAAAATGGTTATATTAAAATGGATCAAATTAGTAGAACTAATCTTGTTGTAACTAATTTGGTACGATTAGATCAATCCTGATATATATCTGTAAAATTCTATCACATAAAATCAGGGACAAATATCGAATCCGATTAGATCTGATATAATGTGATTCAATCAGATTTAACCATCTGACAATATGCAATAGATCCAGTTAGATCTACTCCATATTGAATTTACGCAGTCTGCCAGTGTTTATTTTTGACTTAAAAAGTGTCTATATTATTTTACGAATAACTTACAAAAATATTTCAATAAATGTCTGTTAATATTTAAAAAAAAATTAAACCCTCTTATTTACCATTATCTTACCTATGAAATCTTCCTTTAGCACAACCTCCTCATCGGGAAGACAATAGTCGGTGAACTCATCCGTGTAGAAGTGGAATGGTTGAAATTTATCAAACAGAAAATCACCCATATACTCATTCATATAGCAGCGGGTAATACGGCGATCAAAGTCATCTATAACACGACCACCATACATTACCTGAAAAGTAAGTTATTACATCTTTTGTTATATGTACAGTTAAATTCTTTCCCCTTACCTCTCCAATTAAGTACTTCAAACTGTTCCAAGGTACCTTCTCGTCCGTTATACGATTCAAGTAAGTTATTAATATTTCCAAGCAAACGTTGAAATCGGATTCATTGAAATCATAGCAAATGTTCCATCCTAATTTGTCGTATTTACGACGTTCCTAAGAAAGAGAAATGAAATAACAGAAAAACAATAATAATTTCATCAAGCAGCACCAGCTGTGTGGTTAAGCAGGATATCGTTTCAAAGAATAAATTTTTGACAATTTTGTTAAGAAAAAAAAAAAACAAAGCAATATAAAGCAATACTGAGCATTTTTTAAAGAACTGTATAGAATACAACTAATTTGCTGATGATAACTCGGCAATGTTTTGTTTCTGCTCATTGTTAATTCAACTCTTTGAATATAAAGATAATCAAAACCCTTCTGCTTAGAGGATATTCTCTTCTAAAACTATTTCCTCCCTCTTTGTCTCTTCTAGCGACACTCTTTGCAGCCATCGAAACTGGCAACCCTGCTGTGTTTGCCATTGTTGTTCCGAGTATATTGTAAAAATGCATCAGTTGCACATGCAATTTAGAAAATTAATAAATAAATTCTTACTCCAACCAAGACAAGGAATTACCAGGAGAAAGGAGTGGACTTTGCAGAGGGAAAATGGAAATAAAAGCACAGAATCAATTGTAATAATATTGAAAGCAAACATTTCTGACAAACAATAAATAAAGGGTTCTCCCATTCGGCACATGGACAGTTTGGCAAATGGTGGCGAGAAGAGGACTTTTTGGGCAGATATGAGAACTTTTTCGTTGTCGCGGTAGATTACGTTCTGTCAGATATTTGTAACATTTATATGGAGCCGATGGTGGAATGATGGTTAAAACACGCGAATTTACATAGGAGACCAGTATTTAATCCCTGTCTTAGTTATCAAAATTTTTTGAAGTGGTCACTTCGATGTTGTCGGCAACAAATTCGTAGTCAAAGTCTAACAAAAGCTTATCAAACAGTTTACGTAGGGATTTATTAAACTTTAGGTCTGGTTGTGTAAGATTGGTTGGGTGTTTTTTCATTGGAGATTATTTCATAATTTAAAAACCCCAAATGAGGAATGAAATAATTCCCAAAAATAAATGAAAAACCACCCAAAAAATTTAGGAGTTATTTCATATAAAATAACACCCAATAATGTATGAAAAAAATTTGGGGAATATTTCATTTCCCGTTTGGGCGTTATTTCATTGGGGGGCTTTCGTGGAGCCAGAATCTCTGCCATATCTCACTCTTGTGATGTTTGTTTTAACATAAAAGTTATAATAATATAAATTAAGCATATGTATTACACAGGGCAACACATGATTTTGGGAATCCATTCTGAGAACTGCACGTGGAAGTAGCCCCAAAAAGAAGAAGTTCTGCATCATTCGTTTTGTCAAGTTACATGTCATAATAATTTAATATCGATTTGAAATAAGTAAGTAAGGGGAAATATTTCATGTAAAATATTCCACGTAAATCATACGCCACGGAGTAAAACATATTTATTGTAGTTGCTACAAAATAAACCCAGTGCAAAATAATTTGATAAATAGAAAGGTGAAACTGTTGCTTATGTAGGGAAACGTTATACGACCAGGAATTGCAATTCTGGTTCTCGAGTTATGTCATACTTACTAACTTCAAATCGATATTAAATTATTAATAAATTTACGTTAAAGTGTATCAAATGATACATCAAATTCGGCTATCGATCAGAAAAGTGTTTTTTGTTGTTTGATATTTTTGGTCAAATTCAGTGTGTCACGCACTAGGATGACGCGTTTCGAACTCCTTGACGAGTTCATCTTCAGACCCCTTTGTGACGAACTGATGCACAATGGTACATCATCAGCTGTATATATATCTACAATTATGTCAAACATGTACATTAGGGTAATAACTATTTTTGGACAACATTCTCCCCAGGGCTTTTCTAATGGCAAATATTGTATTAATGATAAATAAAACTATTTCAGTTCAATTTGCTAAAAAAACCTTACGCACCGACAGCGATTTCTAAAATGCCTTTAATATTATAGCATGTAACTTGACAAAACGAATGATGCAGAACTTCTTCTTTTTAGGACTACTTTCTCGTGCAGTTTTCAGAATTGAATCCCAAATCAATGAGCTGAAAAATGTTGTATGGGCGCATTTGTAGCGCCCATAAGGATGCGTGAAAGCGAAATGTATGGAAGATTTATGTTTGAGGGAATTTAAAAATGCACGACCGGAATATTGTTCACTTGATGTAAAAATTACATGAAGGAAATTTAAGAAAGATTGGACAACTATTACCCGTGCCCCAAAGAGGTTTTAGGTCAGGTTCTTAGTAAATATGTTTTGTTTTTTTTTTACTAATTTTCTAGTAATTGTATTCTTTTTCGCAAATATGATAGTCAAATATGGACACGTGTGGGCGGCTGATTATCAGCCATGTTCTGGAAAACAATTCGGTTTGAAAACAGAGCAAAATCGGTAAAAATGCATTAAAAAGTATTACATTTTTATCGATTTTGCTCTGTTTTTAGACCGAATTGTTTGCAAGAACATGGCTGTATGTCTCTACTATACTGGACAATCAACATATTATTATGGCAGTTTTTAAAGGTTTTTTAAAATGGGGCGTGGCACAGCCCATTTCCATCCTGGCTGTGAGTCATACTGCACCAACATCATATACCAAATATCAGCTTTATACCTCTTATAGTTTATGAGATACATACTTTAAAAATTTCAAGTTTTATACCACGCCGACAGATTCGATCCCGCCCATTTTTTGTTGGATTACGAACTTTGTTGCCAAATGCTTCTACACAATATTCAAGGCGATTGGAGAGACAGTGCTCCAGAAATTGCGATTTCAAAAATTTGGTCCTATGGGCGGGGCCACGACCACTTAATATATCAAGTACTAGAGTATCCAATTAATCGGGGTTAGGTTTTGTTCGATTAAAAACTTAATCTATTTTGAGTTTTTTTAATTTGCTCGATTAAGGTTTTTAAATTGCTCGAATAATTCGATTAATCGAATAACTCGAATAATTTCTGTATATCTGTATACCTTACGTGAAAAATAAACAAATTTAATGTAGGCGTTAAATTTTATCAATAAAAAAACATAAAAATAATATTAAAAAATAAAAACAAACGTAAAAAAAATTGATGTGAATTCAAAAACGTTTAATAAAAATAATAATTAATTAGGTACAAACAAAATGAGATATTTTTTATTTTAAAAGTTTTTAGTCACATCTAAATTAATCTTTTAAAAATAATATCCAATTAAGATGTTTGGCTTTTAGCAAAATTTTTTGTTTCGTTTTAATTAAGCTTGACTTTGAAAACACCCTTTCGCTTAAAGTAGATGTTGGTGAAACTGAAATAATTGCATTGCAAAGTTTTTCTAGTTTTTCTGATCTTTTTTTTGTTTTATCTAGATACAGAAAATCATTAATTATATTACAGTTAACATTCGATTTTTTTAAATAAAAGATTATTTTCATTGATATTAATTATTTGCACTTCTTCTTCCAACACAATATCATCATCTAATATATTTTGATTAGCTTCAGTGTGAAATAACCGATCATACATTTTCGAGGCAAAGTCTATTGTTTCCGTTTTGGAGCTATATTTTAAAAATAATTGAAATCGATTAATCGGTTTAAATTGATCGATTATTCGTTAATCGAAATTTACTATTTTTTCTTAATCGAAAAATTATTCGAAAAAAATTCTTCGATTAATGGAACAACGATTAATCGATTGGATACTCTATCAAGTACCCTATTTTCACCACCGACCACACAGCAACATTCTGTGCAAAATTTGATAAAGATCGGTCAAATCGTTTTCTTGCAAATATACAAACACAAACTCATTTCCATATATATAGATTTAACCTTAGACCTCGGCTTAAAGTTGTTCTATCTTGCTCAAATTTTTACCATATCTTGTATCTCTCGGAGGTTAAGTTCAAAGATGAACAATATCGGACAAAAACTACTCCAACCTCCCATATAAATTCTACCTTTTTAGGCCAATGAAGTTGTCGAAAGTTTTACTCGACTGTACAATGTGAAATATTTCAGAGAAAATTTGAATATGTTTTCTCCTTTCCAACAATGAACGGAAAAAAGCTCCTATATATTTAAAAAATATTCATTACTCCATACAATTGACGGGACGCCATTCAGTCCTATGACATAAACTACGACGTTCAAAGCAAAATAACTTGCGAATGCTTTAAAAACAATGATAGTGAAAAACGGTTTCGATATTGCCCTACATCTTACTTGTTAGCCGGGTCATTTGTTATTATCGCTGAAAACATTATAAAATATTAAATTAAATGTTTTCTGATGAACAACAAAACAGTCTTCGGCCATAGGAAACATATGTTTGTCCATCTAGCCAGTAACAACGCGCATGAAATGGATAAATAAATTACTATACTTACTTGCACGACGCCATGGAAAAAGGCCAAGACATAGACTAAGGGCAGATACGCCTTATGGGTGCAGCATTCCAAACGATCTTGACGAACTTTGAAAAATGTCGAACGTAAATTTAATTTCAAGCCATTGGGTGGCTCTGTCACGACTGTAAATTTAAAAAGAGAGAGAGGGGGAGAGATAGAAAAGAAGAAAAACGTTATTAGATACATTAATTGTTGATGTGATGGCAGGCAAGCAGTAAGATTTATGGTGATGTTGTAAGTAGAAATTACATAAATTTGTATCGTAACAGTACTTATTGATAACAGCTGGTGCATTATTAGAGCATTTTAAAATTTAAAAAATAATGTTTTATTTGTCAGTGTTTAAAATAAAATAACGACTTAAGAGCTTTAAGAACGTTATCTAAGTAAACCGTTTTTATTACTGCCCTTATTTTGTCTTAAGCTTAGTTTGAAATTGCTTATAGTTAAGATATTATATATTATACTTTTAGAAAAGAGACTATTAAGACGTAAACGAATGTTGACTTCAAAACTCGCTTTATTTCAAAAGTTGCAAAAACGTTGATTTCTCGAAAAAAAATATTTCATATTTCAAAACAACGAAGCGCTGTTAAGTTTTATTGTTATGTATATACAGTTGAAACTCTCTATAACGAACTCCTATATAACGAAGTTTTCTTTATTGCGAAGCAATACTTTGAGTGCGCCTACTTTGAGTGTGTTATAATCTCCATATAACGAATTTCCCTATAGCGAATATTTCATTTTTGCGGCCGTAACTTCAAGATTGAAGTGTTTTTTTAATCTACATATAACGAATTTATTCAAATAATTTTTCGTTATGAAATCGTCGTCGCTTTGTTGTGTGTTATTGGTGTTGTAATGGTTGCCCTGTGTTGCAGTTTGTTGCTTTCACAACGCACAAGTATTGACTGATGCTTTGAATCGTTTATATACCATGAAATTGAATGTGTATTTTGGGGAACCACCGAACTATGCAAGTGACAACTGGAATCATTACCATCTCCCACATTTCTTGCAGTCGCTATCAATTTGCCTTTGCATATGGCAATAGTAAGTTGTAAAATGACTTCGCGCATAAGTATTACTGTGAAAAAAAGCTATTGATCATAAAAGATGTTGAAAAGGGAAAAGCTTAAAAAAAGACAATGCTGAGCAATTTGGAATTTTCCTGTGATTAATTTTTTTCTTTTCTATAGAGCGAATTTTTCTTATAGCGAAGTAAATATCCAGTCCCTTGGAAATCGTTATAGAGAGTTTTTACTGTAATAAAATAAAATAACTACATTTAAATAATTCAATCACAATAGAATTACCGCGGTATTTTATGACTTCAAATAATATTGCATATCTTAAGGCGTTTCATTTCAAAGGTTTGCCATTATAGCATTGCCATATCATTTGCAAACATTGGGATTTTTAGATATTTTGGCTACTAATTAGGGTGGCTTAAACCGTAAGCGAAAACCAGAAAACAAATTGGCACATCTTATTAAATGCTTATTTTTTGGAATAAAACCAAAGGGGTGAGCTAATTCGGTTTAGTTATTACTAATTTTTAATAAATTCATTTATTCTCCGGAATAACCAGTAAAGTTGACAAACTTTGTATATCAGTAAGGTTGTGTTAATATTATTGAAAAACAAAATCTATATTTGACCATTTAACCTGATGTTTTAAGTTAAGTTAAAACAATTAAATGATATTGTTTTTACACACCCATCAAAGCTAAGAACAGAATTGCTCTTTACAACTAAAATGTACTGAACTGTAGCAGTTTCATGACTTGTTGTTGTTTTTGTAATCACCCTGTGAGTACACACACCCAAACACACACTACGTTATTACAGTATACTTTCAGGCGCCACGATCGAAAATATGCATAAGGGAGAATATCACGGCGACAACATGTTGAAGGCAGTTTGTCTTTAACCATTGGCACATAAACAACAACAAAGATGCTGAACAAAGCAAACGTAAAAAATTTAAACGAAATTTTGTAAAACCTAAACATTAAACCAATAAAATAACTTCAATGTCGTATAATTCGAATCAGTTATCTGAAATAAATGCGTTACTATAAAAATCTTAGCGTAATATAGTAAATAGTTAAAGACAATCGGTGCATAATTGAAGATTTCGGCCAAGGTATCAAGAAGTTTAATTTCACGCAATTTTAGTGTTGTTTATTGCTGTGATATTTATGTAAATATTTCAGTATTTTAGTATATATGTGTCGGTTTTCGCGTATGTTTAGTTTTAATTTTAATAAAGAGTCTGGCCTACGGCCACTAGTGATGTGTAATGCTTTTGTAATTTTGTTTTGATGCGCATTTTCTTTCCTTGTGTGGCATAGTACCATGAGGTCAACCATGTCCTAGTAACCACGAAAATCAAAATGTTTTGTAATTTTTCTGGAAAAAGTTCACGCAACAACCATTTTTTCTAAACAGATGTATAAAAAATTATTTTAAATTTTTTATTTTATTTTTATTTTTTTTTTTAAATTACTGAAAGGTCACTTATCAACAGGCTGCCACCTGCGATAAATGTTGCAAGTGTTAGTAAACAAATTAACTATTACCATTGGGAGAGATTATTCGTTACACATTTTTATTTTTTTTTTTCGTTAAAAAAGGTTAAAGATACGTTTTGGTTTGCGGGAAAAATCTCTTACCATCTCTAAACATTAATGAAATTTCATACTTAAGCTATTTTTTGTTTTAAATAAACATATTAATCTTTCTTAACCAAAAAGAAAATTAAAAATTTTCAAAATTTCATCGCGGTTGGTGCGTGAACTTTTTTAACCTTAGCGAAAAAATAAATATGCGTTCAATTGCCAATTTTGATATTATAAAAAATTATTAAAAAGTTATATCCCTACTGTACAATTGATTTTTTAGCCTGTTGCCAACAATAACTTCGTGGTATCTGATCGATTGTTTTAAATCAGGGATTAAATATCCCGTCCGTTATATTTATTTTCTTAGGAGGCGGGTGCACATAACTCCTTTTGTTTACAGGCATAGTTTAAAGCTATCTCGACATGATTTTGCATATTCTTTGATTCGACTTTTGACCAAAAAAATCAAGTTTCATACCACTTGAAAAAAAAAAAAATTTAAACATAGTGGAGCAAATTGGAGTTAAAGGTTTTGTTACTGAGGTCAAATGCTATCGTTGGATATTGGTTTGGTTTACCCCGTAAAAAGTGTGTTGCACTGTGTTATCTTGTAATAGGTAAAACCTCAGAAAACCGAACCATTTGCCACACCCCTTTTGGTACCTCCCATACAAATGGTAAAAATTGCACCATAGTACATATTCTTTTTGTAAGTATAATTTATATAAAATTGCACAATGTAAGCGTTTATTGAAAGCTGATTTATAAAAAAATCGAACGCGTTGTGTTCCGAAAATATTTTTTCAAAAATTTATGAAACAAATAATTTGTATTTACAGATGAAAACTTAGAAATCGGGAGATTTACCCCAACCATTAGAATTGATGATTTCTCTTGAAATTTCTGTGTTAATTTATTAGAGATTTATTCAACGATTCTCAGTCGGTACCGTGGAAGACTCTTTCGGTCTTGTGTGGCCATGCGACCGAAAGTCGTATGGGTAAGGGTATTTATAAGTTAGTTTACCTATCTAAAATTTGTCCGTCTGTCTGTACCTGCGATTACACCCTCATGTAAGAGCTATCCAGCTGAAATTTGGTATAAAAGCTTATATCCTCTAAGAGGAGTTATGTTATATGCGGAGAAAAATCGAAAAAAAAACAGCTATCATCTGTTAAGTTTTAAGATGAGGAAAGTAGGACAAAAACAACTCCCAACTCCGATATAAAAATTCCCCTTTTTCGGTGTGTCCGTCTGTCTGTCCCTGCGATTACAACAGTAGCGTTGAAGATATCGAGATGAATTTTTATTATACGTCTAGACGGAGGCTAGATCGTACGAAACTACCCCCACTAGTTGTAAGGAAAATTACAAGTTTTATCCCCATTTTTCTAAATGATGAAGAATATATGAACTCAAATATTATGTAGTTAATATAGCCATCTACTAAGCTTGTAGCTTGACTGCAATCAGTAGCTTGAAAATTGTTTCAGAAAAAACTTACCATACTTATCCATACGCTCACTTACCTTTAAGGGATTTCTGCAGAATACCAATTGGGAAACTATCACTGGCGTCCGTTGTAATCCACAGACGAAAATCCGGATGTGGAGCATCAATTTTCTCCAAATATTTTTCCAATTGTCGCACGAAACTAATTAATAAATGACCGTTTTGCAGCATTAGCCACATACCCTGACGCACAGCATTGTCCAACAAACTTAAGGCAGCCTAGATGAATATAATATGAAAAAGAAAATAGTATATTTATATATAATAAATCTCAATGAAGACATCCTCGCTCGCAGCACAAACACCAACGTCAACACATTTGTATTTTATGATTTCCTATCGATTGCCATGGCATCGATGGTTAACTGAGTGAGTACAACTGTGAACTGGTGATACCACCAATGCGATTTCCCCCCTGGGTTATGACTTGGCCAATTCCCCATGATGCCACACCGCTGTCGCTTGTTTTATGGTGGGTACCTGAGCATATTGTGTTGAAAGTTCGTGACTGTATTGACACTTGATTATCGTTGGTTTTATATGCGAATCGTATGGACATAAAAAAAAGAAATTCCGATGGAGTGTAAGAAATAAACTCACACATAGCAGAAACTGATGATATTGTTACTACAATCGTCGTTGGCATAATGTTACGAGGATGGTAAGAATAATGGCGGGCGTTGTCGATTACTTGCTTACTTAATTTCCCTTTACACCCCATGAATGAGGTTTGGTAGAGCTTCTCGCGTTGTTGTGAATTAACAAGCTTTTTATTTTTAGATTCACAACTAACGGCATCTACTTGTTTATCGACGAATGCAAACGTCACTGTTTGAGATGCTCTTACTAGACATGACTATTGACTCGACACTAATACTGCGAAATTGCTGTCGACAACATTCGAGGGGAGCCGACAATGAAAGAAAAATGAATTTCTTTTTTTTTTCTTTTTTTTAAGATGACTGGAGCCAGGAGTTGAACCTGTGATCTCCCGCATGGTAGTAGCGTGTTCTAACCACTATGCCACGGCCGGTGTCGATTAATGGCACAAAATGAAGGTATTATTTAGAAAATCTGAAGAAAAACTTGTTTTTTAACGGTAATGTCGTTCAACTGAAAAAAACACGACTTGGTGAATGATGTAAAATATTAAGAAAAATGCACTGCTAACTTGACATTACGTTGTGGGATATTGGGGGAAATGCTTCCCTTTTCTATTGAGGTGCCCCAATAAATGACCTAAATCCATAAAATATTGTTTTCATGATTACTTTTGAAATATGCACGCGAATCTATTGCACTTTGTCAACAGTAATTGTTATCTTAGTACTAACCTAGTACATAAAGTAGGTGAATGATATGTTTAAAAAAGTAAATCTCAATTGAATCAGGTACGACTTCTTCTCTAGACCATTTCCAATTTGCCGCAACATTACTCATTCGCCACCCTCGTTACACCTTCGTCCAACAGTCGTTGTAATGGCAGTCATCGATAGTTGTTGGCTGTTCGATTCCGTTCCTTCATGGCTTTATTTATTTGTTTGTTTATTTGAATGTAAATGTGTACGTATATATTTATATACTTCCCCTTTTACGCTTTGTTTATCTATTGTTTATTTGCTTTGACAGCAAATGCGGACAACACCAACAAACGACTAGAATTGACACAATAGACGTGTGCTGAGGCTAATATTCATTCACATTCACTTCATCCAAGGGATTCGAAGGATATCATGGTCCACACTTAACTCATACGCTCGCACACACTTACTTACTCCCGACACAACAACAATAAAAAAATGCGGTCATAATGTGTTTTGTGGTACCTTCAGTTGCGAGAAATGAATCCATCGCATTTGTGACCGGCGAAAAATAACAAAAACAACAACTGCAACACTACTGGAGCCTGTTTACTCTGCACACGACATACGACGGACGGATGACGGAGAGACAGACAAACAGACACACACACACACAGGCGGACACACTTACCTTTTCCTGTCCCTGGCCCAATGATATGTGGCAAAAGTTACCCAAACCACCGCCAACTTGTTCCGCCAACTTCATCAAATCATTTGTTGGATCCGAACCAGCGCTCAGGATAAAGCAGACGGGTATGTGGCATGTTGTTTGCTCATAGATGGCAGCAAAGCTCACCACCGGTGGCATAATGAAAAACTCATCCATGGTGTCGACAATGTACTGATTTATCGAACGGAAAATTCGATCGACACGGAAACAACGCAAAAACATTAATTTCTATTGAATACAAAAGAGAGGATAGAGAAACAAAACATGATGAGATGACGAAATGGAAGCAAATAAACAACACAGCAGCAGCAAAAAACAAACAAGAATCAAGTAAATCATTATTAAATCGAGACATAATAATTGTGAGTCAGGGTAGGGGAACATAGGAGGGATATGGGTGATTGTAATATGTATATATATTTAATATTTTATTGTATTGGTACAGGGAGATGACAATAGTTTCCTTTGGTATAATAAAACTTAGCGTATAGTGATGTAAGTTACTGACTAGGTGAATGAACTTTTTGACGCTGATAAAAATTAGCTGTTGGTTAGGTAATTTTTAATATATGTATATGTATTTATAAAACATTTGAATAAAAACAAATATTTAAACATTCATTTTTTTAAATTTCTAGGGAACTAAAGCTAATTTTCTAGATAATGATAAGAAATTTTGATAATTTTTTCAAGAGCCTTTCAATCGTTTTGGGAAATCGATTTTGGTGGTTATGTCCTTGGGTGTTATAAGCCGGCATCGCTTTTTCGCTCTTCTTTAAAATTTTTATTTTTGAGTTAAGTTGTTTTGTGAAATGTCCACAAATATATATTTCTAATCTATGACTGCTTTAGTTTTTGATATGTTGCAAAAAGACAGTTTTGATAGTCCGTCTAACAGATGGTGGTACCACTACACAGTACAACACATGATTTTGGGACTCAATTCTGAGAATTGCACGTTAAGGTAGCCCAACAAAGAAGAAATTCTGCATCATTCGTTTTGTCAAGCTAAAAAATGTTTCACTGTGTAATTGTGATGATATTTTAGTAAACCTCTAAAATATCGCCTTTATTCCTTAGAAAGTGTTCAACGATTTCACAATTGTCGTCACCTGCCTTTACTTCCGATTGTTTATTTCTGGAAGACATTAAATGGAATTGTTGCGGTAGTCCGATGTGTCCTGTCATTTGTCCTTCGGAGATCAGACTAATCCAGTTCGAGGAGTCCTATTCCCTTTTTCTCGTCTGGATTGTCCTATAGGATCTTTGTGGTCTTACCAACTATTTCGTTGCACAAAAGATACTTTAAAACATTTCTCTTTCCACTATTTCCTACTGGAGAAATACTCGTAATATGTGAATTTTTTCACTAGCCGCCAAATATTATGCAGCAACATCCACGTCTCTACCCAACTGCCCTTCTCTCAACGTCGATGATGGTGATGATGATGCCAATTGTAGCAGTGGTCACAGCACTTGTGTTCCGTTGTATATGGTGCACATTTATGTGATTCGCTGGACTTATTAAGGATGAAATAAATACAAAAATGCTGTAGATCGTAAAAGGGATGTCGAAGAAGAACCAACAAATTGAATTGCAATCAGCGAAGACAAATGTCATTTTCAGCAGTGGCAACGCAAACAACACTTGGCTGCATAATTTCAAGCAACTTGTTGCATGCCCGAACAAAGGATATCGTCAAGGACTGGCGATGGTGGCAAAGGCGGTGGCGGTGGCCTGTGTAAGAAACTCAATGCTCTGCACCCACCAATACAATGTTAAGCAGTTTGTTTTACAATTTCGAGGTAACGATGTGAAAAATAAATAATTTATACGAATGGAATATTAAATTTTCGCAATGCTGCCAATGGTAAACACACAAACAAAATCCAGTGGAAAAGTGAAGATGTCAGGAGACCCGGTTAAATCATAAATTTATATTTGTGGGATATTTATTTATAACCCTCTCGCACACGCTCAGAACACACACACATAACACCTATAGACAATTCGACGAATATTCCTTTCGCAAGCAGTGAAACCCTCCTCTCATAAACAATCATAATCCACAAAAGAACATATAATATCGTAAAGTGGAATCCAATTAAGTGCTTGTGCACTTATGTATTTCTGTAACGACGGATGGAGTTGGAGTCTGTGCATGTGTGCGTGTGTGTGTGTGTCGAAGTGTACCACTATTATGGTCAAATCCTACTGCGTCATTTCCACTAGTCCAGCCCCAGTGGTCTCTTCAGTTGGAACAGAAAGTGGAAACAATACGATTCACTCGTTAGCAGAGCCGTAAAACAAAAATCGTTAACAACTTTCTGTTGTGCGAAATGCAGCTGGGTCTGGTGTATTGCAAACAAACAAACGCTAGATTCATTCACAATAAACTGTTTTCGTTATTGTACTTTTAAATGAATTGTATGTATGTGTATGTGTGTACGCGAATGCTCAATGTACAATTCCTAATGGAATATATAGTATTTCGGAGTTGTACCATACAAGAAAGCTGACTGCGAATAGAAGTGTGTGAAACAGGCGGAGGGAGTGGCATTGCCTTCGTCATCACAATTGACGTACAGGAATATTATGTTGTACGGTGGACAACAAATGTGGGGTTGGATTGTATCTCATATTTATTGACTGTGACGCATTATCCTTTTGATTTTTTAATTTTTGTTTGAGATATACCCTGGCTCTTCCAATTTCGTGGATGCCTGAGACACGAATCGAACCCAGGTATATCACATGGTACACTCAGAAAAAAGTCCGTACTAAATTTGAGTACAAAACATACTAGATTTGAGTTTGCAAAATTTACTCAAAACTAGTAAATTTGTACTTAAAATTAATAAATTATACTCAATTCGAATATGTTGTACTGGATTTGAGTATGCGTTGAAAAAGTGCATACTTCATATAAGTACGAAATTTTACTCAAATTGTATTCTTCAATATGAGTAAAATTTTACTCGCCTTTAGGAAAATATTGTTCGTTTGAAGTATGGCATTTAAATATTTAAGTTTGCAAAGTGTTGAAAACAAAATTGTATGGCAGAATTTAAGTTTAGTTCACATTGTACTTCAATTTACTCCAAATATTAAAATTAAGTTCGAAGAAGTTGTAGAACAGAGTACACATGTATGATCGTTTCAAGTATATATGTAGTAATTTTGAGTTACGGTGTACTAAAATAAAGGAAGATTATCTTCAGGAATATCGTACTTAAATTGAGTACGATTTTCTCAATTTTAGGTTGCAAATAATAAGATATAGGATATTGTAGACTTAAAATGGACAAGCAAACTACGTAAAAATAATACATTTGTAACAGACATTTTTATTCAAAATAAACTAGAATTTGGTGACGAAAAACTTAATTGTAGTATGCTCAACTTATATTAAAAGAGAATATTACCCAATGGTAGTTCGAAAAATAATCAAATATAGTAAGCATGCGTACTCAAATTAGGTAAACATTTACTTAAAAGTAAGACATTAAACTAAACTAAAGTTCATTTTGAATAAACAATTGTAACAAAATACTTATTTGAAGTAAAAAAGTCTTTAGGTATGTGCCAAATTTGTTGTCAAAAAGGGTATTCAAGTTGAGGGATATAGTTGTAAATATGAGAAGCGTCAAACTAAAGTTGAATACATTTGTAATTAATTTTAGTTCACTGTGTACTCAAATTAAGTTCATTCCCAGAAATACAGCTCTGTGCTCTCATAAGTACACACAAAATGTGAGTGAAAGAGATAAACTCTATGAAACCATAATGTGCAGCAATCAACAACTGTGAAACAAAAAGAGACAAACATTCGACAGCGATCGAACTATGTGATTTGTGTGTGTGTGTGTATAAGTGTTTGTGCGCATACAAGCTGGTATTTGTTGCGTTTAGAACAGTTTTGTTGAAGAGGTTTAGGAGTAAAGTGTTTATTTGGAGTGTCATGTTACTGTAAAAGAAATTAAATAGTGAAAAAGTGTTTTTCGGAGACTTTGTAAAAGGTTAGTGATAATAAGAACCTTAATTATCAATTTTAGATGTGAATAATTTAAGAAGATTGTTGGCGAGAAAGTCTTTGCGGTGGTGTTCTCAACCGTGGTGTTATCAATAGGAAAAAATGGGTAAGAACAATTGTGTATTCGTTCATTGGTGTTGTGTGTGTGTGACCGGCGAAAATAACAAGCAATTTGAATTTCATTAGAAGCTCCAATTGCAAATTCAATAATATGTAATGAGTTCAAATTTACAATTAATGCTACTAAAGAAATTCAAATTGTATGGCGCTTGTTTTTAAAGAATTACGCGTATGTAGTGTGTGTGTGTGTGCAAAAATTTATGTTACAAATTGTATAGTAAAATCCAAATTGACTTGCAATTAGTAATTGGAATTTAGTGTGGAAAAATGAATTCAAATTAATTATTGTCATTTGAATTCGAATTCGTTTTTAAATATAAAAGTTCCTTTAATTTGGAATTCTTTCCACAAGTGTCAATTGCAAATTTGAATAAATTTCTGAATACCAAACTCCAATTTTTAATACTAATAATAATTTAAATTCAAATTTCAAAAATTACAAATGTATTTTACAAAAAATTATAAACTAAAAGTGTAGAACAGTTTATAATTTGTTATTGAATATTGAATTTAAATTTGTAATTTGCATTTGGTATTCAAAAATTAATTAATTAATTAAATGAATTCCAAATTGTAATGGAATTTAAATGAGTATTGGAGTGCAAATTTCAAATTAAAATTTAGAAGTGTCATTTAAATTAAGATTTTAAATTTTAGAATTATGTATTTCCAATTTGTAATTGGAATTTAAATAAAAATATGCAATTTCTAATTATAATTTGAAATATGCAGTCAGTATCTGAGTTAAAATTAAAAAATAAATTTAAATATAAAATTTAGTTTTGAAAATTAAAATTGCAGAATGAATGACAAT
This sequence comes from Muscina levida, assembly GCA_964034835.1. Lineage (NCBI taxonomy): Eukaryota > Metazoa > Arthropoda > Insecta > Diptera > Muscidae > Muscina > Muscina levida. Next base: position 186,514,739 of record OZ035880.1, on the reverse strand, counting down.
TCGAAATCAGAATTTAAAATTTTAAATAAAATACTTATTCTGAATTATATTGCTATTTTGATTTCATTCATTCTTAATACAATTACAGAATTCAATTTTAGAGGCAATTAAAAATTTAAATTAATTTGTGAATATCAAATTACAAATTCTAATTTTAATTGAAGGTTATTGCTGAATTTCAAATTTAAACTACAACTAATTTGTGAATTCACTTTTGATTATTAATTTCCGTTTACTTATACTTATATAATTATAATTACAAATTTGAATTTATTCTTGAATTTCAAGAGTGCAATTTGAATATTTAAATTCATTTCGATATAACAAATTCTAATCCAATTACTAATCACACATCGGAATTTATTCTTTCTAAATTCAATCACAAATCAAATTCCAAATAAACGTACAACATGAATTCAAAATTATTTTTGAATTTTAGATCAAATATCAATTGAAATACAATTTGTTAAACTGAATAGATTTTATTTTCGTTTTCTAAACATTTCAAACCCCCTTGGACTATTAAAACTTGATTTATCTTCGTTAATTCATATGATGGAATGTTAGACAGATATTTATTATTGTCGTGATCTAAATAGTTTTAATTCTTGGCTTTCGCGTAATAATACTGCAAATTTTTTAATGGTTCAGTTTGCTGTCAGATAGTTAGACTTCTAGCGTGTGGCGGGGAGGCTCGTCTGTGTCACGGCTACGTATGATTTGAGACCTCCTCTATTATGCTTGAAGCAGTTTACTCATGTAAACAAATAACCTTTTGCAATATAACTGACAATGATGAGACTTTGACGCAGTTTATTATGCCGCGGGGAAACCTAAAGAGCAGGTTCTAATTGTTTAGATCAATACCATTATTAAATATCAAGTCAAATATTAAATCTATGTAACCATACGGAAAATAGTTCATCTGGACATTTTGTAGACAACTGGCTTATACATTTTCATATAACTTACAAATTGTTATTCTGAAGTCAACTTTGCCGTTAATCAAATTTGTTTAAAAAAAAAATTAGAAAAAATTTAAAGAACTTGGGGAGAGATCCAGTGCATGATGTAGGTGTAGTCGAATGCATCATGATTATTGTTAACCAAAGAATCTTGTTAAGTCTAATATCGGGTCCTTCATCACTTTTGAGCTAATAACTCAGTTAGTTCTTAACCAATTTTGAATTTATTTAAATCTGAGACCTTTCCAACGATATATAAATATATATATTTTACTATAGATAACTTGCCACATTTGTCTGATTTTGCCCCCCAATTTTAAACTTTTTTGATTTTGTTCACTATTTTTGAAGTTTGAAGAAGTTTTTAGCCACTAATTTGTTACATTACCCTTATGTTGGTAGTATTATTCAGAAAGTGCATTTAGCCATTTGCAAAACGCATATTTGTTTGAAAAAAAAAATAAAATATTAAAAAACATTTTTGAATTTGGGATCAAATATCAATTGAAATACTATTAGTTATTTCATTTCAAACCTCTTAGACTATAAAAATTTTATTTTATCTTCGTTAGTTCATATATTGTAATGTTAGACAGATATTTATTATTGGCATGATCTAGATAATTTTTATTCTTGGCTTTCGCGTAATAATACTGCAAATTATTTTAATAGTTCAGTTTGCTGTCAGATAGTTAGACTTCTAGCGTGTGGCGGGGAGGCTCGTCTGTGTCACGGCCACGTATGATTTGAGACCTCCTCTATTATGCTTGAAGCAGTTTACTCATGTAAACAAATAACCGTTTGCAATATAACTGACAATGATGAGACTTTGACGCAGTTTATTATGCCGCGGGGAAACCTAAAGAGCAGGTTCTAATTGTTTAGATCAATACCTTTATTATATATCAAGTCAAATATTAAATCTATGTAACCATACGTAAAATAGTTCATGTGAACATTTTGTAGACAACTTGCTTCTAAATTTTCTTTTGACTTACAAATTTGTATTTTAAAGTCAACTTTGCCGTTCGCCAAATTTGATTTAGAGAAAAACACAATTCAATAAATGAGTTAAAGATTTTTATTTGAATAAAAACCTCCACGCGGCATATTATTTTATATTTGCTAATGGAATTTGATTTGTAGTATTCTTTTAAAATAATTTTTTCTAATAAACGTGTATTTGCGCAAATTAATGACAAATTCGAATAATATAATATAATATTCGAATATATAATTAATATTATAAACCCCAATCCTTCCTCAACTTTCTGAGCATGTTGGTCAAACATTAACTGTTTGCTGGAGGGCTTTGCCTTTTTGTTCAATAATAACGATGTTGTTTTTGTTTAGTTCAATAAATGTTCACTTTAACTGTTTTATTTTAATTCAATGTATTGTTTTTGTTCAACTTCAATGTTCTTATTTTAATTCAATGTTTTGTGTGTTGGTTTTTAAACATTTTAAATTAGTGTACAATTGTTTTTAATTAGATTTAAGTTTAAATGTTATTTAATAACTTTTAATGTGTTATAATGTTTGTATTATGTATAATTCAATGTTTGTGTATTGTTTCAATTTTAACTATGTGTAACAATTTCAGCTTTAAGTTTTAACTTTTGTGTTTGTTTCACTTTGTTTTGTCTTTTTTGTTATTATGTTTTACTTAGATCACTTTGTGGGGGGGGGGGGAACGCACTTGCTTAACTCGCGATTGAAAGAATACTGATTTATGTCGTTTATGCTTTGCTGTTTGTCAACTCTTATTCGACGTCTTAAGAAGACGAAAACAACAACAAAGCATAAACGACAAAACTGCAGGTGGACCGCTAACGCATGCATGTACGTATGCGTATGTATGCGTGGTTTGGTAAATGCTGTGCGGTCCAACCTGAGGCGCTCATAAACATTCCGCCCCCCCGTGACTAGGTGAATAAATACATTTATATTATGAGTAATTATATAGAATAAAATTATATAAATTATAATGCTGCTGATTATGATGTTGATGATGATGATAACGCTGATGATGTTGATGATGGTACTGCTGATGATTTTGTTAGCGATGCGTGGGTCCCATGAAGATATAGCCCAAGGCCGTTTTGTGGGCTTCGACTCGCCCAAGCCCGGTGCGGGTAACGCCATCTCTTCTCAGCATTGGGTACACGTCTGCGGCCAATTCGATGTCAATCGGTGTGTTGGACTGTGGGTCGACATCGGCAAGGGATGATTGGGTCAAATCTTGGGTCGGGTCTTCAATTATCGGGTCGGCGTAGGGTCTTCTTGGGAGGTCCTCGGTGATTAGGGCAGTTATCTGTAGTACGCAATCATTTTGCTCGTTTCTCGCCCTGATTTTAAATCTAGTGAACCGACGGTCCTGTTCGAGAAACGAGCGTAGTCCCAGCCTTCTGAAAGTAGACAATGCAATGCGGGAGACTACCGAGGACGGACAAATTAGGGCTCGCATCATCGCCCATGTTTCAAAGTTGTCCTCTGAAACACGTACCGTGGCCGTAGGGATAAAAACATTCGTCCTTCTACATGGCGGTTCGTTACGTCGGGTACCGGGTAGATTGTTGTCTAGCTGGGTCGCGCCGTGAAGCAAGGTATGGTGTCGCAAGCCACATTCGCGACACCCAGCTACAGTGGGGCAATCAGGCGCCAGATGACTTCTCGCTAGACAGTTCCGACAATACTCCCTTCTCTCTACGGCCACGTACCGTTGATATGGAGTCATATCCCTAAAGCGATGGCATGTCTTAATTGCATGATCTTCTTGGCATAATCCACATGAGTACTGCCAATTACCGGGTCGATCGCGTCGGGACAAGCGCTGATGTGGGCGTTCATTTTGTCGGTCATTTCGCCGGCCTGGAGACTGATTTCGCCTTTCGTTGGACCTTTCAAGACGTGGTAAGTAGGCAGCCATGACTAAGGGAGTATAAAAAAAGATGTGAATTTGTGGAAATGTAAATTTTGAATTATAATGGCCTAGTCAATCTGATAGAAGATGTACGATTTTTGTAATAGGTCGGGTCAGTATGCCACTAGAGGTCCGTATATCGATTACTCTAATATTTCGGTCGGGTCCAGGATATGTTTTTACAATACGACCCATTTTCCACTCGTTGGGAGCTAACTTTTCGTCTTTTATTACAACGAGGTCATTAATTTGAACGTTTTTTTGTTTACATTTCCATTTATTTCTGCGATGTAGTTCTTTAAGATATTCAGACTTCCATCTTTGGCAAAAATGTTGCGAAATTATACGAAGACGCTTCCATCGATTGGCAAGTGTCACGTTTTCTTCTGAAATATCTGGTTCTGCGGGTGTTAGCATAGACGTACCGATAAGAAAATGACCCGGGGTCAAAGGTGTAAGATCGCTTGGATCGTCGCTAGAAGGACTTAAAGGTCGAGAATTAAGACAAGATTCTATGCGAGCTAAGATTGTGGAAAATTCTTCAAAGGTAAAATTCATTTTAGGTATTAATTTGCGTAAATGGGTCTTGAAAGATTTAACTCCTGCCTCCCAAAGCCCACCCATGTGAGGAGCACCAGGAGGTATGAATTTCCATTCTAGATTTTGATGTATTGAATTTTTGATTGTGTTAGTCTGCAATGTTTTCATAAATTGAATGCGATCCTTTTTGATCATTTCGGCTGCGCCGACAAAGTTTGTCCCATTGTCTGAGTATATTCTCGCTGGGCAGCCTCGTCTTCCCATAAATCGATTAAATGCTGCTAAAAATGATAATGTTGACAGGTCACTTGTGGCTTCTAAGTGTATGGCCTTTGTTGCGAAACAAACAAATACGCATACATAGCCTTTGGTAATTAAACAAGCTCTGCCGGTGAAATTTTTGATTGAAAAGGGTCCGGCAAAATCGACGCCTGTATTTGTAAATGGTCTGGTTAATGTCGTGCGTTCTGGTGGTAGGGCTGCCATGATTTGACTTTGGGTCTCCTTTTTTTGCAATAAACATGTTTTACAATTACGAATCACCTTTTTGACCAAGGGCTTGAGTCTAAATATCCAGAATTCTGATCTCACGACTTGTGTCATTAGTTGATTACCTCCGTGTGCTGTAATTTTATGAATCGATTCCACAAGTAATTGAGTATAGCGTGATTCATATGGTAGTATAATTGGGTGTCGCTCATTATAAGTCAATGCTGGTGACTGAGCTAGACGGCCATTAGCTCGTACAATGCCTTTTGTGTCTAGATAAGGATTGAGAGATATAAGGCCGCTGCTACGTGATAGTTGATTCTTGAGCTTTAAGGCTTTGTATTCAGGACCGAAGTGCTGTTTTTGGGTAAATATAATAAGTCTAGCCTTGACATCTTGAATTTCCTCAGAGGTGACAGATGTAGAGTCAAAATGAAACTGAGACTTTCTTATACCCGTATTTTTCCAGTATCGCAATGAAAAAGCTAACACCTCATAAGCGCGAGATAAGGAGGAAAATCGAAGCAAAGGGTCTTCTAATGTGGTTGTTGCGAAAACTTTAATCGCTTTAGCTTCTAAATTAGTATCTTCTTGAATTTCATGAATTGGCCACCGATCTTTTGGCATTTTTAACCATTGAGGGCCGTGCCACCATAGCTGCGTAGATTTGAGTTCCTCTGGCGAACACCCACGGCTTGCAATATCAGCTGGGTTACATTCAGAGTCAATGTGTCGCCAATTTTCATTTCCAACATTGTCCAAAATCTCTGAGACCCGATTTCCCACAAAAGTACTCCAAGAGCAGGGTGGCTTTTTTAGCCAGGCCAGAACAATTGTTGAGTCGGTCCAATATTGTGTCGAGAAGTTGGAAATTTGTAATTTTGGAAGAATCGAAGCTGCTAGGGTCGATAAAAGCACAGCTCCACACAGCTCAAGTCTAGGTAAGGAGATTTGTTTTATTGGAGCAACGCGAGTTTTGGCAGCTAACAAAAAGGTATCAGTTGTGTGGTCGTTTTCGATGCGAATATATAAGGCGGCAGCATAAGCTTTTTCAGACGCGTCGCAAAAACCATGAATTTCCACAGTACTTGATGGATTAAACTGGACCCATCTTGGGACTGTAATATAGTCGATTGACGGACAGTTTTTGGCAAAATGTTGCCAGCTCATTTGCGTCGGGGTCTTCAATACTTCGTCCCATTCTACCTTATCTAGCCAGACTTGTTGCATTATCAGCTTTGCCACAATGATGATAGGAGCTAGCCATCCGCACGGGTCGAAAAATTTGGCGATTGTTGACAAAACTTCTCTTTTTGTCGGTGATAAGTTTTTCGCAATAAGTGGCGAAGTAAAACCAAAAGCGTCGGTTGATATGCTCCATCTGATTCCTAGAGTCTTCGTTGATGAATTCTCTGACAAATCTAGCCAATTTACTGGTAAAAGTAAGTCTGATGGAATCTGATGAATAATTTTAGGGTTATTTGAACACCATTTTCTCAATTCGAAACCGGCTGAGGCCAAGGCAGTAGCGAGTTGTTTTCTCGAGGCGATTGCCTGCTCTACTGTATGTCCACCGGCTAAAACGTCATCAACGTACAAATTTTGTTGAATTATTTGTGAGGCTAGAGGATATGTGACTTTTACGTCTTCGGCAAGTTGTAATAGAGTTCGTATGGCCAAAAAAGGTGCGCAATTTATGCCAAAAGTTACGGTCATTAGTTCAAAATCTTCCACCGGGTCGTTTGGCGACTTTCTAAACAAAATCCTTTGAAATTTTGTTTGAGTAGGGTCTACGAAGATTTGCCGGTACATTTTGGTAACGTCTGCATTATATACATACTTAAAGAACCTCCATTTCAATATTTGTATGACGAGATCTTGTTGTAGTATGGGTCCTGGATATAGATTGTCATTGAGGCTCCTTTTATTGGAGGTGGGACTGGAGGCATTAAAGACAACTCTAAGCTTTGTTGTTACTCTATCTGGTTTAATAACAGCGTGATGTGGCAGATAGTAATTTGGGCTCGTGTCTATTTCCATGTTTGATATTTTCCTCATGTGTCCCAAATCCAAATATTCCAAGATGGCAGAGTCGTACTGCTCCTTAATGTCAGGAGTCTTTAGAAGTTTCCTCTCCATTCTGTAAAATTGTGCCAACGCAATATTTCTGGAACTTCCTAAACCTTCACAATTTTTGAATGGTAGGGTCACAATATATCTTCCAGATGAGTCTCGTATTGTCGTGGCTTTGAAGTTTTCTTCACAAAATGTATCTTCCTCAGACCTCAAAATCTTTTTTGGGGTTTCCTCCACCTCCCAAAAACGTGTGATGACTTTTTCGATCGATGTTGTATTATGTAACGAGATGTTATTAGCGTTGCGGGTCTCCTGATGAATGGGTCCTCCAACTATCCACCCGAAAACCGTTTTTTGGGCTAAAAGGGTTCCGATAGACTTCATAGGAACTCCCATTGTGTATATCAGGGGTCCAATGTCCATTCCAATCAGAAGATCAACGGGTCTACTAGCGTAGAATTTAGGGTCTGCTAGCTCAAGTTCGGCAGCGAATTTAAGTTCAGCTTCATCAAGTGTTCGTAGTGGTAAATTTGAAGGAAGTGTCTTCAAAATTGGTGCCCACACTTCTAGCTCAAAGCTAGTGTCAACTTTTGAACAAAGATGAAAGAAACAAGATTTGGTGCTGGTTTCCGATACGTTTTGATTTATTCCGGAAACATGAACTAGGTTTTTCTTTGTTGGAAGACGAAGCATATTTCTTAGTTTTTCAGTGATGAAAGTGGATTGGGAACCAGAGTCAATAATCGCCCTGGCATCGTAACGCTGTCCTCCATGTTGTATTTGGACGATGGCAGTGAATAACAATGTAGCTTGTGTCTGAACTTTAGGTGGTTTTCTTTGTTGTAGGGTCAAGATCGTGATATTAGGGGGTTCTATTTGAGATGTGGACTGTATTATTGTGTTTAACGCCGCTGCGCTAGTACTAGGTTGAGAGTTATCTCTTACTGGTTCGTGAGTTGAAGATCGGTTTTCATTACCTTTATGCAGCAAAGTATTGTGCCTTTGCCTACATTCTCGACAACTGTAACGACTTTTGCAATCCTTGACCCCGTGGTTAGATAAAAGACAGTTATAACAAAGATGTGAAAGTTTTACCAAATGAATTCGATCATTGACAGATTTTTCGAGAAATTTCGGGCACACTCGTAAAAGGTGATTTTGCCTGCAAAGTTGACAATTTTGTTCCTTTTTTGAACGAGGTCCACTGTACTGTTGTGTATTCTGGTTATTTTGCCCCATCGTGGGATGAGGTTTCTGTGAAACATTTGTCTGGAATGTGCTCACCCTTTTTTCCTTTTTATTATAATCGGGTATAGGCTGATTATATTTTGAGGAACTGGGTTTAATATTGCCAACTGATTCCAGAGTCTTGAACTTGTGCGTTAAGAATGTGTCAAATTCTTTCCAACTTGGAATCACAGTACAATCTTTAAGAGAATTTTCAAATTCTTCTAGAAAGGGTCTGGGCAATTTTGTAGAGCAAAGATAAGTTAAAATTGGGTCCCACCCCTTAGTGTCAACCTTTAGCGCTTCTAAAGTTTGAGTACAACTTTTTATTGTTCGCTGTAATTTTTGAATAGAGGCACCCGAGTCTACCGAGACAACTGGCAAATTAAATAAGGATTTCAGCTGTTCGTTCACTTGCATTCTTTTGTTTTCGTACCGGTCCACCAAATTCTTCCATGCTATGTCGAATCCATCATGGGTCAAAGGGACTTGGCTTATTATCTCCCTTGGTTCGCCGGCAGTTTTTTGCGTGAGATGAAATAGCTTTTCAACATTGCTTAACTTTTTATTTTCGATGTATAGAGTCGTGAACAGGTCTCTGAAGCTCGGCCAGGCTTGGTATCCTCCGCGGAAAGTGTCTGTGTCACACGGTGGAAGCCTTAAAAAGGTTGGTGTATCTGCTTCATTCCGTTTTGTTTGTATCTCAGATTCGCGGGCTAGTTTTTCCTCCATTTGACGGTCCGTCATTTTTTGTATTTTTTCGTTAAGAGAGCTAAGAACCCGTTTGTAGGTATCTAATGCTTCCTTATAATGGGTTCGAAGTTTGTTTTTGTCGATTTTGATTTCTCCTTCTTCGGGAATTCGGTCACGACAATCAGTATAGCTTCTCTTAAGTTGGTCCCATAAAGAATTCAGCTCCACTCTAGTTGCTTCCAAGGCGTGAATGTTGTCATCGGAATTTCCAACATTGTAAACACTTTCGAAATCCTCAAGGTCGTTGACGCAATTTTTGTATTTTTCAGACAATATTTTATCCATTTTTTAAATGCCCACGTTTGATAAAATTTTCAAAGATTTTTTCCAATAAGGGTCAACAAAAAAAATTTATGCTTGTATCGAGTCGAGAAAAAGTATTTTCCAAAAAATTTTTGATTTCAGCAAGACAAAAATTATCCAAAAAAAAATTTATTTGAAGCGAGTCGAAAAATTTTTCCAAAAATTTTCTAATTCTAGGTCGAAAATTTTATTTTGATTGAGTAGAAAAATTGTTCCAAGTATATTTGCTTTGGCACGACGAAAAAATTATCCAAAAATTTTTTGTTTGAAGCGAGTCGAAAAATTTTTCCAAAAATTTTCTAATTCTAGGTCGAAAATTTTATTTGATTGAGTAGAAAAAATTTTTCCAAGTATATTGGCTTCGGCACGACGAAAAAATTATCCAAAAATTTTTGTTTGAAGCAAGTCGAAAAATTTTTCCAAAAATTTTCTAATTCTAGGTCGAAAATTTTATTTTGATTGAGTAGAAAAAATTTTTCCAAGTATATTTGCTTTGGCACGACGAAAAAATTATCCAAAAATTTTTTGTTTGAAGCGAGTCGAAAAATTTTTCCAAAAATTTTCTAATTCTAGGTCGAAAATTTTATTTGATTGAGTAGAAAAATTTTTTCCAAGTATATTTGCCTTCAGCACGACGAAAAAATTATCCAAAAACTTTTTATTTGTAGCGCGTCGAAAAATTTTTCCAAAAATGTTCTAGTTCTAGGTCGAAAATTTTATTTGATTGAGTAGAAAAAATTTTTCCGAGTATATTTGCCTTCAGCACGACGAAAAAATTATCCAAAAATTTTTTATTTGAAGTGAGTCGAAAAATTTTTCCAAAAATTTTCTAATTCTAGGTCGAAAATTTTATTTGATTGAGTAGAAAAAATTTTTCCAAGTATATTTGCTTTCAGCACGACGAAAAAATTATCCAAAAATTTTTTATTTGAAGTGAGTCGAAAAATTTTTCCAAAAATTTTCTAGTTCTAGGTCGAAAATTTTATTTGATTGAGTAGAAAAAATTTTTCCAAGTATATTTGCCTTCAGCACGACGAAAAAATTATCCAAAAATTTTTTATTTGAAGTGAGTCGAAAAATTTTTCCAAAAATTTTCTAATTCTAGGTCGAAAATTTTATTTGATTGAGTAGAAAAAATTTTTCCAAGTATATTTGCTTTCAGCACGACGAAAAAATTATCCAAAAATTTTTTATTTGAAGCGAGTCGAAAAATTTTTCCAAAAATTTTCTAGTTCTAGGTCGAAAATTTTATTTGATTGAGTAGAAAAAAATTTTCCAAGTATATTTGCTTCAGCACGACGAAAAAATTATCCAAAAATTTTTTATTTGAAGTGAGTCGAAAAATTTTTCCAAAAATTTTCTAATTCTAGGTCGAAAATTTTATTTTGATTGAGTAGAAAAAATTTTTTCCAAGTATATTTGCTTTGGCACGACGAAAAAATTATCCAAAAATTTTTTGTTTGAAGCGAGTCGAAAAATTTTTCCAAAAATTTTCTAATTCTAGGTCGAAAATTTTATTTGATTGAGTAGAAAAAATTTTTCCAAGTATATTGGCTTCGGCACGACGAAAAAATTATCCAAAAATTTTTGTTTGAAGCAAGTCGAAAAATTTTTCCAAAAATTTTCTAATTCTAGGTTGAAAATTTTATTTGATTGAGTAGAAAAAATTTATCCAAGTATATTTGCCTTCTGCACGACGAAAAAATTATCCAAAAAAATTTTTATTTGAAGCGAGTCGAAAAATTTTTCCAAAAATTTTCTAATTCTAGGTCGAAAATTTTATTTTGATTGAGTAGAAAAAATTTTTCCGAGTATATTTGCCTTCAGCACGACGAAAAAATTATCCAAAAATTTTTTATTTGAAGTGAGTCGAAAAATTTTTCCAAAAATTTTCTAATTCTAGGTCGAAAATTTTATTTGATTGAGTAGAAAAAATTTTTCCAAGTATATTTGCCTTCAGCACGACGAAAAAATTATCCAAAAATTTTTTATTTGAAGTGAGTCGAAAAATTTTTCCAAAAATTTTCTAATTCTAGGTCGAAAATTTTATTTGATTGAGTAGAAAAAATTTTTCCAAGTATATTTGCTTTCAGCACGACGAAAAAATTATCCAAAAATTTTTTATTTGAAGCGAGTCGAAAAATTTTTCCAAAAATTTTCTAATTCTAGGTCGAAAATTTTATTTTGATTGAGTAGAAAAAATTTTTCCAAGTATATTTGCTTCGGCACGAATAAATTATTATCCAAAAATTTTTTGTGTGAAGCGAGTCGAAAAATTTTTCCAAAAATTTTCTAATTCTAGGTCGAAAATTTTATTTGATTGAGTAGAAAAAATTTTTTCCAAGTATATTTGCTTCGGCACGACGAAAAAATTATCCAAAAATTTTTTATTTAAAGCGAGTCGAAAAATTTTTCCAAAAATTTTCTAATTCTAGGTCGAAAATTTTATTTTGATTGAGTAGAAAAAATTTTTCCAAGTATATTTGCTTCGGCACGACGAAAAAATTATCCAAAAATTTTTTGTTTGAAGCGAGTCGAAAAATTTTTCCAAAAATTTTCTAATTCTAGGTCGAAAATTTTATTTTGATTGAGTAGAAAAAATTTTTTCCAAGTATATTTGCTTCGGCACGACGAAAAAATTATCCAAAAATTTTTTATTTAAAGCGAGTCGAAAAATTTTTCCAAAAATTTTCTAATTCTAGGTCGAAAATTTTATTTTGATTGAGTAGAAAAAATTTTTCCAAGTATATTTGCTTCGGCACGACGAAAAAATTATCCAAAAATTTTTTATTCAAAGCGAGTCGAAAAATTTTTCCAAAAATGTTCTAATTCTAGGTCGAAAATTTTATTTTGATTGAGTAGAAAAATTTTTCCAATTATTTTTGTTTTCAGCGAGACGAAAAAATTATCCAAAAATTTTGTATTTGTAGCGCGTCGAAAAATTTTTCCAAAAATTTTCTATTTCTAGGTCGAAAATTTTATTTTGTTTGAGTAGAAAAATTTTTCCAAGTATTTTTATTATCAGCGCGACGAAAAAATTAGCCAATAATTTTACATTTGCATAGGGGCCGAAAATTTGTCCAAAAATTTTCTTATACTAGGTCGAAAATTTTATTTGTATTGTGTTGTGTTGTGTCTTCACGAATTTTCGTTGGCATCGAATTGACAATTTATATTTCTTAGTTTAGGTCTCGTCGCAAATTCCAAAAATTTTATGTTGCCATGGGTCGACAATTATTGTTAAAAATTGTCCGTTAGTCGTGAGTCATAAATTTCCAGAATTTTCTACATAATGTAGCACATAACGACAAGAAAAAGAGTCAAAGGGTCATGCAGCAATTGTACATATGTAAAAGCAAGCTTTGCTTCACCCGTTATGTCTTTTACTTGTTTTTAGCGCGTTTTTTTTGTATGTACTTACTGCTTTATCCCCTTTTGTGTCGCGATGTGTACCTGTGTGTGTTTGTGGCTCTTGTTTGTTGGATCTGGTGTTTCCCGTTACTGTTGTCTCTGCTGCGTTGTTTTGTTGTAATAGCCGTTGTCTTCGAGTCTGGCGCTGATGCTGTGGTGTCGTCTAATCGTCTCCTCTGTTGCTAGGCACAAAAATCTTGTTGTTTTTCGCTTTATGTAAATGTTCTTTTTTTTTTTTTTTTTTTTTTTTTTTTTGAAATTGTCCCGTTTTGTGTGATGTGGGTTGTTTTTTCCAAAAGTTTCGATTTGTGCTACCGTTATGTTTTTTGTAAACCAATGTTTTTATAGCAAATTTTTTAAAATTTTTAGGTTGATTTTTCCAATAAAAATATTAGTTTTGTAGGATAGTGTTTTTTTTTTTTTTTTGAATCTTATTATTTTGTACAAGTAGAAATTTTGAATTTTTGTGACTTTTAGGTTAAGCTAGTAAATTTTCCTTTAAATTTTATGTAGTTAGTGCAATTTCCCCTTTTTTCAGAGATCTAGGTTAGTGTAGCAAGATTTCGTTTCGTACCGCAAATTTCATTTATTAAGACTTTTAGGTTAATTTAGCAAAAAATTGTATTTTAGGTAAGTAGCAAAATTTTTAATTTATAAGTGTTCTAGGTTAGTTTAGCAAAATTTAGATTTATATGTAGCGCAAATTTTAGATTTAGGTAGGTAGCACAATTTCGAATTTTCAAATGTTTTAGTTTAGTTTAGCAAAATTTTATTTTTAGGTAGTTAGCACAATTTAATTTTATTAGGAGTTCTTCACGTTATCTCACTTTTGGTACCCACTGTAAGAATTTCGTCGCTTCTTCCTTTTTCGCCAATATGTTCTTGTTGTTGTTTGTCTGTCTTTTTCACTTTTTGTTTATCACCATTCGGTTCGATGGACCATAATGTTTGTTGGAGGGTTTTGCCTTTTTGTTCAATAATAACGATGTTGTTTTTGTTTAGTTCAATAAATGTTCACTTTAACTGTTTTATTTTAATTCAATGTATTGTTTTTGTTCAACTTCAATGTTCTTATTTTAATTCAATGTTTTGTGTGTTGGTTTTTAAACATTTTAAATTAGTGTACAATTGTTTTTAATTAGATTTAAGTTTAAATGTTATTTAATAACTTTTAATGTGTTATAATGTTTGTATTATGTATAATTCAATGTTTGTGTATTGTTTCAATTTTAACTATGTGTAACAATTTCAGCTTTAAGTTTTAACTTTTGTGTTTGTTTCACTTTGTTTTGTCTTTTTTGTTATTATGTTTTACTTAGATCACTTTGTGGGGGGGGGGGGAACGCACTTGCTTAACTCGCGATTGAAAGAATACTGATTTATGTCGTTTATGCTTTGCTGTTTGTCAACTCTTATTCGACGTCTTAAGAAGACGAAAACAACAACAAAGCATAAACGACAAAACTGCAGGTGGACCGCTAACGCATGCATGTACGTATGCGTATGTATGCGTGGTTTGGTAAATGCTGTGCGGTCCAACCTGAGGCGCTCATAAACATTAACTTTAATTCCTTTACCTAAAATTTGAAGGCAGCGAAGTCGTTTTTTGCAGCGATGACGTACAATTTGCTGACTTTTGTATATCTGCAGTTGGAAGTGGTATGTATTAGTTATGTAAAATAATTGTATTTTAAAATGAATAACTACTTGTATGCATGCGTGTTCTAGCATCAGACATGACCACGGCATTTCTGCAATATCAGTCAATTGCAAAAACAATTTATTAATAATAATAAAATAAAAGTTTTTTATTTTGACAGCAATTTCTTTCTTTTAAATTATTTATAAGCTTTTATAACGAAATTATTAAAAAAAAATTAAAGCTAGTTGGGGGAAATGCAAATATTACATTAACCATGATTAAACTTAATTTTAGTACAATAAATCCAATTTTCCGTCCGTTTGGTTGTACATTTAAGTATATTCTCGTTAATTTCAAGAAAGCATACTTGTTTTAATTCTTTGTGACTTCAATTAAGGGTAAAAAGCATACAAGCAAGTCTGGACGAACTTAAATATAGTACATATATATTCCACAATAGGATAGATAAACTTGAGCCAAGTTGACACTAAACTCAAATATAGTACATTCAGTCTTATAGTGTAAGACATTTATGTTCATATTGGCTACAAGTTAACTCAATTTGAGTACAATCTGACTCAATTTCAGACCTGATTAGTTGTACATTTAAGTAAATTCTCGCTAAATCTAGGAGAGCATACTTGTTTTTACTTCGTTTGTGATTTCAATTAAGTTCAACTATACTAAATTCCAACACGCATTAACATGTCTCGTTCTTAAATGTAGTTTAATTTGCATTAATACGGAGAAAATGCGGTCTTCAATTTAGAAAATTTGCTTTGTAGTAAGTCACATTTTTCTTTTTTTGAATACGATGCA
The DNA here is from genome assembly GCA_964034835.1 of Muscina levida. NCBI lineage: Eukaryota > Metazoa > Arthropoda > Insecta > Diptera > Muscidae > Muscina > Muscina levida. The sequence continues at coordinate 186,499,591 of OZ035880.1, read as the reverse complement.
AACTTCCATGATTGCCGCTTGTACTTATTTCAAGTCAATTTGTGGTTGACTTTAGGAAATTTTCTGAATATCGGTAGTAAAATGTAAGAAGTGCATACTCAGTGAAACATCATTTCTCCTTATTTTAGAAATTTTGCACTCAAATCGTATCAAAAAAAACTACGAATGAGTAAGTGCATACTTGATTATTGACACATAATACTTGCTTATAGTATATGTCGACTAAGATTCAGTAACTTTTACTTGTCTTTATTCCAAATGTATTTGAATGTAGTAACAACTTTACTGAAATCAAGTATGAAATGAATTCAATCTGAGTAACCGTAATACTTGACTCCGAATTGATGGCCACTCTTACTCAATTTTAGTAAATATTTCCTTAAACTTAGTACATGTTTCTCCTAGTGCATACTTATTTGTAATACCAACTTACTACTTTTGATTCAAAATGTGTTCAAAAATAAGTCGTGTTGTACTCAAAACAAAGAAATGTGTACTATATTTTAGTTCGCATTTTAGACTTATATTAAAGAAATATGCAAACTCAATTTGAGTACTGTTTTACTTGGCGCCATATGAAGACTCATTTTACTCAATTCTAGTTCAATTTTACTTCAATTTAGTTCACTTTTTTCTGAGTGTAGTCACGTGTTCTAACCTTCATACTTTTTAAAACTTTGCTTTTAAAGTGTCCCAAAGAAAAATTGCGAATTAGCAATTAGCACGCCGGGGGGCGTGACCCCCACCGCATTCGTCTTTTAATAATGTCATAGAATAAGAGTTGCGAGATTAGGGCATTATTTCATTTTCGAAATTTGGGGCTTTATTTCATACCGAAATAAGGCCCCAAAACAAAAATGAAATAAAGTCCAAAAAAAATTAAATTACACCGCAAATTTCACTGTTGTTGTTTTCTGAACAAATTTTTGGGGCTTTATTTCATTTTTGTTTTGGGGCCTTATTTCGGTATGAAATAAAGCCCCAAATTTCGCCCTTATTTCATAGGGCCCGAGGTAAGAAGAGCGGTATCGCTGTTGAAAAATAATAAAGCAGCCGGTGCCGATGGAGTTCTGGCAGAGCTCTTCAAGACCGACGGCGATGAGCTGATATGGAGCATGCATCAGCTCATACTCCCTTATCGAGTGCATGCTCGAGGATTTGAGACTAAGCGTGTTATGTCCTGTGCTGAAATATCGCAATCCATCTACCGCGGATTAGCCTTTTACGTATCGCATATAAGACCCTGTTGAGAGTAAAGTATGGCTTTAGACCTGGTTAATCAACAACTGACCAGGTGTTCACACTGCTGCGATTCCTGGAAAAGACCCAAGAGAAACAGATCGACACGAACCATCTTTTCGTCGTCTATAAAACTGCCTTCGACAGCCATATATAGCAGAAATTACTTGAAGCCATGGGTGAATTTGGTGTTCCTGCGAGGCTGATACGTCTTTACGGAACGACCATGACTGACACGAAGTCTTTATTCAAGATTGGCGGGAACCTTACGGGGCCATTTTATAACAGACGACACATAAGCAAGCCTACAAACTATCGTGTGAACTCTTCAATATTGTGGAATTGATAATGAGGAAAGCTGCAGTAAACTCGAAAGACACGATATTCAACAAGAGCAGTACGCTGATGACGTAGATATCATTGGTTGAAAACAAAGGATAGTGACTGCAGCCTTCTCAGTTATACAGAAGGAATCAGTTATAATGGGTTTAATGAGGACAAAACGGAGTAGTAAGTTTAAACGAACAAAAAATTCAATTTCGAAGTGGTAGATGCTTTTATGTACCTCCGACTAAGCAAGCGATTTACTAGCAAAGCCCTTTCTCGACGAACAAAAATCCACCAATGCCAGCTACTGGTTCTACCTATCTTAATGTATGGCGCAGAATTCTACGTGATGACACGTTAACGGAGAGTATCGACGTCGTCCTAAACTGTACGAGCTGTATACCGACATTGAAATGGTCAGACATATTAAGTTACAGCGATTGGATGGAAATGTTTTAGTTCCTAAAGCGAATAGGTCGACCAAAACTCCGATGGAAAACCCAGGTTACTGAGAACCATGTACAACTTCATGCAACGGAAGAAGCGCAGAAGATCGAAGCGCTTATAATACTTTTCCACATTCGGCATATAATCACAATATACAGTTGTAAGGAAGTGTTAACGAAGAAGCTAGGAAAAGAAAAAGTCCATTGAGGATAAGTCTGTGCATAGCATTGGCCAGTTAATGTTACCTCTTTTTGCCTAAGAATTTTCGCGAACTGCACCGAATGAATAGTTTGTAGAAGTGTCCCGTCTGAGATAACAATGGTGGTGGAAGCTGGTAAATCTCTCTTGTCATTCGTTTGCAAGCTGGAGCATGAGGTTATAATCTTGATGCTTTAATTCCTGTAGAGTCTAGGTTATTCACAAACAGACGATCTTACACGCTCTACGGAATACCTCAACGTTCAAGGTCGGCTGAACTTCTAATCAAACTTATGTTCCCTTTTTCTAACTAAATGAATCGATTGAGCTTCATTTCTGTGCGGTATCTTGTAGTGAGTGCAAAATATTTAGTAAGCACTGACTGTGGAATGGTCAGGTGTTCGATCGATGTCACAGTCATTTACATTTCTTTGATTGGCTACTTCGTAGAACTGCACGTGAAAGTATCCTCAAAAAGAAGACCTGCATCATTCGTTTTGTCAAGTTACATTTGAAGTTAGTAAGTATCGTATAGGGAAATTTGACACGTTTTAGGCCCTTTTGTTTGACATAGCTAGAGAACCACTAGTCCAAAACGCTATCTGAGTTACTACCTAAGTTCCATATAAAATGTACGAAATTCCGATAAACAAAATATTCTTATATTTCCATCATATCCCAGATAAACAGGTCCGAATGTAAAATCCAATGCCAACAGTGGCCAGTTGATGACAAATATGAAATCTCGGTTTTTTTGGTATTTTTGTATTTTTTTGTATATAACTAGTACTTAAAACTTGAACAGGAAACCACTTTTCTCCACTGTACCTCACAAATATTAAGTCTTATTGTTTATCTATAACTTAAAAGTGTATTTTTGTGTGGGAATAAAATATACTTGCCTGAAAATGATTGCACTTTATATTATATTCTCCCGGACAAGGGATTTCTTCGGGATTTTCCAAATCGTACCACTAGTATGCAGCGGGAAAAATACAGGATGTCAATAGCGTAATAGATGAGGTTGTGGTATTTGCAGCAAAAAAAATCACATTTCAATTCACCAACAACAAAAGGAGCAGCAGCATTAACAGCATCAACAACAACAATCGAACAAATATCCGGCAGCCAGCAGTAAATACCCCAGCAGCAGCAGCAAACACCAACACCAAAGCATTTATTCAAAGAATTGTCATCATTAGGCGAATAGCATTTTGCAGTCACCGCAAGTGTTGTGAGCAGCATTAAAGTTTACCATTTTATTTGGAAGATATCAAATGTCACATTATTATGTCATATATCGCCCAAAAAGGAATCCACAGCATTCGTTAGAGGTATGGGAAAGAATTGCAGCACAAACGGAAAAAGGAAAGAAAATGATATGGAATTATAGAGGACGAAACAAAAAACACAATGTTTTGAGTGTCTGTGCAAGGATTGAATTTGTGCTATGGTTAAATGGTAGGTGTTACTTAAATATAGTCTCACACTAGTATGCATTTTAAAAGGTGAGTTTGTAATACATTGCGCATTATAGAAAAACGGGTAAAATGTGCGTGAGTGGTGGGCGGCACGTTAATGGCGGTATGTATATGAATCTTGAGAAAATGTAGAAATATACTTTATACCCTTCGTCAGAATTGATAGGGAAATATCTAACATTCAACGCAGAAATCTTAAGGGTCTGTAACAGAAAAGGTTTTTGATTTAATAACCATGTGCTTTCATAATTTCCCGTTTGTTAGAACATGTCTGCAACCTGTACTAGTATATGTATTGTATGTAAAGATGCCGAGATCAATCATATACCACTTCACTACACTTTTGTTTTGGAATGACCGCCTTAGTGTGAACAAACATTATCGCATACAAAGTATGAGGAAATTTTTCACCTTAGTGGCTTAATGAAAGTTTAAGTATGCTTTCGATAAACAGGGTATGCAAAATTTTTAGGTTCATTTGTACTGGTTTCATACACAATATCTGTATAATTCTGAACTATAGGTAAACATTTATATTGGTAGTCGCACAGTGACATCCAAGACAGGGAGATAGTTATCTGCAGATTCAATAAAATTTAACAAACTCCTTCTTCTCCCAACGCAAAAACAAACTAATTCTGCCGCTTCTCAACAGTGTAGAGCTTTAAAATAAATTGAAAATATATAAATTTTGAAATCATCGTGTGAGCAGCACCCTCGTGCTCATGAGCACACTACCAGAACTGCCACAAATAACTCGCAATAAAGTTTAACCACATAATCGGCTTTTCGTATTAAGGTGCTAACTTACACATTTATGTTCTTCAACATTTGTACGTTACTCACTTCTTTCCATTCCGTAAGATGTGTGGCGAAATGATCCGGTAACGTTTCAAAGGGGTCGGGAAATTCTGCCGACAATTTCATAACATCTTCCCAACTCTTGTCGGGCAGCCATTTGGCAGGACATGCCTTTTCGCTTTTCGTTAATGTCACTGCACCTTTAATAAAGAAATCCAATTCCGCTTGACTTAGAGTGCCCTCTCTTTTAGCCAATTTTGTGGCAATTTGAAAAGAGAAAAGCAATTTATGTCTTTCGAAAATGCCCGTGCAACCATAGCAGTACACATTCTCGGTGAGAGTTTTAATGATGTTGTTTAGCCGCTTAGCTAGTACAGTATCCGGTACCGATTTTCTCAGAGAAAATGTAAAGACATCCAAGTAGGCTGCCAAAGCGTATTGATACATCGTATTGACCGTGGACATATCGGAGAGAGCAAAGAAAAGAACAGCTCCTCTCTTGGCTGCCGGCCGGTAACCATCTCTTAACTTTTCGATGTCTTTTTGAGTTTCAGCTGATAGTTTAAGTTGTTCCATTACTATGGCTGCCTTTGATTTGGTGTTCTCCAAGGTCTCAATTAGCTCCACATTGTCCAACATGTTGCCCGTCGAGGTAGCCAATTCTCTCAGCAGAGAATCTTCCAGTTGCTGCAGCAGTTGTTTGTTTTCACTGGTGCGAGCAATCAACGTTTCTCGTTGAGCTTCTAAATCGGGTCTCTCCGCTCTGACCACCACGCTAAGCAATTGATCCTCCAAGCCGGTTTGCGTTACAGTGTAGTTAATAACCATGGCCTTGGCAAATACAGCCGGATCGAATTTAGGATTAGAGAATTTGGTGGTTAAGTACATGCGAAAATTAGGATCGTAGTCCACATCCTTATCGCCCAGCATAATAAATTTACGGCCACTTTGCACTTGTATATTCTTTTGTAAAACATTATCGATTACCGGATCTATATAGTCATCGACATCCTCAAAAAGCACCGGTATGCCATACATTATGGACATTTCCAATTGTTTCAGAAAGTCGGCGTCATTAAATGATAATACTTTCAAATTATTCCTTTGTTCCCTTTTCTTAATCCATGTCCAGGCCTGCAGCTGGGGATCTATGCATAAGGGGAAGCGGGACGCCCTTACCGTGAGTATGCCATTTTGAACGGATAACTCATCGGGAGGTAGACCTTCGGATGTCCAGGTTGATACTTCCACATCTGTTGTAAGACTTTCGTCTATGCGGAAAGGCATTTTAATGGGTATCTCACGTTGTAGTATATCCTCTAGCCAATCATCGAACACCATTGTTTTACGAAACTCCCAAGAGAAAGCTCCTGTGTAAGCCAAGAAAGAGCCACAAAGAAGGCATTGACCTATCATTACGATCAATTGTTGAGCGTAATTGTCCATGTCATGGCGCCAACGTATGCGTTCAGAACTTAGACCGCTAATTAATTTGTCGGAAGCAATCTAAAGACGGCAAAACAAACGATTAGAAGAGATTATTTGATAACATTAATCCGAACCAACCCGCTTCACAGTACAACATTTTTTAGCTTATTGATTTGGGACTCAATTCTGAGAACTGCACGTGAAAGTAGCCCCAAAACAAGAAGTTCTGCATCATTCGTTTTGTCAAGTCCCATACACATAAGCAACAGTTTCACTTTTCCACTGGCGTATGATTTACGTGAGATATTACTTATGATAACCATTAGCCACCATATAGTATTTATGTTATGTCAAACAAAAGAGCCTAAAACGTGACAAATTCCTTTATACGATACTTACTAACTTGAAATCGATATTAACTTATTATGGCATGTAACATGACAAAACGAATGTCGCAGAACTTTTTTTTTTGGGGCTACTTTCACGTGCAGTTCTCAAAATTGAGTCCCAAAATCATTTGTTGTTCTGTGTTACATTTCAGTTCCATCAAAACTCACCAATCTCCTTTCCGCCTGTTGCATCATTTCCGTCAGTGCTTTCATCTGTCTCATGGACTCGGCATATCTATTATTCAGTGACTCCAATTGAGCTTCCAACTTAGCTATCTCTGAGTTCAAGTGATTTAGTAATTTAATCTGTTGCTCTTGTTCTGCCACCAAAAAGTCTACTTTCTCCTTTTTTGGCTTAACATCCTTGAAGACTTCATAGAATCCTATAACAGCTCTAACAAATTTTAGTAAACCTGCACCCGCTATAGAAATTTTTCCCATTTCTTCAAGATTTTGAGTTTTCATATGATTGCGACATTGATTTATTTGTCTGCCTGTCAAAGCTTCACAATCCATTTCCATGAGACTTTTAAGGAAATTGACGTCCGACATCATGCCTTTGGCCGATTTCCAATTGATTTCCTTAATGCCCTTTAAGATGGCCACACATTCACAGACCACCTGGACCTGTGGTGGAGGCGTGGCAAATGAACGAATTTCGGTAATTTGAGCTTTATCTAGCTCAGATAGAGCACGACGGGCCTCTTCCAAAGCGGGCATGGCATCAGCCAAGGCTATTTCTGCCTCTTCTTTCTCGACGGCAATTATTTTACCTTTACTTTCGACTTCGACTGACTTTTCGGAGGCTTCGGTTTTTTTGATGTTAGCCTTGGTAGTGGCTTCCTCAATTACCACCAGCATTTGTTCACATTCCTCGGAGGCAATGCCGACTTTACGCTTCTGTTCGGTGACAATAATGCGCAGCTCGTCAATCTGTTTGGAAGCTTCGTCAATTTTGTGGATGCCCTCTTTAAGGCGGTCACGTTGCATAGTAATAAAGCTATTCTTTTCCTCTATTAAAAAAGCGACATATGTCTTATGAAATGTTACTCAAGAGAAATGTTACTTACCCAACAACCTCAAGTAGGTGTTGATATAGTCCAGATAATGTTTTGGGGTAACATAGTTGTTACGTCTCAACTTTTGCAGATAATTCTTGGAGTAGTGATGCATAGTGCTGTGTACATGGACCACATGTTTTTTGATGTTATCACGATAAGTAGCGGGAATCTAAAATGCAATGTGAAATTACAACAACTTTGGTATTTAAGGCCTGTAGTTAATAACACCTACCAATTCATGCTCGCTTAGAAATAGTTCAGCCACAGCAGCCAATGCTTGTTTGGGCCAAGGGAATACCCAATCAATGTAAGTGCTGCCTATAAGTCCAGGGAAGTTGCGGCAACGATTACGTAAAGCATCGCCAGAGGGAGACATACTCAAGACCACATGTAGATTTTGAGAACATTTCGAGAGAAAATATGACCAAACCGAATCCCTAGAAATAATCGATGTTATTTTGAGAAACTGTAGAGCTTTTTTTTCCAAACATTTACTTTGAGGCGGTAAATCCCTCCTCTTCGGCTGAACTGCGACAAGTATTGACTATGGAATCCTTCTCTTCATCAGAGAATAGGGCTGGCACCAAACCCACTGTCAAGATATTGTTAATAAGTTCTAAGAAACCTTCCTCGACAATCTGCAGGGGGAAGTCGAAATCGTAGAATGACGTTAGACATTGATGCATTATCAAGTGTAGGAGAATTAAGATTAACATTACATATGCAGCTCTATCTATTAAGTGTTAGAATGATATCATTCTCGAATCATATATTATTCGAAAACGATTCGGGCGTGATATCGCGAGCGGGAGAAAATCTACATTCGTTCTCGAATCGTAAAAGCAACTCTTTTACGAATTGAAAAAGCGTGCAGTTTTTATGTGTCATTCCCGTTCAACCACAACATCGTCGCTCAATTCGCTCCACTTACCTGTGCCGCCGTAAACAGAAATACCATTTTCTTCTTTTCCACCCCAGCCATAGTATACAGCACTTTCAAATCATCCCGAAAAGACTGTTCATTATAACCTCTGGCTACTGTGATTTCAAAGACCTCACACTCGGCAGCAAAAGATGATAAACGCGTAACGCATTTCTTGCCACTCCCTCCAACGCCTACCAATAAAACATGGCCACGATGCATTCTTAAGGTACGATGAACACGTGTCAAATGTTCAAGGCAATCTTCAAACAAAACCAGAGGCATTTTACCCCTTCGCTCTTGATATTCATCTAAAATCTATGGCACAAATGAAAATTAATCACCGTTGTTTGTGCACAAATTATGTGAATCCTTTTACCTCATCAAATAAAGCATAAACTGCTTCGTAATCTAAGAGATCCTCATAATACCTTGGCTCCGATTCATCGATAGCATTACGGAAATCACCAAAGAGCAAAGGATCTCTCATCACATAATTTTGTAAAGTAATGGGTTTATTTTCATCATCGCCTTCATCCTCTTCATCACCTAGAGGGTCCATAGGGTTAGGGGGCAAAGCTTTGGAAATACAATTATTTAATGTTATAAACAGTGTTTAATAAATGTATATAGTAATAATTATGATTAACTACTGCCCAAAAATTATATAAATATTGCTAAGTTGGTTAGTATTGTTGTTGTTTTTATATGTACATATAAATAAGTCTACTTAATGACAATTCAAAGTTTGGGCAATAGTTGCTTTTTAAATCATATTAAATGCAAAATAGAATAATTTTTCATTTACAGGACAGAAGGCAGGAAAGGAACAAATTACTTCTTATATAGATTTCGTCTGTTAGTGTTAAAGAATTTAATATAAAATAAAACTACAGTGCCGATTTAAAAACAATGTTCAGCACACATGTAAACCTCACAGTTATCTTTAAATATATCGAAATAAATATTTAAAGTTTCCAGTTTTAGCACAAAATATATGGAAGGTGGGCGTGCCCTTTGAGATTGTTTCATATTATTCAACACAGTTATCAATAATATATCAGAGACAAATTGTAACAAATTTTGTTCAATCACAATAAAAACTGTGGAAAATATGTTTTTCACATTTTAGGATATATAGGAGGGGGCGTGTCCTGAATGATGTGAATGAGGTACGAAAAGGAATTGATTGGCGACTAAACTGAAATTGACTTATACCGACAATATAGTCCTTCCATCTCATAGACATCAGGTCACAGGAGCGTAACTTTTGTTTGTTACTAACGTGGTAATACAAAAAATGCACAGCTTTTTAACAAAAGGTGTCTAAGAAGTCTTCTTGAAATAACCAAAGGAAATCTGGATCGCTGGGCCGTACATTGCGGTGAGGATTTGATAACATCACTTTTGCAGTTTTGGAATTGAATCTTTAAAGAAAAAGTAACAGAGGACGCCCAAAAATTTTGTGACGCAGAACAATACCTAAGGAAACATTCTACGAAAGCCTTTAGAGAACTAGGACGTATCGTAGGAAACAGGCAATAGTGGCAACAAAATATGATTACTCTTTGTGAATAGACTAAGTCGTTATACCTTAGGTAATACAACATATCAAACAGAATAATATGGTGGTCGTAAAAGTTGAGTTATGTCAAATCAAAGCCATCCACACGTGGCTACTGGAGCTTTGAAACTTTAACCTTCCATCTGCAAGGGTTAACGTACTCTAATCTTGCTCAATTTGTAAAACAATTGCATTTTTACACAAAATGGCACAATTCTAGCAGTGAGCACCCAAAAATCGAGAATCGATTTTATAAAATCAAAAATTGTTCATATATATATAATTGCTGGGTGACTGATTGACTGGAAGATATATCAGCGCTCTAACCAAACGGCTGTGAATGATGAAATTTTTGGTGGTTGTTTCCCTTATCGAGTAGATGTCAGCTAAGAAGCAACATTTTTTAAAAATTGGGGGTTAAAAGGAAAAGGTATACTACTACGTCCTACAGGATTAGAGAGCTGCTAGAAGAGAAATTTCAAAATTCGTACACTGAAGGCTAAAAAAGGCCTAAAAAGGCAAAAAGCTGGTACTATCACTCGGACCAAACGGATAAAGCTATAATAGCGAAAATTTATATAAGCATTTTTCCTATAAAACTAAAGGGATATAAAAGCAAGGGATTTTCGCAATTCCTACTTTAAGGAGAAAAAACCGAAAAGGGATAAAATTGGTACTATACCCGGACCTAACTGCTAAAAATAGAATGGGCATGCTCCCTATAGAATAAGAGTTATGGACGAATGGACTACACAACAAGAGGGATATAAAACCAAGCGATTTTTCGAAAGAGGAAAAAGGCCGAAAAAGGGATAACTCTGGGTCTTTACGCCGGACCTAACTGCTCTAATTTTTATAAAAGTTTAAAAATGTATATGCGCATGCTCCCTACAGAATTAGATAACTGGATGAAGGGGTTGATTGAAATCCCTACTTTTAGTGGAGAAAGGCCGAAAAAGGGATAAAATTGGTACCATCGCCCAGACCAAACTGCTAAAGGTAGAACGCGAAAATTCGTGTGACTATGTATTTTAAAGAGTAGTTACGCGATGGTATTTCTTTTCCAAATTTGTACTTTTAGGGGTGACAAGACCGAAAAAGAGGTAAAACAGAATATCTCAAGGCAGAATTGCGAAAATAATATTTAATATCTATTTTATGGCGAAGTTGTGCGATATGACAGGTTTTTTTTTTGATCGCCCAGATCAAACGGGGCTGAATATGTATTTGATAGATATAATAGTGCGAAACAAGGGGAATTTTCGAAATTCATTCCTTTTGGGTAGAAAGGGCCGAAAAGTGATAAAACTGGTACCATCATCCATACCTATTGGCTAAAGGTAAAATCGCCAAAAAGGGGGGGAATATTTATTTTATGGGATAAGAAGGAATTTTTAAAAATTTGTACTTTTGTGGATAAAAACGATAGTAATAGTACAAACGCTCAGACCAAACGGCAAAAGTTAAAACCACAAAAATTTTTTTAATATTTATTTTATAGGCGTTTACAAAAAAGTATAAACTTTGACTAGGGGCGGTAGAATCAGTGTCGTGGCATTAAATAAGACTTATCAGAGACTCAAGATAGGACTATGCAATTTAGTGGCGGAAGAAATGGACGTGGCACTGAATCAGACTAATAAGCATTATGGTTAAACGACTGGTTCCTATTATAGCGTAGTTTTCAATCAATAAATTTGAATTATTTACGTTTGTTACTTCATTTACAATAAAGAACTAATACGAAGTAGCGGGTATAAGTTAGTTAAGATTACATAATTCTGTAAAAAGTTATCTCCGTTAAGGTATGAGTGAAAATTCAGAACATTACTGTCATATTTTGCTTCTCTAGTATAGAAGGGGTTTAATAAAAAGTGGCTAAAAAACAGGTGATGTTAACGATGCACATCGCTCTGGTCGACCAATCACTAAAAAAAGTGGACGTTGTTAGGGAATTAGGCATTCATCGAAAAACACTTTTCAACCATTTGAAGAAATTTTTTGTTTTTTTGTTTACACATGAATTCCAAGTGTAACATTTAATGGACCGAATTTTCTTTAACGATTAACTACCAAAATGATTCGAAATCGAACTATTTCTGAATGCGAGTGATTATGGGAGATGAATAATGGATCACGTACTACAATAATGTGAGAAAAATATCTTGGACGCAAGGTACAGCTTCGCAGATGGTGGAAGTACCTGGATTGGCAGCAAGAAAGGTAATGCTGTGTGTCTGGTGATATTGAAGGAAATAGCACATTATGAGCTTCTACAACCTGCTCAAACAATAATACCAAAAAATTCCATATGACTTCGAAGTCTGTCTAAAAGTTTTTAAAAAATGAAAATTTTTGATGCACTATGCATCAACAACTTAAAGAAGGTGTACTGATGTCGATTTTCTTCATTTTGTTGTATAGTGTTCTATTCGACCTATGGTTAACTTTGTACTTCAATTGTATGAGAAGTAACAGCATCTTTATTAAATGCTTCTTCCATTAAAACATATCTTACATTTTAATAAGAGTCATCAAACATGTCATTTCTAATTAGAAAATTTCCGATGAACTCCCACTTGTACTAACACAGAACGCTCCAGCCGAAGAAAATTAAAACAACTTCATCAACAACGTTAAACACACATCATTAAATCACCATTGAATGTAATATTTCAAATTTTCCAATACAATTTCATACACTCATCTACTTAAGTAATTTGTCAAACATGTTAGTCTTATCTCACAGTTCACCACAAACTTCAGGACCCCTAATAACATCAGCTGCCATGTAACCTTTCTAACATACATAAGGTAAATTTAGACAAACAAATCGCAATCTCATTATGGCCGCCCTCAGCAGCGCAGTGAGTTAGCTTACTTATCACCACAACAACAACAAATAATCATACATTACCCACAATAGCTTAATAATCTTACCTTCCACGATGGCATCCGGATCCACAAAACCGTTTTCAACTTCAAAGTCAGCGTTGAATGTTTCATTAACCTCAGACTCCACATGACGTTTCATCAATTTTAGATCCTAATAATAAAGATAAAGAGCAGCAAGAGGAGAGCAAAGAAAAAAACAAAAACAAAAACGAAACGATGAAAACAAACAAACCTCAATGAATAGCAGGGAATTTGCAGTAGTCGAAGTGTGAGTCAATTATCGTGTGCAGTGGCGGTGGCGGAGGTGGAGATGGAAGTGGCATAAGATGATGATGGCGACGACGCCAATGATTACAAAGCCTGAACGCATATTTAAGAATAACAAATAAAGCATAAACTTAATGTATTCTGTGTGGTTTTAGCTACGACTCATCGAACAAAATCAATGTAATGACTAAATGCTCTTCTGTTTGCGGAACGTAAGTAAAAGAAACGGAAGGGGCGCTTTTTCTGATGAGCTCTCTTTTTAATATGTATGACATTACCAATCGGGCAGCATAAGATTTGGAAAATAAAATATAAGACAAGAGAAAATGATAAAACTCAAAGTAATCTAGTGGTTGATATTTAATTTCCTCAAAATTCTAAACCAAATACAGCAAACAAAATATTCAAATTGCTTACTTAAGTGTACATCTGCAAAATTACGATACAACTTAAAAATTAATCGACAGCAGTGATATGGGAATTATTTGTGTATTTGAACTTGCACTTAGGCAATTGTAAATAAAATATTTAGTGGATGAACTTTTAACATTTTGAGATTTTTATTAATATGAGTATTTAAAATCTCATGTTGACGTTCTCTGAAATCTTGAATCTTTCTTTGTTGGGATTGTTTGCGCCACAACTTAATCCACCTGCATATTCATACACATTAAGTTGTAAATGTAATTGATTGTAATCTTGGCAGCAATTGCTGCCAATCACTTCATCTGTTGGCGTCAGTAGAAGTCTTTACACGGTGCTACCACTGAGTCTTCCGTCAGTCGTTCATGGTGCGTGCGTCAGTCGATATTCATTAGTGTACAATTCCCTTGCAATTGCGTTGTTGAGTGGAGGAGTGGATGGAGTGCAGGATCCAAATTGCGTAAAGGTGGTGGCGGCGAATGCTTCAAGGTGTTTGCTTTGAAAGATGTGTATGAGTTCTTTTTTTTTTTGTGTGTGTGTGTTGGTTACTGCTTTTGTTTGTTTAACATTTTAAATTAAAAGAAAAGTCATCAGATTCAATGCAAATAAATTGAAGTCAATTTCAGTAACGATGCTGAGCGCCCCCCTCTCTCATCCTATGGCCCAGGAAGCGAAGTGCAAAAAGATGTAAATGGAATCAATCAAAACCAATAATTTACATATGTTTCACTTTTGCACCCATCCCGATCATCTACCTAATTCCGCAGTTATTGCTTTCTTATTCGGTTAAGAAGTGTCAGATAGAGATTCCTCAGATGCTTTAGCGTGTCCTTGGGGGTATATGCCGATAAGTCATTAGGAATGTTTTGGTATCCACTAAATCATTTGAAATTTCAGGGCTGGCATATTACTTAAAGGGGCTTACACTTGAGGAGTAATGTTAATGGGACAGGAGTTGAAAATAAAAGAAATGAAAGTTGAAGCCGATTAAGAGTGGATATTAAAGATAGGCTTAATTGATGGGAGATGTCACTACAGCCATCTCAAGTATTAAGTATCGTCTATATATCAGGTGATACTAAAAATGTAAGTCCAAAATTAAAAATCATGTTAAATTACAATACAATAAAATTGGATATTTCCGCTACAACTATATTTTACTAAACTTTGTACCGCAAAATGGGGGAATTTGTATGACAGGTGGACGTTCCTTTAACATCTCACATTAATTTTTTTCAAATTCTTTTTTTTTGTCGAATACTGATCTTGAGTTGTTTATATGAGCTGAGGATATAGAAAATGCATATTTTAACCCTTAAAAAGTTGAAATTTGTATGAGAGGTAGAATGCGTTTTAAACCGGTCTTACTTAACTTGCAACATAACCTCCCCTTAGGGGTTATAATATTGCATATTAAATTTTAGCTCGATTTTTCTGAAACATCGGCTGTAATCGCTGGGTCAGATAGAGGGACACCCCAAAATGGGGGAGCATGTATGGGATGAGGGTGTAGTTCTTATCCGATATTGGTGACCCTGGAACTTTATTCTTCTCCTTCGAGCATATAAAGTGTTTCTAAAACTACGGCTGTAATCGTGGAGACAGATAGACGGACAGACCTAAAAAGGAGCTGTACACTCTTAAAACTCAACCTCCGCTTAGAAGACAGAAGCTTGCGTAACGCATTTCAGCTTTATAGCTTTTAATCATTGGCTGTAATCGCAGGGACAGACACCAAAAGGGTGAGTTTGTATGGGAGGTGGGAGTAGTTTTTGACCGATCTTGCTCAACTTAGAACTCAACCTTTGCTTTAAGGATAAAAGCTTTATCAGCTCGATATCTCTTCGGCGTTGAGCTTTTTTTGGCGTTGGAGGTTTTGAAAACTCGAGTCAACAAAACGCCAGTGTGGCCCAAATCTTAAATTGACAGGCTGACAGACAAACATACATATAGACGGACAGGCGGACATCGTTAAATCTATAAATATATATACATTGCCATGCCTACAAGGCCTCCTTATGGGTCTGCCCATACGATCCCATTAACATAAATGCAATATCTGGCGTGTCATTACTTTGAGCGACTAGAAATTGGGGGGGAAAAGTAACAGCATTATCAGCGATGTGGACGTAATTGAGCAGGTTTAGATTAGTAGGCGTTGTTCCAGCATGTCAGGACTTCTTCCAAATCTCAAAAATTACAAAATTCGACCTTGGCTCGCGAGCTAAGTACCAAAGCTATGTACCAAAGTACTGCCAAAATGTACTTTTATTGGCTCAAAATCACTTATCTGTTGCACAAAGTACTTTTTTTTGTACCAGAGTACTTTTTTGTACCAGAGTTTTGTTTGTACCAGAGTACTTTTTTGTAACAGAGTACTTTTTTGTACCAAAAAGTACATTTAATGTACTTATCGGCAAAAAGTATTCATATTCATAGTATTTATGGTACTTTTATTGTACTTTTTGGTACAAAGTACTTTCTTTTGTACCAAAGAACTTTTTATGCCAAAAATTGCTTTTATTGACACAAAAACACATTTTGTAGCACAAAGCATTTTTTTGTACTAGAATACTTATTTGTACCAAAAAAGGATTTTAAGGTACTTTTCGGTGATTTTTGGACCAGAGTAATTTTTTGTACCAGAAGTACTTTTATTGTACTTTTAGGGCAATAAAAGTATTTTTGGTCAATAATAATACTTTACTGGTACAAAAAAGTGCTCATAAAAAGAGTACTTTGGTACATAACTTCGGCACTTAGCTCGCGAGCCAATAGCCCAAATAAAGACCTAGCTCGCAAAGCCAAGACCCACAAAATTTCAAATGGGCTCTTGAGCTGGCTCTTGGCTCAAGGCTCGCAAGCCGTGAGCTTGTTTGAAATTTGGGGCTCTTGACTCGCGAGACCTATTCTTGGCAAATCTTCTGTATATTTCGTTTTTGCTATACGCCACCCATACAAATCGATCGCCCCAATACAATATTTTGACGACTATAAAGCTGCCTTCGACATCCCAATACGACAGAATTTACTTGAAGGCTGAGTTTGATACTCCCGCGAAGCTAATATGCCTTTGAGGAATAACCTTGAAGATAGGCACACAAGACAAGACGAGAGCCTATAGTGTGATCTCTCCAACATACTAATGGAGATGATAATGACGAAAGTTGTAGTAAACACTAATGACACGATATTTACCACAAACCACATGTTTTGTGGGTACGCTGATTATACAAACATCATTGGTCAAAACTGCGAGATGTGACTGCAGCCTTCTCAGGTAACCAGGTGAAATCAGTCAAAGTGGGTCTAACGGTGAACGAGCACAATATTTGGTTTTTAGCTTCATCGACAAACGAATATACATGTTCTGGACGCTGTTTGAACTTTTTCAACTACAACATCGAAGTGATAGATGATTTAATCTATTTCGGCTCCTCCATCAATAAATCTAAACAACATAAAACTGAAAATTAAATGACGAAAACTGCTTGCAAACTGATGCCGCCAACACATGCCATTTCGCCATCAACTCCAGCATTTCTCTCCGAGTGTATATACACGTACTATTAAAAATGTAAGTCCTTTTAATATAACCTTTAGGTACTTACCGCTTCAGAAATTAAACGGTCGCAGATAATGCGCGTAAATTCATTACGCCATACACGTATAAGGTTACGTAGCGTTTTAAAGTAATTCGAGTGTATCAGCAACATACCAGCAAATATCCGTGACAGATCCTTCAAATTGAATATGTAATGGAACTTTGAGGGCGTCGGAGGCAACTCAACAATAACAATCTGAAATGAAGAAGCAAACGCAAAAGGGGGAACGATACAAAAAGACTAAGAACCAATCACCAACGGAAATAATTTCACCGGCAGATTTATTTAAAATGTAAAAGTTTTGTGTAAATATTGATAGAAATTTTGCTAATGAAAAGGAAGTGGCTGTCACAAGAAATCCATTAGGGATACGCGTTGGCAAAAATCAAAACAATTACTAAGTACTTAATGACCTATGACCTTTAGTGGAGCGTGTTTCTGAGCCATCAGTATAAAGTGACAAAGTGTCAATATTAGTAACGCATTTGAAAATAACATTGAAGTAGATAGCAAACACTTTGTCAAACTATTTGCATATATTATAAAGAAATGCCGCAGAGTGCTAAGGGTTTAGCAAAATGTCTAACTTATTAAAATAAGAAACCAATCAAATTCAATCCTGGTAATAAATGAAAATTAACACAAGTGTGATGTCGAAAGTAAAGGAAAGTAATTTTGAAAGTAGATGTAAATAAACTGTGATTCATACCACTAACCTCAACAAATTCTTTAACAGATTTTACAAATATTTTCTGGAAGAAATCTAACTTCTATAAGACCTCAAAACAGGAGACTAGTAAAACATCCTTACAGCAATATTAAGTGAGTTGCCAAAATACTATTATTTCCTACATTTATTTATAAGTGACTTATACTTATGTTTGGTCTCCAGTATTGAAATTTGACTTTACACATACCTCGTTTATTTAACATTTTATGCTTAAATTATCTAGTGGTTCAACTGAATTCCTTGAGTAAACTGGTTTCCATTACGTTTCTTTAACTGCATAAATCATGTGAAATGGTTTATGGATTCGTGAGTATGAGCTTGTGTGTGCCACACAAATCACTACTCATGTATCTTGTGTGGATCTCAATATCGACCTATGACCATCTTTAGTGCGAAACCGTATAAAATGCTGGTAGTTATTCCTTCCATCTACGCTTCTCTACGCCCTCCCTGTTCTATTTGCAATAGAATTCTAGTGTTTGTGTGCGCACACACACACTCACATGTATTCATGTGACATTTATAAACCCCATAAAGTCAGTCGCCATCTTTATGGGTTGTATATAACCACTATTGGCCAACATACATCCCATGAAGACCATGAAAAATGACAATTCTATTCAAATAATTCATTTCAATCTCCCGGAGTCTTTGTGTGGCACATTAATAATGTTAGCACCACACATACAGGAAGAAAGCACACAATACATTTGCAGTGCGAATATAGTGGAGATCTATCGTTACCAAACGCGGCCATAAGGAGGGGTATACTCCATTGGAGTCAACATGAAATAAAGCAGGTAAAAGTAAATCATTTCCTATTGCGAGAGAAAAGAGCAGCTCAAAAAGTAAACGAGTTGTGCCTGTATATATACTTTCAGCATTTTTTCAATAATATCCTTAAAGAAGCAAATCTAAAATAGGTAGC
This sequence comes from Muscina levida, assembly GCA_964034835.1. Taxonomy (NCBI): domain Eukaryota; kingdom Metazoa; phylum Arthropoda; class Insecta; order Diptera; family Muscidae; genus Muscina; species Muscina levida. The sequence continues at coordinate 186,480,886 of OZ035880.1, read as the reverse complement.
AAAGCGACCTGAAAAGCACTTTGCCACATGCGACAAATACTGTTGTTATCTAAGAAAACGCACTGAAAATGCGATAATATTTTAGTGTCACCAATTGTAAGAAGTACTATAAACTAATATTTTTCTATAAGCTCTCCCACCTACTTTCTGCCCCTCCTTTGCAACGATAGCGAATTATGGTAACAGCAAAGGATACGTCTGCACTGGTAGCCACTGGTTCTTTTGGGATGGTGCTTACAATGAATGCATCTTATGCTTATGTCCTTTACTCTTGCAAAAGCAAAAGCATTCAACCGTAAATTTATTAAAAGATACTTTTCCATTTTACTTAAAATGTCATTCGTGGAGAACGGAAGTAAAAGGGAATCTATTTGTAACCCCTTTCAGAGTGTATTCAATAATGTAATCGAATTTTCTTGACCACAATTACAAAGGGGGTTGCACCTAAGCAAATAGCAGGAGCAACATCGGGAGAGGCGGTACCAACGATTTTGGCAAAACAGGGACGTGTTAGGAGTTACTTACTTCTATAAGTTATATAGACACTTATATTTATAATAATTATAATATTTAATCATTTAATACTACTTATAATATTTATAATATCTCGTTAGCTGAAATGCAAACGGCCCTAACTAACAAAAAAATCGAAATGGGTTTTTGATTGATTATAATGTATTTATTCAAACTACATGTTCATACAGAATTACAGAGTCCTACGATTAAAAATAGTTGTTTTATTCACCAAATACAAAAGGCCCTTACTACAAAGTGTTGTTCGCTTATGAAAATGGGACTCAGGAATGAATATGGACGATATCGGTTGACGCCTTCTGGTACCTCCCATACAAAATTACCTATTTTTGGAAAATTAATATTTCTTCCATAACTTCCAAACGGACATTTGAGAGGTAATGCAAATTAGTCTGTTAATTTATATTGTGATATGAAGCGAATCCTCAGAAAAACCTAACTATTTGACACACCCCTTCTGGTACCTCCCATACAAAGGACCGAACTCACTCCCATAGTCTTACATACATACCTTTTTTTGTAAGTACACTGAATTCAGTCAAATTTTTTGTAAGTTGTATGTATGAAAATTTGAGTCAGAAATGAATAAGGACTGTATCGGTTCACCCCTTTTGGTACCCCCTATCAAAATTACATTTTTTTGAAAATTAATATTTCTCACATAAATTCCAAACCGGTACCTATACCTCCTACACACATAAGTCAAGTTTTGGGCGATTGTGCACCACAAGCAGGGGAAAAATTATACATAAGTAATTATACGTAATCATGCATTAAAAAAAATTCAAGCTAAAATCTAAAAATCTTAAGTATTTGTTTTCTTACTGACATTTGGCAACCATGCTTAAATAATTTTTCCTTAATTTTGTTTATAATTATGTACCCATTGTTAATACAGCGATATTTTACTTCATTAAAAATGTATTGACAAGTTACTGACAAATAGCTAAAAAATTTGAACTGTAGTTAGGGCTTTTTGTTTCAGAAAATCAGACGTCAAAAGGACGTAACTAACATAACTTTTACAATATTAAAAAAAAAATTTTTTTCTTTCAAATTTAAATATGTCGGTGTTTTACAAGTTACATTTTACAAAAATTTCTCTAAAAACATTAATATATATAGTTTTATACAGTTTTTTGTTTCTCCTGTAAAGTAATGAAAATGTTAGATAGGGCCGTTCCAGCGGAAGGACGGACGATCTCATTGTAAAAAATTGCTATATTTTTAACTTAATGTTGGTGCAATCATATAATGAATTTGTTGAACTTTAACAAAACGAACTACATATATATATCGTTGGAATATTACTACAATGTTTCGAATATTGGGTGGACCAAAAGTCATTTTACATTTGAATCTATAGCTGCGTCAAACAACCATGGCAGGAGGAGTCAATGGTAATTTAGTACCATGACGTTATTCAGCGGAGCACAACATGCGTTCTGGGTACACGAGTACTATTCCAACAACAATTTGTCAACTATATATATACTTTAATATAAAAAAGACTCAACTCATAAAAAGCAAAGTATACAGGAGAAGAAATCGTTCTAAAATTGGACAAACTAGAAATATAAGGTTTTTTTATTGCAGTTTTTATTCAAAACATTAGTTCTATTGTTCACCTTATCAGCACGAGATTTTAATACAAGGAGTATCAGGACGCAGACAACAAGAAACAGTAAGGAACCCAATTTCGAAAAAATATAAGTTGTCTTTTTTATATTAATGTAACGATATATATTCATTACTTTTACTTCTCCAGGAACATCATTTTAGCGGTGATTAACTTCACTCCAGTTCTTATATGTATCCATAAATTCCTTAGCTATTTGGCGTTTACTTTAGACCCTAGGATTCTTTGAACCAAATTCGATTCATTTTGTTAAGCTATAACAGGATAAACTTTTGGAGAAAAAATGTAGCCACGCCCCTTCTTGTGCCTTCCATACAAACAATACATCAATACATCCAAGTCGTGTCCCAATTCTATATTTTGTTAACATATAACAGGATGAAGTTTTGGAAAAAAAGGTAAGTCCAGCAAAGCCCCTTCAGGTACCTCCCTTTTACACTGGTGTTGTATATATGCAGTTTAGTCTATTCCGCTATGTTTGAAAAGGACCAGACGCTTATTAGCTGCGCAAACGTATATCACCTGTCGGAAGGTACTTTATCCATATCCTGGGCAAATATATATTATCTACGCTCAGTGTTAAAATTGATCCAGTTTTGACTACATTTTTTTGCAGCCTCTTGTACTATCTACAGCATGTTACCGAATGAGTCCTCCAGTCGGCCTTAAAATCCCCACATGATTTCTCTTCTTTGTAAAAGTGCTTTGGACAACCCTATATCAAGGACGCAGTTGGACAGTAAGGGTGCTAATACACATTCGTATCGCACTCCTTTCTCTACTGCAATGCTGTTGCTCAGTTGTGATCAGTTGTTTCAAAATCGATTAATACTAGAAATAGTGACGATCTCTATCCCACTGACTGTTCGACGATAATTCTAAGGCTGTTTACATTGTCAATGCTGGATTTTGCCGCAAGGCAGTCGGCTTACTTGCATCTTGTAGTCGGGAGAATTGTTGTTGACAATCTTTTATTTGCGATTTGTGCGATTGTTTTGTTCACCATACTACGGAGGGTGACAATCCTTTAGTTTTTCAAAAAAGTCAGATCACTTTTTTTGAAAAGGTTAATTATTGTAACCTCTGTGAGCTTCGCGTGCATTTTTTCGGATTCCCAGAAATACGCTATATACAGGTGAAGCAGTTGTGCGCTGATATTCCGATCTGCTTTTAGTAGCTCTGGTGCGATATTATACAAAACAGGGGACTTGTTTGCCTACAGGTGTTTTAGTGACTCACCGCCATTTGGCGTGTGTTCTGCGCATGCTTATAATGGTTGTTGTGCTGTATATGTTGTTTACAGCATGTCGTTCGAGAAATTTTCCCTGTGGTTGAGTTGTTGTGCTATGGCAGTGACGGTTCCTCCTGATTTATTTATTAAGGATTTCCCTTGTGGAATTGCTTTGTCTGTTAACTTGGTAACAGCGACCTTATGACGCAAGAAATAATGTCGTAAAGTCTATGGACCAAATACCCATGGGCGTTGCGTCATGGTGTATGACACCTTTATGTGTGTCATTCAGTCTCCAAATACGCCTTAATGGTGGTGGGGCTCATGGGAATTTTGACAGTTCTGTTTCCTTGAGACCTAAATGTTTCTCAGCGGCACTGGTGAAGATATTTGTAAGCTATGATCATGACCTCGTTTCACCTGTGCGTGGGATAGTGTGTTAGTTCTGTGACGTAAGCGTTTGCTGTTTTCACGCTCCTTACACAGAAAAAAAAACACAACTGTTGTTAAGCAATTAAATATTATTGTTGGCATTAAATTTCGATTTATAACAATTTTTCCATTTGAACATGTTTGTAAATTGTCATATTGACAAATTTTCAACCACTTTTCAAATTTAACTAAAATACACAAATTGTAACTATAACAAAACTGTTTATTGTTTTTACAATTTTGGTTGTTGACGCCTTTTTAATTAAATATTTAATTGCATTGACGAAATAGTATTTAATATGACAACTAGTTTGTCGTAATTTTTTTCTGTGTAGTTTGCCACTTCGAATTTATTTCTACTTGGGAGGCTTTTGTTCGTTATGGCAGCTATTTTTAAGATAATTATTCTTACTGCGAACATTGAGCAGCCATCTCATCCATCTTTAGCTTGTAGCGAAGTGATCCATTTGGTTTTCGGTACGGCTATTAAGTGACTTTAAGTATATTTCTGTGAGGAAATAGGATTTTCCCGATGACGAGATAAGTAGTATGACACGTATCACCAAACATCTTGCCGCTCTCCGTCATGCATCCTATACCATGCTTTCCCATTGCACCTTTTTTTCGCCGCTATTGTTGAACCCCACCTGGGCATTGAAGTCACCCATCATGATTACAATATCTCCCTTATACACATCCGAAAGAGTTTTGTCCAATTGGACGTTGAAAGCCTCCTTTAAAAATTTTTCAGTTGCTTCAGTCGCTTTGCTTTCTTCGAAATTTATACACTTTTAAAATAAATAAACAGTTTGTAACTCATTCATCTAATTTTATTTATAATGATTTGTTATCAATTTACCTTAGTGTATCAAATGATACATCAAATTCGGCTAACGATCAGAAAAGTGTTTTTATTGTTTTATATTTTTGGTCAAATTCAGTGTGTCACGCACTAGGATGACGCGTTTCGAACTCCATGACGAGTTCATCTAGTGCGAGACACATTGAATTTAACCAAAAATAAAAAAATAACAAAAATACAGTTTTAAATGATTTGTTAAGTAAAATTACTTTTAGTCCACCATGTAATTACAAATACAAACAGTGTTTATTAGCTTAAAGATATTCTTTTATCACTCCACAAACTTCTCTTACTTTTCGTCCCCCTCAATAGCAATGTACCTCCAACTCCCTACCCCTCTGTTCTTTTCTCTAACGATATTTATTGTCGTTTTTCTTTCACCACATATTTCAATATATTTTTCCTCCAAAGCAGACGGAAGGACAAACGTTTTTCCGATGTATGGCTTTTGAATAATTTTCGATTGTAAAATAAACGATTTGGCAAAGATTATGAAAAATTGATACGATTTGCATATGTAAATCGTTGGCCATAAATTTTCCCGCTGGCGGCAATGTCACAAATTATTTTATAGATATCCTCTTGATTGCTACTTTTGTTTTTTTTCTTTTGCTGAATTATTTTTCGATAGTGTTGCCAACTTACCTTGAATAGTCTCAAAGTCATTTGTACCAATATATCAGCTATGGCTAAAAATTTGACATCAAATGAACTGCTGTATTGCAAGTGGCCTTTAAAAATCGATGTATAGATCTGAAGCAATGATTCGTCATTTGGAAATACGATATTGTATACTGAGAACATCGATATAAATCTGGGGTCCACTTCATTGCGGCCCCCGCCAGCACAACCCATGGCAGCATAGAATGTTATGTCTTTAAATTTCTTCCACGAGAGATCCTTGTCGCGGTCATACATTCCGCCGCGTTCGAAGAAGAGCTTGAGCAGTGCAATGGGTTGTTGGGTACCATAGCTGGAATGAAGGAGGAAAAAAAAAATTTTTATTCAACTAATGAAGCATAAGTAAACTAACTTTGTGTTAGTATTAGTATTAGGCTTGTGTAGGTTGACGTTTAATGACAATGGATCTGACTTGATTGAAATTTACCAGTGTTGTATTAAAACTTTGGATAAGACTTAAGTAAACCATAATATACGAAACTATTCTCAATATAAGGAAGGATATGAGAGCGATAATTGTCTATGCTTATAATGCGGATATTCTTGTTCTTGACGTCAATGTAGATTTGTTTAATGAAGAGACAGTTTGTTCGCCTTACTGTTTTCGATTAAAAGCTCTCTTTTGTATTTTTTTGTTGTCTGGTTAGCGATATCGTAATTAAATTCAAACCGTCCATAAAAATTAATCCTTATTTACTACTTTGCGAGTGTTGTATGCATTGCTATGTCTTTTCGACTTTGTCTTGTATCTATTTGCATTTTTTGATTGTCGCTGAAAGAAACGGAATTCGCACACAGCTCAAAGGAGAATAAATATCAAAACTAATGAATGCAGTTCGAAATGATGTACAAATTCATAAAGATATGACAAACATTTAACCAAAAACTTCTTGTCATTTTTTCTTCTTTATATTTTCTTGTGCCTTTTGTCTGTGCTCTGCCTGGCCAGCTGTAGTAGCAGTCATTCATTCATATATGGAAACTGCGTAGCCATGAACATGATTGTGTCCAGATGGTTTATTGCATCGGGCATGTGAAAAGCTTCTTATTTCCACACACATAGGCACAATATCTTCTCTGTCGCATATACAAAGTGTATCAGTTTTTCATGCGTTGCAGCATATAGCAAAGGAAGTTGTGCTGTGCCCTTGTGTACGTGTGCGTGTGTGTGCTGGTGTCCTTGTTTATGTACTCACTCATCAACTTGTGGCATATTCATGTCATCAATAAAGCAGGCAATCTTCTTTCCCATCGGTGGGCCAAATGTGTCTTTTGTACGTTTCTCAACAGCTGCCTCAAGCGTACGCTGCACATCCATAGATGAAGTTCTCGATGAAAAATTAATATTCAATATAATCTGTGTGGAACGGAAGAGACAAAGAACAAAAAGTGAGGAGCAACAAAAATTATTATCGTCATCAACATCGATATCATCGGCACCACTGCCACACACAACAACAACATGAAGAAGAAGAATGTCGCAATATCCATATGTTTGCGTTTCATTTGGACTGTGATCAGTGCAATGCAATCTTTACAAAAGTAGGAAGTGCAGAGAAAAGGTTGCTCTGCCTGCCTGCCCATGGGGATATTCAATAACCATTGAAATTTTATTAATCATCTTTTGGTAGCGTTTTCTCGGCAGTGCACAACATTAATGGTGATATTTCATGGTGCACTTACATTAACATCCTTGTTGAGATTTCTTAAGTATTGGGATATAATGGCGGTTTTTGAAGTTCCAGCTTCTCCCACCAGCAAAACGGGACGTTTGATCTGAAATATAACAAATGGCAAGTTAAACGTAAATTTTCGATACTAATTAAAATGAAACGCATTGATGTTCAAGTTGGAGGCTACATAACTTAATTGCAATTTGATGACAGCAAGTGAAATTACAGTGATGCATTTGCGAAAAATTATATTGTATGAAAACATATAGTAACTTAAGATTATGCCGGAGGGCTCCGTTTTTCAACAATTTTATTTGAAAGGTCTTGGTTCAACCAATATTTAAGCCAAGGTAGATTCTACTCTGGGAGAGTTTACTCCTTTGTTTACGACTATAAACATACTGGAATATGAAAGAGATAACTTTACTCAACACTTCTTATTGCAGTTTGAACAGAAGGCTGAACTTATTGGCTAATTTTAGGATGTTGACTCCTTTTAATATCTTTGGAACTTTTTAACATAGATGAGCAAGCAAATCAAAAAATTTTAATATTGTATTTTGTTGTAATTATCTATTTCTTCATGTGTTCGTCCTCTTCCTCATCATGGCAACTTTTATAGAAGTCATTTGCTTTGACCTTCAGTCTGCTAATAAAACGACTTCCTGCGTATGCTGCACTAGTAATTATTCTACATGACGTAAATCAAGCGATCAATTCTACATGATGTAAAGCAAAGTTGGTCAGGAACTGTAAGGATAATTTTGATTGACTAAAGCCTTTGGACGTCCACCTCTTTTGGGTCCCGGGACATTGCGAATTAATCAGGAGACTAATTGGTTAGCGGAGGCTGTACTATACCTGCTCATGACTCTCTGAGATACGTTTTCGGCTTAGTGGAGAATTGGAACGGAAAACAGCAAGCAGTATTTGGATATCTAGAACCAAGTGTATAATTGCTAGATTGATGTGGCCCGTATATAGCAAATCCCCATCGGAATACATTGTTGGTCTGTGTAAGAGTGATTTAAGACTGGCCTGTTATAGGCACAGGCCACTGCAATAACAGGCACTTAATAGTCAAATGGTCTACATCCACTTCACACTACTGCGTGTGTGAAGACGAGGGAGATCCGATGCGATGGAACATCTTCTTGGTAGCTATTACGCTCTAGCCCGTAGAAGGCTAAGATACTTAGGGAAGGGTTGTCTAGAGGACCTAGAGTCTCTCTTTTCAGTCTAAGTAAGTAATTTTATAGGTTTTATGCGGTGTCTTTTTAATATCCTATTCTGTGACCGGCCGTGGCATAGTGGTTAGAACACGCGACTACCATGCGGAAGATCCGTGGTTCGATTTCCGGCTACAGTCATCTAAATTTATTTTCGTAGACAGCAACTTCGCAGTATAGTGTCGAGTCAATCGGCATGTCTTAAACAGTGACGTTTGCATTCGTCGCAAAACAAGCAGGTGCTGTTTGTTGTGAATCTAAATAGAAAGCGTATTAATTTTCAACAACGTGAGAAGCTATCCCATATCTCATTTATGGGTTGTAAAGGGAAATTAGGTTTTTTTTTTAAGTTGCCACTAAAAGAAATTTTTTCATATACCAGAATGTTCTCTATCCACTGCTTTGTCTATAACATGTATGTATCTAATCTCAAATGATGGTTCCGCGATTCAGTCTAACTGGATTCCGATGAACTTATGATCAGAGAATGAACTCACACCAATGCCAGTACGTTCCCTAATCATACCGTCCATGTCCTTCGTTGCAAGAGTAATATATGACATCTACTGTCTGAATTTACTGGCAGACGTGATTTATTATCCTTGCTGCATATTAACAGGAACTTCGTTGATATCGGTGCTACACCATAACGGACGGTGTGTATTTTCATGCGCAATGTGTCTTTGTACTTTGGGACAGCATTTAGAATCCCTTTTCATCATGAGGCATATAGAATCCCTTTTCATCAAGAGGATCATATAATAATTAAATTTTGGCTCGTTTAGCTCCAGATTGATTTCAACGTTATCCGCATCATTTCATTCTGCTAGAAGAAATACGTTTAGATCTTTTCGAACTATATTGCAAGAACTTGGGGCATTTACACTCGTCTTCAATCCGAGAACCATGCATCACGACACCCAGGGCTCTTAAATCATACTCACATCGTATCGTTGTTGTTAAACGAAAGATGAACTACTTACCTTTATCAACTATAACAGTGATATCCAAAACCGAACGCATGAACACCACGATATGGTGTGCTTGTGTTCGGTTGCACAAGAAGCGTCAGCGTTATACAGTTTAAAAATGGTATGCTCACTGAAAAATGTTGATCTCCGTTGTTTCTCTCTCTGTTCTATGTTTTATGGTTAGTCGACAGCTGCATAAATAATCACGAGACATACGAGTATAATTTCTCATGACAGAATACTCATATTCGAGTCCATGTACTTAGGAAAATTTTTTTTTTAGTCCATAGTTTGTAAAGCATAGAACGTGATAAATGTTTCACCTCGAATGCAGTAGTAACAATGTTACACTTGCCATTTTATAAGCGTTATTATGCGACATTTGAAAGTATTATCTTATTTCTAAGCCTAACAACAATATTAACATTAAGTACTCTCGCATTCGTAAAACAATAAATCCCCCATTCGATACGAACAGTCAAATTGCTAAAGTTATCTATCCCCACAATAGATTATTTGTCTATATTACTCTCTTCTACTTACGTCACTATTCAGACTCAACACATTCACAGTCCTTGTGCTATCCACCGTTGGCACTAGAATTTCACTGAACTTCATGTGCGGATCATGTCTATACTCGGGCACTATCCACTCCCATGCCATCCAACAGCCCTGGTCGCGTGAATAGAAATAATCGTATAACGTTGGTTTACACGTTGGTAATTGTCCGCCTGCCGCCGGTTTATCTCGAGCATCCTGTACGCAGGGGAATCCGGAGATGCGTTTTAAAAACTCATCAAAGATGGGTTGATCATGTTCAATTAAACAGGCACCCAATGATGAATAAATGCATTGTAAAAATCCGCATTCCAGTGCATCCGTATCGTATGCCACCGGATGAGGTGCCTCAAATGCTAAGTCATCCTGCTTTTCGAATGCAGGCAGGAGGGCATCGTACATGCTGCAGAATTGTACAACCATATTCAGTTCCGTTTGCATGATTACCGTTTTCAAAGGATTACCCTGGGAGGTGCCATCGAGGCCTTCGTGTATGAAAGCAATGGCTGGTGTTATGATTTTTTCAAACATATCCTGCAGGAGAGCAAACAAACAAAAAAACAAAAACCGTTCCAAACACAGTGGAGACGAATTGAAATGAGTTGCATTGAGTTGAGTTTATTGTATTTATGGGAGATTGTCGGTAGGAGTAGGAGTTTGTGTGTATGTGCTATTGTGTATTTGGCGAGGAGAAGGATTTCGTTTGTGACGGCTATGCGAGAAAGACTGCACGTGTGTTGTGAGGTGATGAGTCGATAAGGATTGTTCAATGAAAACTTACGTTTAATAATTCTCTTTGTACTTCGGGCCTGGTTAATACCCAACGTTGCCAATAGGGATTATAGCGTAAGTTTTTGGGATCGACATAGACCATTCCAGCCCGAGAGACAGTGGCTGGGGATGCATAATTCAGATTACCAACCTGTGGAGTAGAATGGATTAATGGGGGGTAGAGTGATTTGTAGCTATTGATGCTGTAAAGGCAGTTTCCTAGTTGAAATGAAATCGAATGGATTTTGGTATGAGTTGGAGGTATATGCCTATTAATTGTTTTATACAAAATTATGATAAAATAATTGGCAAACATGGCATGTACTTAGTTAACTTTTGATCATTCGGATTGGCTTAATTGAATAGGTAGATTTAGATGTGTGTGAAAGTAAATTTGTTTTTAGCATTTGCGACCGATAAAGATTTTTGGTTAGACGTCTTTAATAGAGTATATTTAAATGTTCTTTCATCGGCGGCCCCCTCGTTTCTGTCTATGGTAATTTCGAAGTTCAATTCAAGTAAAAGTATTCGTCTAGAAACAGTAGTTGGCGTTGTGAGAGTCAATAATAGAAGCGTGTCAACTAACAATGACGCCCATAACTCATTAATGAATGTAAAGGGAAATTAAGTTATGTAATGTGTGTATATTTATTCGTGAGAAAGCAATATAAGGTACAGATGGTGTTACTTTTATTACACAGTACAACATATTTCAGCTCATTGATTTGGGACCGGCCGTGGCATAGTGGTTAGAACACGCGACTACCATGCGGGAGATCACAGGTTCAAATCCCGGCGCCAGTCATCTTAAAAAAAACAAATTTTTTTTTTATTGTCGGCTCCCCTCGAATGATGTCGACAGCAACTTCGCAGTATTAGTGTCGAGTCAATATCTAGTAAGAGCTTCTCAAACAGTGCATTCGCATTCGTCGATAAACAAGTAGGTGCCGTTAGTTGTGAATCTATAAATAGAAAGCGTGTTAATTCACAACAACTCGAGAAGCTATCCCATACCTCATTCATGAGGTGTAATGTGTATAGGGCAATTTGTCACGTTTTAGGCTCTTTTGTTTGACATAGTCTGATTTAGCTGAAAAAAAATTAAGTATTACAATTTCTTTAGTCTGTTCATATAAAGTTTCCCTACTTAAGCAACAGTTGCACTTTTCCATTCATCAAATGATTTTGAACTGGGTTTATTTTGTAAAAATTACAATAAAACTTTTGTACTCCGCGGCGTATGATTTACGTGGAATATTACTTATGATAATCATTCGCCACCATATGGCCGTGTTCACGAAAATGTCAACCAGAGGGGAAAAAAAATTTTGTGACTTTTACAAAAAAATTTTGTGTGTATGAAATAAGAAGTGTCTAATAAATCTGGAAAAATCTGTTTTTGGTCGAAAATTGCAAAACAGTGGCAACCCTGACATGTTTTTTCTAGTAAGCTTTATACTGAGATGTAAAACAAAATGGATAGCTCACAGAAAAAGGTAAAAACAACCTATTTTGCTCAGAAAATTGCACTGTTTTCTTTTGCAATATATAGATAAAGAATTGTTTTAGTGCTGAAACCAAAAAAAAAATTAAAAAAAAAATTTTAAATGCACATTTGATGGCAATGAAAACTGCGCAATTTCGGTGTAATGTGAAAGACTAAAATTGGAAAAGTTTAATAACGGTGGTTGCACGCTGGTGTTTTATTATGAAACCATAACTTTTTCTGAGCTGGAGTTCCTAATATCTGGAATGGGTGGTATTTTTAAAGATTAATGCTGGTTTCTCAGTTTAAATTGACATCAAATGTGTGTAATGTGAAAGACCACTTGAAAAAAAAAAACACTTACATTTTTTTTTGGTAGGATCCACTCACAAGTGCAGAAAAAAATAAAAATTACATCGAAAAGCTAAAAAAGAATGGTAAATACGAAGAACACAAAGGAAAGAGGGCAGAAGCTATGCGTAAATTGAGAGAAAACCGTAAACTGAAGGAAAGAAAGGATCGTGAGTCTCTTGTAGAAAGACGTCGCAAAGACTACGTAAATGCATTCTACCTTACACCTTCAACCATTTCTGTCGAAGAAGTCACTGATGAAGACTTTTGTAAAATAAACAATAAATTAAATGTTGCCGATTTTTTTTTAACACAAAAAATATTCGTGATATTGCGTCGGCCCATTAAATACAGCAAGAGTCCGGCAATATCCGCATTTTTTCAACTTCCAAAGAAGGATATAATCAATCTTAAAAAATAAAAAATTTAAATCAAAAGAGAAACAAAATAAAAATAGAGTTTGAATAACTTTGTTTTTGCATTTTTTTATAATTCCGCAAATATAACCGTTTTCAAAAGAATGTAGTTTTATTTGGCATACGGAACAATGGTGACATAAAACTTTAAAGCTTACTAGAAAAAACATGCTAGGGCTGGAATATTCGACCAAAAAAACAGTGTTGCCAAATTTATTACACACTTCTTATTTCATACACATCAAAAAATTTTCGCGAACACGGCCAGGTGTGGGCACGCCCTTTAATATTGTCATGCTATTTTCGAATTTTTTTGACACCTTTCTTTTTTTTGCTATAAAAAGCTGATAAAACCTGGTTTTGTGCCACCTGTCACAAATCCCTCTCCCCCACCTCCCAAACCATGATATTTATTACGATCCCTTAGCCCCAAGACCTAATATTGGACATTGGTTGTAAAAAAATGTCTTTAAGAAGCATTTATAAGCACTAAAAGTCGTTTTTAAATGCAAAAATTTGTACGATGTAATGTGAAAGACTTTCGTTGTAATGTGAAAGACTTGATATTTTTAGTCCTACTGAGGTTTCTAAGCAACATATTTAAACCGTTTAAATGCAATTTCCTTTCTTCATTATTCAACTTTTATCTCCAAAAGTACGGGGACAACCCGTTGTCTATAAGAGCAGAACTTTTAGAAAGTATCTGTCTACCTCAAAAGTGACTTCCAAAATTTGTAATGTGAAAGACCGTCTTAAACTGCTTATACCATGAAAACCATAGGACCTGGAAAAAAAATTTCTTTGAAGGAAATGTGCACACTGTTAAGCTTTATAATTTCCATGCATAAAACATTAGCATTTAACTAGTTTCAAACCAATTTTTTCAAATTTGTGTGTACAAATGTAATGTGAAAGACTGCGAACACGGCCATATAGTATTTATGTTATGTCAACAAAAAAGCCTAAAACGTGACAAATTCCCCTATACGATTCTTACTATCTTCAAATAGATGTTAAATTATTATGGCATGTAACTAGACAAAACGATTGATGCAGAACTTCTTCTTTTTGGGGTTAATTTTACGTGCAGTTCTAGAATTGAGTCCCAAAATCATGTGTTGTACTGTGATATTTATAATTTAAAATATTTGTCATCTGTTATGTGAAGACCTTAATCCCAAATATATTTATGCACGACGATGACTCATTGTGTATTTACATATGTCTGATTTATACGATTACTCACATTAATCTGATAACCAACCAAACCATTTTACCAAAACCTCATCAATTCCATTTCAAGTGCCAAAGGTTGCCGCATCATCGCTCAATCAGTCGTTAATAATGATGGTATTTTAAATGTATATATCTAATTTCAATATACCAATTCAATAGCGTAAAAATATGAGACGACGACTTTCATACAAAAAAAAAAAACGAACAAACGAAGCAATTCTGCACTATCATCATCATTAATGCATCCATCTTACAGTCCCCACAAAAACGCCACCACCACCATCAGCTCCAACCTGCCACGTCTTCACAACTTACCCAGTTACTTTAGTCGGTCTTTGTCTTTGTGCAGCCCCATTTAATACATCTCCGCACCCCGGGCAAAATGTGTCGGGTATACATTTCACATTATTTACTTTGTCTAAAATGTCACACCGTTTTTCTTCTCTATGACATTCTTTACGTTCCACCTTCATACTTGAAACTAATGCTGCACTTTATAGTTAGTTGCAAGCATGGATCAGGTATCAGCTATTGCGAGTGCCCTGCTGCCGTAGCAGAAGGAGGTGGCGTCGAATGACTGTGCTCATGATGGAGGGTTTTGTTGTTTTTCGTTCATGTATTACCTGCTCATGTGACTCTCTCACTGAACCCCCGCTAGTTCATCCTTTGTACTCACCTCGAATAACAAAGCACAGTAGTTTTCCAATCTAATACGTTCGCCATTTGCTAATGTCAGCAGCTTATTATCATCCATAACTGAGTTCATGTTTTCAATCCAAAGCGCATCAACGTCTCCATCAAAACAGACATAACGGCGTTCCTGTGGGAATGTGCATTAAACTGATTGTATTAGTTACAGTTATCTTTTTGTAGCCTGCCTCCCTACACCTGCACCCATTCACCCTTCTGCCGTATTTTCTCATTCATGGTTTGCTTTTCTGCTTTGTTCTTTCAAAGCCACATCATGATGAAGTGTTCCATGACTCGCATCATCGGTGCCTCCCAGTACACAGCATCGCTGTTGGATCTGGGTTTCAATGGATTCAGGCAGGGCAGGGTATTAGTATTATGTGATATCGTGTGTACTACTACTAGCATTATTGTGCCCATGTTGAATGTACATACCTATGTGTGTGAGTGTTTGTGTAAGTGTTTGTGGGAGTGTGAGTATGAGTGTTTTTCGTCTATATGAGTTTAATCATACTTATGTAAACCTTGATGTGGTGTCGCAGTTGTTGCTCTTGCTGTTACTCGTCGGGGAAAGGTTCATACTTTTTTGGGTTAAAAAGATTTCATTTAGAAGGGGTCTTTAGAGTGAAGTACAGAGGTAATTTTTGTACTAGATGTTGATTATATATACGTAATCAATATATGAACATATTGCTTAACAATTTTGCTTCTATAATTATATAAGGGCTAACCGATCTTAACCCTATCAAAGCTTTGCGCCAATTGCCATGCCCTTTATGGCTATCCTTCTCCTCACACTGATGCTGACGAAAAACAAACACAACTGCACTTTGTAACTATGAGCGCAAAATGAGGCACTCAAAAAGTTATGATTTTGCATCAATATTATTACAGAGAATGCATTTGTGACTTTGTAATTGGGGTTGGCATTGCATCCGTGATCTTCATTAGGGCAATGCTTGCCAAATGGATGTAGGACGATTGTGTGGGCCTAACCCCAAAGTACCATCAACATGTGAAATGTTAACATTGACGCTAATGTTGAGTTTTGTTGGGTCGTCCGTTCGTTCGCTTGCACGCTCGCTGGTTGGTTACCTCATTCGTTTAGTTTGCTTTGTTGCATGCCTAGTGGTGCAGTTTAGTTCGTTTGCGTGCAACTCAACCGCTGCTGCCTACCTATAGGGATTAAGTCAAGTTGCCATGCTGTGGTGCTGCAGGATTTTGCAGTTTATGTAAGCTAAAAAATTAGATAATATGCTAAACTCTTGGGATCGGCATGCAACGCCAAAGGTTGCACCAACAGTTGTTGTTAGGTAACGTTGGCTGTTCGTGTTGTTGTTGTTGCTGTGTGTGAATATTACATCACAGCGACGGCAATGATGACTGCTTGACGTTGATGGTGACGGTTTGCATCTTTCCACGTTGTTTGGGGATTTATTAGTGAGATTTTTAACTAAATGCGGTAAAACTTTCACTTGATGCAACGTTGTAGCCAACTTGATTTAAGACAGCTCAGCGTATTACACTTCTATGCTACACGTTGCGTTGAGAGCATCTAAGAGGACGAGGACAAACTGTATTGTCTGTTGGTGTTTGGTGGCGATTCAACGTGATAGAACTTAATCTGTTAAGAAATTGAAAGTGTGATGGAAATACTGGGTGGATATGGTGATAGAGAGTCTTAACGACTTATGGGATACGAAATCATGTTTAATGAAATGACATTGAAATGTTGTCATTTGTTGAAGAACATCAGTGTTCTATGCGGTATGATGACAGTGACTTCGAGGCAATGGATTTAATTGAATAGAGCGAAAATATTAATTGAGTAGTTGGAAGACAAATTCGCTATGATAATAGCTAGTTACCAGGGTGCATTGCAGGTCGTTTAAGTAAACAATAATGGGTGGGGAAAGTAAGGTGACGTTAAAGAAATTGGAAAATGGGAATTAGAAATTTGGCAGGATTAATTAAGGTCGTTACGAAATAACAGATACCAATATTATAAGACCCGACAAACCATGTGGCGAGGGGTGATTCGCAAATTTCTCGTTTGCAATTCGCTAAAGCGATTAAGAAATAGCGATTCTTAAACAACAATTTCATTTGGGAATCAATGATATGCAATACAGAACTTCCATAACTTTAATTTTAAAAACTGTAACTACGTGTGACAACTGATAAATCCAAAAAGTTTAATCTATTTCAAAACCATAACAAATTTGAGTATATATATGAGTGTGTACGGGAGTGTGTTTGGAGTAAAATTGGTTTCAATCAAGTAGTCTCTAAAAATAATATCATATTTTACATAAATGTTGTTTATTCTGAAAACCAAAATTTCAAACTCAAATAAAATTAAAAAGTTCCACGCTATATCAAAAAAATTTGACGAAATATCTTCAATACCTCAGAAGAGAATAAGAAATAAAGGAATAACTTAATAATGAGGAAGACTTATAAATTGTGCAACTTGAAAGGAACTCGTTATTATGATTCGTAACAGAATCATTTTTTTTTTGGATTCGCTAAAGAATCGCTTTTTCGATTCGTAATATAATTGTCTTTTGGATTCTTAAAATAATCGCTTTTTCGATTTGTAAGAGAATCGCTTTTACGATTCGAGAACGAAGGTAGATTTTCTCCCACTCGCGATATCGCGCGATATCACGATATCGTTCTCGAATAAAATACGGATGGTTTGTCGGGTTAATAATAGAAATTTTATATACCGAAGGTTATATTCAGTTTGTTTCTACAGTTGTAACGTACATATATATTATATATAAAATAATGGGCGTCGAATTCTATGCCGATTTAATGATGTCCGTCCGTCTGTCCCCGCGATTACAGTCTTAGTTTAGGAATTATCGGACTGAAATTTAGTATTAAGGATTCTATCCTCTTAGCGAAGATAAAGTTCTCAAATGAGCAAATGAAGAATACATATTTGCAATGTATTATCTTCGGCTATGTCGAAGTTCAGATACCCTTCACCATTTTTAAAAATGGTGATAAAATTGGTTATTTGCAATGCAACTACATTTTAGTAAACTTTCAACAGCAAAAAATATTTATACCTTACATAGAAGAAGTCATTTTAGACCCTAAATTTATTTTAACCAAAGTCAATTCAGGACTCTTTAAATAGTTTGAGCCACACAAATTATGTTTTAGTAAAGCTTTAGCATGATAAAGTTTTCGAGAAAAAAGTGGAAGTCTAGACACGCCCCATTTAATACCTCCCATACAAATGTGTAACTCCGCCCACTTTGAATATCGAGTTATAAAATCAATACAGCCAACGCGATAATGCCCAAGTTCTGTGTATTGTTAAGTTATTACAGGACAGGATATTCGGAGAACAAATTGAAAGTCTAGTTCTGATGCCTCCTATACAAATGTATCATTACGCCCACTTTAGAGATGGATTAATAATATCAATATACCCAAAACGCGATCATATCCAGACTCTGTGTTTGGTAAAGTACTATACAATTTAATAAATTACTGAGAGAGAGGGTATATGTAAGTCGGGGTTCCCGACTGTAACTTTCTTACTGCTTTTTTACTGATATATTAAATACTAAGCTTGAATTGTATTTATGCACTGAGAATATTGGTATACATTTTTAATCTTTAAAAAGGGAGAAATTTGTATGGGAGGTGGAAGTAGGTTTTGTACTATCTTGCTCATATTTGAACTTAACCTCGGCTTAGAGGGTAGAAGCCTGTACACCAACTTTAAACACAATAGCTCTTAAACTACGGCAGCACTCGGGGGGACAGATAGATGGACACCCTCAAAAATGGAGTGTTTGTATGAGAGGTGGGTGTAGTTTTTGTCCGTTAATGCTCATCTTAACCTCCGCTTAGAGGATAGAAGCTTGTATACGAAATTTCTTATCAGTAGCTCTAATTAAGACTACAATCGCGGGGAAAGATATATGGATACCTCAAAAAGGGGGAGTGTGTATGTGAGATGGGAGTAGTATTTGTCCGTTATTGTTTATCTTGAAACTTAACTTAAAAGATAGAAGCTTACATACCAAATTTCCTGTCGATATTTCCTAAACTATGGCTGTAATCGCGAAGACAAGTAGACGGACACCCCAAAAAGGGGGAGTTTGTGTGGGAGTAGTTTTTGGCCGATAGTGCTCATCTTAGAACTCAGCCTCCACTTGCTAAGCTCTTAAGCTGCGACTGTAATCTCAGAGACAGACCCCCAAAAATGGGGAGTTTGTGTGGGAAGTGAGAGTAGTTTTTGACCGATCTTGCTCAACTTAGAACTCAGCCTCCACTTAGAGGACAGAAGCTTTTTACAAGGTTTAAGATCGATAATCGCGGGAACAGACGGACATCTTTAAATCGACTCAGAATTCGTCTTTGATAATTTATATAAGTTAACACATTATACATTGCATTTGTTACTACACACGTATCCCATCCAGACACACCGTCAGCAGCCACATTCCAGGTGTCATATTGCCTTACTCGACGGGAATAAACAGCACTCAACGTTCCCACAGTCATCACTCGGCGCGTGGACTACGTCAGCAGTTTGGACTATTTTATTAAGTTAATCTTTAAGCCTTCTTTGTATTCTTAAATTTAGTTCGGTTTTTGTTCCAAATAAAGTAAAACGTGTTGCTAGCCAACACGCAGCCTTTTTTAAAAAATAAATAAAATTAATTTTTAATTAATTTATATAGTATATTGACATATCTACCACGCCTCCTTATAGGCGTTACAAATAAGAGAACAAAGTTCCGTTTGTTCGCATGGTGAAGGCTAAACAAATTTGTCTGTCATATACAAATTATAATTGGTGAGGTTCACGCATTATCGCCGGTCAAATGATTTTTATTCATTGTGATAAGTTAGTTTGTCGTATACTTGTTCATCACCAAAACCTTTTGATTGGCTTCTCATCAATAGTTGAAACGGCCTCAGTAACATCACTTAATTTTATACTGTAGCGGCTATGAATATTTTATTATCATTATCATTATATTATCATTATATTACATATTATATTAACTACAATTTATGATTTATTAAAATATGAATTATTTAAGTTTATTTGTTCTGGAATTAACTATCATTTTATTTTGAGGGTATGTCTTTTAATAGCTACTCTTGCATAGAGACAAAAATCTTTATATCTCGTGAGAGAAAATATCACTCATTGTTGTCACTCATTGCATATATTAATCTCCCACATTGTGAACTCAAGCTTATAATTTATTACATTACATGTTATTGTTTTTGTAAGAATATCACTCACAACTTGTGATTATACTCTCTAAGCTATGTAGTGATAACGGGATCAATGATTCGTTTTCTTCTTGTTAAAATTTTGGCTTCATGCATAAGCAAATTTATGTTTGGTCATTCTTGATCTGGAAAGCAGCGAATAAAGACAAACAAACGGAATAAAACCCAAATAGTTATTTACTGCCTTTAAAGACATAAAAAAATATATAAAAATTGTGGACGTAATTGGACGCTCGCCGTCTGTTACGACCCTTTTATAAATAAATAGTATAAAGAGAAAGCATAGACGACTTGGACGTCTCCGTCTAGTCTGTCTCGCAATATGTAATATTATTGGGGGAATTAATGATTAATCGTTGATTCCTACAATACCAATATCATCGGCATATGCGAGCGCATTTATATTAAAGATTGCAACACCTACCGAAGTCTTCTAGTGCAAGTACAGTAGAGTATGGTTTTAACGTACTTATAACATAGATCAAGCCTATACACATTTGTGCTCTCCATATACGTGTACAAATCTATATATATAAAAAGAAGTGTACATTTTGATTGTCACTACATAACTCGAGAACGGCTCGACCGATTGCCATAAAATTTTTAGGGAAGGTACAGGGAGGAGTGATGATGGTTAGTTGATTTTGAAATCCAAAATCGGTCTAGCCATTCTCCAGTTATGCTCCATCTTTATCTTTATATATAAAATTCTACCGTACGTGTGTTGTGACTGAACTCCTCCTAAACGGCTGGACCGATTTGCATAAATTTTTTTGTATGCGTTTGGGTGGCGCCCCGGATGGTTTAGATTTACAATTCGGTCCAATTGGACAAAGGGGCGTGGCACCGCCCATACAACTTGAAAATCAAAAGGGCTGTATCTCATGAACTGTCAGAGGTATGAAGATGAGATTTGGTATATATGTTGTTGAAGCAGTATTAATTTCAGCCAAGGTAGAAGTGGGCGGTGCCACGCCCCCTTTTCAAAAATCGCTCCAACGGCTTTTCTAATAGACCGATTGATACGAAAATTTTACCAAGTGGTACTGTTGACCTGTTGATAGTCCCTGGCTATAATAGGCTGTGATTGGATAAAGGGGCGTGGCACCGCCCATACAACTTGAAAATCAAAAGGGCTGTATCTCATGAACTATCAGAGGTATGAAGATGAGATTTGGTATATATGTTGTTGGAGCATTATTAATTACAACCAGGCTGGAAGTGGGCGGTGCCACGCCCCTTTTTCAAAAATCGCTCTAACAGCATTTCTAATAGACCGATTGATACGAAAATTGTACCAATTGGTACTGTTGACCTGTTGATAGTTCCTGGCTATAATTGGTTGTGATTGGATAAAGGGGTGTGGCACCGCCCATATAACTTGAAAATCAAAAGGGCTATATCTCATGAACTATCAGAGGTATATAGATAAGATTTGTTACAGTATAAATTACTGCAAGGGTGGAAGTGGGCTGTGCCACATCCCAGTTATAACTGCCATAGTAATAGTTTGATCGTCCTCTAAATTCCATATTATATTGCAGTTCGCCTAGAGATAGGTAGAGTTTTTTTTTGTTTTTAAATAAGCAAAAACCGAAAACTTCATATATATTTTTTGAAACCTTCTGCGGAAAACTGTGAAAAATAAGTTATGGCCTTTGAAAGTTGGCAAGCAGAAATTAAGTTTTTTAAAATCCTTGAATTTTTGCCTTTGGCGGAAGTCCAATATGTAGGGCGGGATCTCAAACAGCATCAGAAATATACTATTCTCTTCGTCTTGGTTTCCAAACATCTGAATGATAGGTCAAAATTGGAGCCGGAGCACATGGGGTCAAAATAAGGGCCTCTTGGATTCTATGATGACCCTCTAAGTGCGGGTGTTGTTTCTTAGTGAAATTTTCGTAGGTTCCGATTTTGGTATACGATTAAATTGATCCGTCCTAATGAACAGGCTATTTGGAACTAAAAAAATAAAAAGTGCCGAGGCGCTGCAAGCGTCAAGCGTTTGGTGACCGAATTATCTTAAAAAATGGTAACACGAGTTCAATGCAAATAAAGTATTCGGAAATATTCTTGATTCGTGGGCGAAGAAGACATGGCGAAAGAGGTTTTTATGGCTAAAGGCATAAATCTTCAAACGAAATTTTTATTTGAGGTCATTAGGCGGAGAAGACATGCCAAAAATGTTTTTTACGCCCAAAGAGATAGTTAGTATACAGGAGATACCCGCTACTACAGAAAAAATAAAAATTGAATTTTGAACTTTAGCAGAATGTCCGATTTGAGAAATAATTGGTTTTTCGCCCTACATACAGATATGATAGATATGACTTTGCTGATGAACTTTTTACAATCGTCATAGAGCCTACGATATTAAGCATTTAAAACAATAAATCTTAATTGGTTAACTTCCATGTTAAGGATTTACTTGAAATTAGTTACATAAGTTAATAAACTCAACATATTATTGTCGAGCTTAAGTACCATTTTCAAAGTACATACTTTGTAGACCTACAAATGTATTAATTAGCGTTTATATAGCATTTAGGATGGCAAGAAATCTGAAATGTATTACAAGTTGAAATGCAATAGCGAAGCATTGCCGGGCCCACTAGTAATGTATAAAATACAACACCGTAGACATGTTAACTTTCTCAAATGGCAGAAGTTCCCCCATATCTCATTAATGTGATGCAAAAGGAAAGTAAAAGTTATTTGTGTACCTCTGTCTAGTTATAAATAGAAATGTTATATATAAACCTTAAAAAAGCTTATGCAAATTATTCATTTCACTTAAACGACACTGTAACTTTGTAACGCGTAACACTCATAACCATATAAATCTACTTGTGGACTTTTATGTAACATCATCTCTTTCAAAGTGAAATATTGAATTTGTTTAAAATTGTTTATCATTACAATCACGCCAACACGTAAAGTTTCGCTTGTTGGTGTTTCGTGTAACACAGTGTGACAAATTAATAGCGTTTGATTGTGTGTGGGTGTCCCTTACATCTCATAACTTTATTTCACCCATCCATACTTACATCGCGCTCGGTGGGTCTATTCATTTCCCGGAAAATGTTCGAAAATAAACCATCAAGCCAATCACGAGTGTCCGGATCCAAGTAACCATACAATTCAATCACTGAACAAGCCTGAAAGCGCACAAGAAAACAGAACATTCAGATCAATGAAAAAATCAACAAATTAATTAATGAAATAAATGAATTTCATATACAAATTATGAATCACTACAACCACCCTTGCATTCTCCCCCCACGACGTGTGTTTGGCAGGCCTAGAGGTAACTTGCTGTATTTTCATTTGTCCTCCTCCTTCTCCAACTTCACCATCACTGTGAATTACGAGAGAGCAAAATCGTAAAACGGAATTGTGTGCACACAAAACGTTATTTAAATTAACACAACATCCAGCCGACAAAAAAAAACAACAAAAAAAAATCGCCAACGTATTTAAAGATTCATATGAGATAATACAGATGAATTTTCATTTTTCTCCATGCACACCACACCACACCTGCAGAGATGATATTTAGAGTATGCAAAACCGAAATAAAATTTTTAAACCGGATCTGTATCCTTACATATGTTATGTGCAAAAGTTCCCACTGTGCGAATTACTAAAATTAAAAATTAGTTACAAAAACAACACTTTGTCGAGATTTTCGATAGTAACAATTGTTTACTTTAAAATTCCATTCCATATTTTAATTAACAAGTCATTTATAGTATATGGTACCCTAAAACCGGTTTCTGTTAAAATCGGTTAATCAAAACCTTTTGCGTGGACATACAAACATATGGTTGCGATTGCATTTGTAAGTGTTCATATACAGGTGTGAGTCCGTAAAAGGAATATTTTTGGTATTATTAATTATCAAAAAGGAGTAGTTTAGTATGGAAGGTGGGTGTAGTTTTTGTAGTTTCATCTTAGAACTTAATCCCTGCTTGAGGGATAGAAGCTTGCCTGCCAAATTTCAGATCGATGGCTCTTAAACTACGGCTGTGATAGTTGGGACAGACAGATGGACATCCCATGAGAGATGGGAGAGGTTTTTGTCTAATCTTGCTCATCTTGCAACTTATCCTCCGCTGAGAGGATGGAAGCGTGTGTACCAAATTTCAGATCGATGGCTCTAAAACTACGCTGTGATAGTGGGGACAGGCGGACATCCCCAAAAAGGGGATGTTTGTATGAGAGGTAGAAGTAGTTTTTGTCCGATATTGCACATTTAATAAAGTAACACCGGCTTAGAGGCTGGAAGCTTGTATACCAAATTTCAGTTTGATATCTCTTTAACTAAGGCTGTAATCGGGGGGTATTGCATTTTTACAATACAGTTGTCAATTATTGGGACTTAAGCTAGTGCGATAGAATCAACATTTGGTTATAGCCCTAATGTACATACTAGAGTTCCGTATATTGAACCAACACTGTATGGTCCCATAGCACACCATGTGTGATTTTGTGTTACTTTGACCATCATAAGCTTTAGATTTTTATTTCGTTACATTCTGTTTGTGTGATTTTTTCATCGACATTTGGCAAACGGCGAAACTCAAACAGAACGTTACAAGCTCATACTCGAATGAATGGCTCTGTTGGATGGGCCACAGTTTACTGTTGAAAGTAATTGTATGAAATGCTTATGTTGTTCTGTTCATACGAGGGCAGTGAGCTTATAACTTTTTTTGGGAGTCATATGAAACCTTAAAGTATAGAAAGTTTATAATTCAAGATCTTTTACGCTATGCAACAAATGAAGACTTTTTGTAAAATACAAGAACTTGACAGTATAGGTTTGATTCTACTATCGAAAGGCAATAACACCCTATACGCAGTTTATAATCAGTGAGCCCCTCGAAAAAAGGTGTCATCAGTTTTTGTCCAACAACTAATTCACACTTCATGATACCGCTTCATTATATTCGGCAATAATGTAGCTGGGAGTTTTGCGCACTAACAATTCCTGCAGTTTTTCAAAACAAATTTAAGAAGAAATTATTATTTTTTCACCTTTTTGAGCATTACTTTGAGGGAGTCCAAAAACAATGTTCGCCAAAATTGTAGCCACGATAAATTTGAACAACTTTTGTGAACATATCAATACAATCTGATAACTTATCATATCTGTCTGTTTTTTGCCTATAAATTTCAAACTTTTTTGATTTTTTCACTATTTTTTCTGTTTGAAGAAGTTTGTACCCCCTATTTTATAAGGACACCCTAATGCTTACTATTTTATTCACGCTTTCACGAATTAAACGTATACTTGTTTGTTAAAATCGGCTAATAAATAGTTAAGTTATTCATGTTTTCTGAGGGACACCATTTTCATATTAGTGTTGCCTAAGATATGTACATGTTTCGAGAGATAGTCCACATAAATTATGTTAAATTGTTTGCTTTTTATTTATTTTTTTATATTCAGCTGTTTCCTGCTTCTAAAATTTCATATCCCACTAAATCCAGCTAATGTATCTAAGGTAAGAACAACTTTTAACTGTTTCACATCAACTTTCATAAATTTTAACAACGTCATATACTCGTTACCATACTACCCCCCTATGCCACCAACAACTAATATATTCCAACTTAACATTTCTGCTGGTTATATCCCCATATCCATGGAGTATTACGAGTGTCCATCTATTCGCATATTTATTCATTCATCCATTCATTGCATTAGATACAATATTCTCTCTGTTGGCAGTGTATTTTTTAATTTTTGTTAACATTGTTAAATAAAACTGTATTCTCCATGCAAAACAATTGCAACAAAAGCGAAAAAGCGCCAACAACTCTATCTATCTGAATAACGTATGAAAACTAATTTGTTTTGTGTATATTTCTTGTACTCCAAGCCCACACACACATACAGACACACACAATAACACCAGGAAGGATGGACTCACTCACGGACTCACATGAAAATTTTATAATTTGTACAAATTCCAATTTTATTATTTCTCCTCGTTTTTTTGTGTGCGGGGAAAATATTTACACGTTCTGCCTTTTTTTTCGCCGTATTTCGTTGTGCTCTGATGGAAACTCCCGAGTTTTTAAATACCACTTTGTTGCACAGTTAAATGTGTGGTTTGCCGTAGATACTAGGACAATTGTAAAGGACGGACGGACAGGCATACTGGCGGACGGATGTAATATGGTCGCTGTAACTGTTGTATCCTTTGGTCCCAGTGACGGTGAGTGAGTCCAAGCGGAATTTTCTACAATTATTATTTACAGTAACAATTTTATAATGCCCAGTAATGATGGGTACACATGTAAATTTGTAGTGGATATTTTACTCTACCTTCACAGGACATTTGAATATTCCTGCATTAATGTTGTACCTTAATTAAATTTGAACAGAGCAAAGTTTCTTAGGATGTTAGTAGATGAGAGTGTATTAATTGGTACATGAGGGAAATGTGGTGCTTAGAGAGTGTTCCGTCGTATGGACTCATATTTTTCCCATATCCATATGATGGCTTTTAATCAGAACGTATGTTAAGATTTTGGGACTCAGTTCTGAGGACTGAACGTAAAAGTAGCCCCAAAAAGAAGAAGTTGTGCATCATTCGTTTTGTCAAGTTACACACCATTATAATTTTATATCGATTTGAAGTTAGTATATGGGAATTTTTAGTCTCTTTTGTTATATTGTTACATAGTGGCGTATGATTATCAACGGAGTACAACAGTTTTAGTGTAACTACTACAAAATAAAGCCAGTTCTAAATCATTTGATGAATGAAAAAGTGAAACTTTTGCTTATGTAGGGAAACGTTATATGAACAGATTAAAGGAATTGTAATTCTTATTACTTAAATTTGTTTTAACTAAATCGGACTAGTGGTTCTCAAGTTATGTCAAACAAAAGAGCCTAAAACGTGACAAATTCCCCTATACTACACTAACTAATTTCAAATCGATATTAAATTATTATGGCATGTAATTTGACAAAATGACATTTTTGGGGCTAATTTCGCGTGCAGTTCTCAGAATTGAGTCCCAAATCAATGAGCTGAAAAATGCTGCACTGTGCTATGGAACATTTTAGCGTTCATTAATTTGCTGTATCATCAGTGACAAGTAGAAAACTGGCCATTGCTGAAGATATCGAATGACTAGTCTGACCTAAGTACTGTACTGTACATTAGGGTAATAACTATTTTTGGACAACATTCTCCCCAGGGCTTTTCTAATGGCAAATATTGTATTAAGGATAAATAAAACTATTTCAGTTCAATTAGCCAAAAAAACCTTACGCACCGACAGCGATTTCTAAAATGCCTTTTATATATGTTTTTTTAATTTTTTTTTAATAACAATTTTTTTTTAAATTTGGTTTATACATATGGAAGTTTGTAAACAAATAATAACAATAAATGATTAAAAGTAGGAATTGTAAGATATAAACTTTAGGTTCAAAATA
Organism: Muscina levida; assembly: GCA_964034835.1. Lineage (NCBI taxonomy): Eukaryota > Metazoa > Arthropoda > Insecta > Diptera > Muscidae > Muscina > Muscina levida. The sequence continues at coordinate 186,453,387 of OZ035880.1, read as the reverse complement.
CGCGATGTTTTACAAAGCGGATATATATATATCTTGTACCGTTTTTATTTCAATAATTTTTTTTTTAACTTTGTTTGATTCAAAACTTTAACGCGTTTGGTGCGTAACCTTTTTTAACGATAGCGAAAAACTAAAAACGCAGTTCTTAATATTTTTCCATGCACTACACGATTTTGTCAGGGGAGATTCGATATTTGCAAAAAATGCAAAAAGTTATTACCCTACTGTACATATGTAGTGAGTTTGCATATGGTACTCGCTTCATATGTATGTGTAATATAATGTTATGCGGATTTCATATTAATCATACGCACATCATTCTATTATTATGAATTTATGGTTTAATAACGCAGTGCAACAGCCAATCTGGGAGTGCAACAGCCAATCAGGGTGAAGGTACTAGGCCAGTTTAGTAAAATCCTCAAAAGGATGGAATTTTCACTAAAATTTAACAGTGTAACTGAAAAAAAGTTGTGATCGATTCCGAAACGGAATTGAAATTTTATACCCTCACCCTACGGGTAGGAGGGTATATATCATTTGATACGAACCAAAAGTGTAACACATAGAAGAAGTCACTTTAGACCGATTCATGGCTTTTTAAGTCGTTTGAGCCATGTAAGTCTGTATTTCTGTCCGGTTGGTAAACACGATAACTTTTAAAAGACGCTACCAAATGTTTTGAAATTATGCATGAGTTAATATTTCTCCAAAACTACTTACGGTATTGAAAATGGACCCCGCCCCTTTTGTTACCTACCATACAAATACATCAATCTGCCCACTTTTGAAAGCGAGTTATAATATCAATTCAACCAACGCGATCGTGCCTAAGTTGGAAGTCTAGATACGCCCCTTCTGGTACCTCCCATTTAAATGTACCTTTCCGCCCACTTCAGAGATGGAGTTATAATATCAATAGCAGGATAAAGTTTTGGAGAAAAAACTGGAAGTCTAGCCACGCCCCATCTGGTACCTCCCATACCCATCAGCTGCCGCCCACTTTAGAAACTTTTATATTATTCATAGATTCAACGCGATCGTGACTAAATTCTGTATTTAGTAAAGCTCAAGCAGGACAACGTTTTGGAGAACAAATTGGAAAGCTAGCCACGCCCCTTTTGGTACCTCCCATACAAATGTCCCATTCCGCCCACTTTAGAAATAGATTAGTAATATCAATGCAACCAAAGTGATTGTGCCCAAATTCAGTATTTAGTAAAGCTAAGTCATGATTAAAATTTTGGGGAAAAAACTGAAAGTCTAGCTACGCCCCTTCTGGTACCTCCCATACAAATGTACCATTCCGCCCACTTTAGAATTTTTTTTTGCTTTACTGAGGATGAGGGTATATGTGAGTCGATTTTCCTGACTGAAACCTTCTTACTGGTTTAGTTTGATACTTGAAAGTTAAGGATACAGTATTATTGACTTCGACAATCTGTAATGAAATTTATTGCCCTGAAATGTTATGTACAAATATTTTCCCACAATTTATTTTTTTTTTAAATTTTTGTTTTACTCCAACACAGAGTTATAGAGTGTCATCTTTATGCTAGTGATGCCAAACTGATTTTAGCTTTTTTAAACTTTTTTTCTAAATTCGATTTTTGCTTTCAGCTTGAAATGTTTGATCAATAAAATCTTCTTTAGGTTTCTCTTTATATTGCTTTCAAATAAACTTTGCCTCACTTACAGAACGAAAGGCATTTGCAACAAATTTTTAGCATTTGACTTCTAAATACTTGACTACAAAGTGCTTGTAATTTGGTTAATTCACATTAGAGAAGTGTTCCTTCCTGTAATTTTTCAACATACAAAGAACAATTAAACTACTTAACAGCAGTCGTCTTTGTTAGCCCTTTGGGGTACTGAGAGAGAGAGAGAGAGAGCATTGCAAGGGACAATAGCAGTCATTCATTTCCATTGTCTCCTTCTATATTTTTTTCCAGTTACATTGTAATCTTTACTAAACATCACAACTAGAGCAAAAAAATATAAAACTTACCCTGGGCACACACACAAAATAACGAGAAAACAAAAAAAAAACACAAAGCAACTGATATGGTATGACCATTACTTACCTTCGGGTTAAGCGTAATGCATTTTGTTGGCAGACCCATATAGGTTTGAGCCTTAATTAGTGTATTTATGACAACCGTTTTGCCACCACCTGTTGGACCAACAATCATGGTCGAGTGTCGGGTCATCATAGTTTCGTACATTTGCACCACTTTATCCTCCTACCGGCGGGGGTCCGGGTATGAGTTGAATGAGATAAAAGGGAGAATAAACAGATGAAAGGAATGTTAAATTACGAGTGGTAAGATTGTACAGGTTGGTTAAGTAAAGGAGGCTGGTTGAATTGTTGTATCAGTTTCAATGAATCTAAAAAGAACTGTTGATTTTTATAACTGCTTCATTGCATAATTATTATTTTATAAGACAAAAATTCATATAATTTAACGCCAAATTATTTGCTATTTAAATGTTTTACTTTAAAATACCGGCACCTAAAAATTATCATTAACTTTTTATACCATCATCGTACTAATAATTATACTGACTGCAAAAACTAAAGGGCTGTCTTCTTTGAAAATTACAAGTGTTAAAAGCAATTAACACAAAGGGGGGTCCAACAACATCGACAACAACAAAATTACACAAATTCTGCAGCAGGCCAGTGACAATAATGTGCTCCGACAAAACCTTTGGACCAGAGGTGTTAACAAAAGAAATGTTGTAGAGGTTCTAATGTTAAAAGATCAAACACATGCATAACATTCAAATGTTTCCGGTTCCGATATAAAACTCGATTTATGTAGGAAATGTGTTACTTCAAGTGGATTTCTACTTGGCCTTTTCTGGCCGGCATTTTTTTCTTTTGTGTAAGGGAAATGCCATGGTAAAGAAGTTTCTTGGATTTCATGCATTTGTGTTACGGTCGGTCGGTTCATTCTGGATGAGCATCTCTTTGGTTCGCTTCGTTTCGTTTTTTGTTGACATCTCCTGCTGTTGCAATTTACAAAGTGTCAAAGTGTCCAAGCCTGTGATGGACTAAAGAAAAAAAAAGAACAAGAAAGGATTCCCATTTCCCTCCAGTCCTTGGCGCTGCCATTGCTGTAGGTGTTATTGTCATTGTCGGTCTTTTTCTTCTCTCAAATTTATCGCAAAATGTCAGGGATAATAATGCCAAGATTATGACATTGTTGTTAACAACACTAACGTTACATCAACCCGCCCCACCCCCATGCATCGCCATCAAATACTCTCCTTGATCAAGGATAAGGATAAGGATATAAGGGATGCAGTGGGTGTCTATATAATGTAAAATATGAAATAATGTGTAGCTGGGGTAGCTGCTGCTACTATTTTCAATGCCGGAAGGATGTTTAGCAAAATGTTTGAATGCATTCTCAAAGTTGTTTCATAGTTGCCGTTATTGTTGTGATGGAATTGTCATAGTCCTGTCCAGCTGCAGCAGCAGCAGCAGGACATCAGCCTGATGTAAAATCTCCACAGTAGTTGAGAATATTCAGGATGTAAGAAAATTGATTTTGCTATAGCAGTTATATTTTTTTTTACTACGTGAAAGAGAGGATTCAATAATTGAAAACTTAAACAAAACAAAACAAACCATATATCTGTTAAATTTTGTAGAGCAAAAAAGACGATAGTTGTAGCGAGAGCAATATTTTAACAGACTTCAGTGCAAAGTGATTTTCGCTTCTGCTGTCTTATGCAGGGGCAACTTCAACATTGATGTAATACGGCAAAGACAAATACTAATGGGTGGGAGCGGATCATGAAATGTGACCAGGACTCAAAAATAAAATAATAGATAAATGATAAATTCAAAATATATCAATTATTCAGAATATTCAAAATATTGAAACTATATTAAAAATATTCAAAAAAATTCGAAATATTAAAAATATTAAAAATTTTAAAAATATTAAAAATATTGAAAATATTAAAAATATTAAAAATATTAAAAATATTAAAAATATTAAAAATATTAAAAATATTAAAAATATTAAAAATATAAAAAATATTAAAAATATTAAAAATATTAAAAATATTAAAACATATAAAAAAAAATATTAAAAATACTAAAAATAACAAAAATATTAAATACAATAAAAATATTAAAAATATTAAAAATATTAAACCTTATAAAAATATTACATATTTTTTTTATATTTAAAAATCCTATAGATTAATATTTCTTTAGTAAAGCCTTAAACAAAACCCCAATCAACAAATTGTGCTCGAATCATCAAAACAGTGTTACTGTCAATGTTACAATTTCTAAAACAAGAAGAATGGAAACGGCATCGAGTTAAATCGTGTTACAAAAAAAAATTATTGAATGCTAACAATAACTGAATGCCATATTCGTTTTTGTGTACTCTATACTCGTGTAGTATGGTTTGCAAGACTTAACTCAACAGCATTTGCATCTTGTTTGGAGGCAGTATAAGCTGCATCTTTGTGTTGTTTTGAATATCCGCAGGAACGTGTTCAGCCTTCAAAAGAAAACAAAACAAAAACTTACCTGGTCCGACAAAAGAATATAGCCTTCATTCACCAGACACTGACGGACAGCAGCATTGAAATCTGGATAACCTACACGAGGACAATCAAGGCCGGGGAACAAATCCTGCAGGAAAGAAGAATATTTACAATTTTTTTAAGGACCTCATATAGTAAAAATTAACAACTTAAAACAACAACTCAAAAGACTAATGAACTAATTTAAAACTTCGTTATGGTCATAGACAGCAGCAAATGTTAATAATAAACACAAGATAACGAAAACCGCTAAAGTTAACTTCACAACTTGTCCCAAACTACCGCGCAAAACTTACCTTAATGAGTCCCAAAAACAAGGGCACATCTTCAAATACGAACTTTGGAAAGTTCATGTCACGCAGCACCCGCATTAAAACCACTGCCTCTGGCAAATCATCGGATTGTCGCTTCATTACGCCTGCCATGCGGAGCACGGAATTCAATGAGCGCAGACCCCAGTCGTAGTGGCACTGCTTCGACAGCTGTTCCTGGGCCAACGCATATAAAACTGTCATCTTTTTGGCCAAAACCTTTAAAAATATCATAGATGATAACACACATACACACATACGTTTTACAGTGAATTCTGTGAGGTTTGCTTGAAGTGAAGTGCGAGGTGGGGTGTAAAATTGTGGGTGAAAGTTGTAAAGAAAGCTAAAGAGTTGTATAGTTTATCAGCTAATAATATGGGAGATAGTTTTTACTATCATGTCCTAATGGAATATGATAGGGACATGGCTTAAACAAACAGCGCAAGATACACAATTTGTGTTTCATAACAAAACTTATTTAGTTTTTCGTAAAATGTAAGCCTTTCGTGCCCTAACTCCTCTTCTACCCACAGTTACCTGTTTGACCCCTCGTTGTCAAACTATAATCAACTTTTAACGCTAATTTCCATATTCTCTGTCATGGAGAAAAAGTTAATTGTTATGGTGTGGGTTAGATAACTATTTGACGTTAATGACAATGTGGTGGCGGTGATGGTAGTTATAATGGTGCTACAAATACTATGCGGACTGTGTGTGTGTGTGTGTGTAGGTGCTATGGTGCGTTTGGGTGTTAAGGCACAACGACTAAGGCTGCTAGTGATGGCGGTAACAATGACATGCCAGAAGTTTCTAATTATCTAAAGTGTAATGGTTATATTCCTTCCACCAAAAAAACAAAAACGAAGCAAACACGGAACAACCTTATGCTAATCACTAACATATGTGTATAGTGAACATTTGCAGTTTGTGGGTTATACGGAGTTGTACAGCATATTTGAAGAGCTTTTAGGGTTATTTTACATCAACTCACTTTGGCTGTTAGGAAACCATCAGAAAATAAGGATATTAAACAAATTAATTCCAAGTCAGGCTTAATGCAAGTCACTGGTCGGAATAGAGCCTTCACCGACTCGGGCAATTCAGTACGGCCGGCGTAGCCCGGGTTCATGGTTACAAATATGCCAACTTTGCGATCAATTTTGATTTCGACACCTTCAAACTGTTAAACAAATGTTTAGATATAATCAAATTCGATTATAGTTACACAAATTTCCAGGTGATATTAATACTCACCACAAATCGTTCCAGTTTCCTGATCAAAGCATTACGTATCGTCTGCAATTGTGTGGATATGACACTGAGTACAGATATATCGATACGATTGAACTCATCGAAACAACCCCAGGCGCCACATTGAGCCAGACCCGATAAGATAGTACCCACTGCCCTAAAATCCATACCTTCTCCACAATTTGTCACCACGCACAGCAAAGCCATTGCCTTGGCCAAATCCTTGGTGGTTTCTGTCTTACCAGTACCCGCAGGGCCAGCAGGAGCTCCACCCAAATTCATAAGCAACGCTTGTGTTATAGTCAAATATATGCGATCCGTCAGAGGAGTAATAACCAATCTGGAGTTTAAACCCAAATACTCGTAGCCGTAATCAAAGCGCCCAGAACATTGCACCACATAGAGGTTATCATACAGCTTCAACCAGTAGAAACGCAGTTGACTCTCCCAGCTGAATTCACCAGCATCCAAAACATTATCCCTCACAAAGCCCTCAATTATGTCGCGCGCATGTACGTCTATTGTGGCTATGGCCTTGAACTTTTTCCGATCGTTGGAAGTCAAATTCGAACGAACTTTTAACACCAACTCATCCATTTGATAATTTTGCTTGTCCAGAAAGTCCTTCATTGCTCGCAGGTTGCCAAAGTTTTGGGCCTGATTGAAAGCCTCTTCTACCTCAGAAGTCCACCACACCTGACTGGCGGCCAGGCCCACCATACTTTGATAATTCATCAGCCAATCTGGTCTAAAAGTTAAATGCAAGAGGGGGAGGGGAAGAAGAAAAAATATGTGGTTAACGCCGTAAAGTGAATGAATCAATTTTATGGTATGAAAGCGATTTCATTAAATTTTACGACACAAAATAAAACGAATGCCATATCTCCCCCCCTCTCTTCCACCAAACTTAAGTGTTCATAAAAACCAATATAGTGGTCAGAGGCAGCATAAAGCACTCTCTCGTATCGATCTCAGTAGAAGGTGGTATCGAAAACGATATCTTTTGAATGCCATTCCCCACTACCTCCACTAAAACCACAACCACCGACGAAGTCATCAGCATCAGCGGCCCCATCATCATCGTCATGGTTCGCGTCATCATCAGTGGCCCATCGGTGGAAGCTGCGTTGGAGTGGCGTTATTATCATTGGCAAACGACAGTGTTATATTGGTCTTGCGGTTAATCGATGGCAATAAAAAGATAAATCGCTTATAACGACAAAATTATTCATTGTAAGCCATAAAAATACACAAACAAACCAAATACACTTTTGGGAGGACACAAAAAGAGATGTTGCAACTGCTGTTGCCACCAACTCCGGTTAATGTTTTAAACGTAATGCTTGCCACTTACCAACTCACAGCGTATTAATTCTCAAAAGCGTACATTATACTGTACAGCGACAAAATCAGTAGGTGACAAAGGGTGTGGCAATATTTTGAAGAGGGAAATTCTCATAATTGGGAATTTCGCATAAAAAATATAAAGAGTAAACGACTAGGGGATATCATTTTTGAGTTGAGGTTAAAGAAGTCGGAGTTGGGAAAAAACACAAGTTTTAATCAAATCGTACATAAGTGTACAGAAAATTTCTATACTTGGGAATTTTTGCATCAATGTTTGATGAAATTAGGGTGGAGTTATGGATTTGAGTGTTGGCGCAGAGTTAAGCATACAAACTGACGCCTAGTAAATTGTCCCTTAATTGTATAAGATCGAAGTCCAAAGCGATATGAGATGGAAAGATAAAACTAAATTATTACGAAAAATGGCAATACAGTGCTCTACAGTGGAAAAGAAAATGGCGGTGAGAGCAGAGTTGGTATCAAAATATTAAAGAAAATTAGGAACTCGGCTCGCTTCAAGAGAAGAGTAAGGCATATTACCATAGTGCAGTGGACTGCCATAGGACTGCCATATGGAAAGCATTGAGTAAAAAAGGAGTTCCCCAGAAAATAATTCGAATCATCAGAGCTATGTACGAGGATGCAGAACTCTCAGTTCTTCACAATGGCAGCATCAGCCAAACATTTCATACTAACGCTGGAGTAGAACAAGGATGCCCTCTACCAACTGTTTACCATCGTGCTAAATGAGATCATAAGCGAAGTCTAGAGAGACGAGGAATTACATGGAGTCTCTCACGCCAACTCGAGGATTTGGATTATGCGGATGATATTTGTCTACTCTCGCACAAATTCACCAACATACAAACGAAACTAGAAGATCTAGAAAGATTAGCGGGTTATGTTGGTTGGTTAAGTCTATTCTGTTGTATGGAAGTAAAATCTGGCTAGTTTCGAATACAATCACTCAAAAACTACAGGTATTCGTCAACAAGTTCCTCACAGTCATATGCAATCTACATGGGAAGACGATAAATTAACAGCAGCAAATCGATTAAGATGGAGATGCTTTGTGGAAGCCATATGCTCCCGAGAGGAGTAATACAAACCAATCACATTTATAATATTAATAGGGATATCCATGTAAAAAATCAAGTTGGACTAATTTAATAGAGTGAAATCTTCTAAAAATTGTATTTGTTAATAAACCACAAATCTACAATATTGGAACGAAGTGCGTATGAATAATATAAAATGCGCATAACATTAATATTACTCATATGTTGTAGCGAGTACCATTAACAGTACAACATATGATTTTGGGACTCAATTCTGAGAATTCATACGCCACCATATAACAATATAACAAAAGAGCCTAAAACGTGACAAATTCCCTTATACGATACTTACTAACTTAAAATCGATATTAAATTATTATGGCATGTAACTTGACAAAACGATTTACGCAGATCTTCTTTTTTTTGGGGCTACTTTCACGTGCAGTTCTCAGAATTGAGTCCCAAATCAAAGAGCCGAAAAAGGTTGGACTGTGGTATGCAAACTCGCAACGTATTGTTATTTAGTTCAAGACTGGCATAACTCAAAAAAATCGATTCCGAGGTAAATGCATTTAAACTTTTCAATTTAATCATACCTTGCATTAAGGAAATCAAAAACACCACATGAAAAAAGATATAACGAACAATTCTACATCACCAAAAGTCACGTTTTTTGAGTTATGCCGGTCTTGCACCAAATAAGCGAAATGTGCATTGTACAATACAGCACTTCGGTCAGGGTCGTCATTCAATATTATCAGAAATGACTGTGTACATATCTAAATAAGTTTTTTATTTTTCTTTCTTTCTTAGCGCTTTGCCGACTACTATAAAATTTACTACTCTTGTAAAAATTTTCTTAAGCATATATATAAGCATTATAAAATTCGAGTATAGCTCAAAGTTTAAAAAACGACTACAGTCGAAACTCCCTATAACGAATTCCAAGGGACTGGATATTTACATCGCTATAAAGAAAATTCGCTATATAGAAAAGAAAAACAATTTTGTTCCTTTTAACATTTTTTATTTGTAGTAGTCAGTTGTTTTGGTTTGAAGTACATTGTCCCAAATCAATGAGCCAAAAATTTTGGACTGTGGTATGCAAACTCGCTACGTATCGCTTATTTAGTTCAAGACTGACATAACTTAAAAAAATCGATTCCGAGGTAAATGCATTTAAAGTTTTCAATTTAATCATACCTTGCATAGAATCAAGGAAATCAAATACACCACATGAAAAAATATATAAACACAGTAAACACAGTACATATCACGATAAGCAAAGGCAAACTGATAGCGACTGCATGAAATGTGAGGGATGGTAATGATTCCACTTGCATAGTTCGGTGGTTCCCCAAAATACACTTTGATGGTAAATAAACAATTCAAAGCATCAATCTCTGCTTGTGCGTTGTGAAAGCAACAAAGTACACACAGAGCAACAATAACAAAGCGACGACGATCTCTTTTTTTGTGTGCGTGCGTTCGGTTTTGCCTACTATTTGAATAAATTCGTTATATGGAGATTGAAATTGCTTAAATCTTGAAGTTACGGTCGCAAAAATGCTTGGTTATAAGGAAATATTCGCTATAGGAAAATTCGTAATATGGAGATTATAATACACTCATAGTAGAACCAAAACACAGTGTTCTTATAATTGCTTCGCAATAAAGAAAACTTCGTTATATAGGAGTTCGTTATAGAGAGTTTCGACTGTATTTCCAAATTAGTGCCTGAGTTTAAAAATTTTTGGGATTTTTAAACTTAATAAATTTTGAACTGTTTTCATTTCTAGGCAATATAATTTAAAAATTATTTTATAGCAGTTGCGAATGAATCCGATTTCCTATGGGATGTATCAATCATGCCCATTCTCCTTGTCCTGTAAAATATGGCACATACTGTTATAACTTTTGACAACGCATATTCTTTATTTATTGACACACGCATATACACACCTGCAGACAACTACGATTTGACATTTCATGCTTACCTTGTTATTTCGAGGTCAGTGCCGTAATCATAGATGGCTTTTTTGGTTAAATAGCGATTCGCGCGACGCATTTCATCCAAAACATCGTTCATCCAATTTTCGACACGACCCTGAGCTCGTACTGTAACCAATGCAATCCAATTCAGTACAAATCAGACATGGCAACGAACATTCATTGCCACAAATCCAATCAACCATCAGTCATCAGCAATGTGGGAGTCATCGGAGGCAACATCGGGCATATAAAAGTCACAAATGAAATGAAAGACGAGGAAAAATAAAAGATCGTAAAAATAAATGAAATAATGTGTTATTATATAACTTTTGTAATCGACCACAGTAGTAATAACAATAATAATTGTAAGTTGCAATGTTATGCTTTTGTTAGTCTGTGTGTGTGTCCATTAGACCGTATCACCTTACAGGCACACAAAAAAAAGTTCTCCGTACACCAGCGAATATGAAACATTGTTCCAAGGACATTTCAAAAAAAAAATTATTTATTTTTTTTGCCGAACGTAGGGGTCGCCTTTTTAGTTTTTTTGACTTTTGAATTAAAAAAATTGGTCTGCCACAGACAAACACATCGATATATCATACTTTAATATCTGAATGTAAATACTGAAGCTATGACAAATTTAAAAAGGTGACCCCTACGATCGGCAACAGTAAATTTATAAAAGCATTTTTTAGATAGTTGTGCTGTATTTATCGAGATACTTTCTTCGCAAAAGTTTTATGGTTTTTTGCGAGCAATAAATTTCTATCATTAGGGTGTCACATTAGGGTGGTAGGAAATTAGATTTGGGGGGTAAGTACTAGAACGGTATACTTGAGGTCAATGGACCTAAGAGCAAAAATATTGGCCTTGCTGAGACAAAAAATTCGCTGTATCAAGCTTTAAGATCGGACTGTTAATATGGAAGATATAACGAAACGAAAAAACTATTAAGGGATTGACTGAACCGAATTATCAGCAAGGTATGTTAAAGCAAAATTAATTATCTTTAAGCTAAGAAATATTGAAAAGAATTTGCTAAATTATCTGCAGCTTTGTTGAAATCTCTTGTTTGATATATTTACATGATCCTCACTCATCACTCAAACTTGAAATCAGCCAAATGTATGCACTTTGCCGCTCTCAAAATGCAGTTAGCAATGGTTAGTCATTGGAAGAAAGTTGTAATGATCAAAAAATTACATTATATACATTCGTAACTATCTTCTTTATACATTTATCTAATAAATTCCTGTTAGAAAAATTTAACGTTTTCTGGATAATTTGAGTTATGTCGTTTAAAACTTTATTCGCGGCTATTACTATTACACTTTTTAAAGAGTATAAAACTATAATTTACGAACAGTTGAGCTAATTTTCCGATGAACAGATTTGTAGACACTTAACAAATAAAATATACTTCACGATTTTCATACAGAAATCTCACAACAATATAGCCTTGCAAAATTTAGGATTTCGCAATTAAAGCCCCTTCTAGAAATTGTCACTCCTCATATATATTTAAAAGCAACTGTAACATCGAATTCCAAGTATCGCCTTCCCTTAAATGCTACCTACCTTGTCATCAATCATCTTACCCGTCCAACTTAAAGTCAGTGACATTTATTGTAATAACCAAAAATTGTACAAGCACTCCCTATCATTTCCGGGTTGTGTAACATCGATGTGGACAAAAAGTTGCCAACAAAAGCAAAATCATAACGCCCTTTCCTTCTTTATCCTTAATAATTGACGGTCATAAAAATACTCAACAAATGAACAATAATTTCACGCATCACAATAAATAAAAACAACGAACGAACGAACTTAACAAGTGTTTTATGCTGCACAATACCGTGACAGCTTTTGTTACGCTCAAAAGGGACTCTGAAGCCCCGCAGTAATTTTTTCATCCCTTACGTCTTATGTATTCGTTAGTGGGTTGCCAGTAAAAATAGTAATAAAAAATCAAAAATTTATTTCAATTTCTTCCTAATTTCTTGCCGGATTTCATTTTTTTACGGACATCCTTGTGCTTGAGCTTGAACGAACGAACGAACGAACGAATGGATGAATGAATGAACGAAAGGAATAGCATAAGAGAAAACAAGTAACAATCATTATTATTCTTTCGTCTCGTAATTTGTTTTGGAATCGTTTCATTCTTTTCGTTATAGTTAACCATTATTACTGCAGTGCACTGTATCCTGTTTCCGTTTCAATCATGACCTATCTTGATGGTGTTGTTGTTATAAGTCATAAGATATATTTCTCTTTATGAGATATAGTCAAAAATAAGAAACAAAATATGATTTCAACAACATTTTTTTTTTGAAAGAAAATGGGCGTTGTTACTTGACTGATTACAGAACATTTTGTAGCTAATTTCACAATATTTTTCTACATAAAAAAATTTAAATTTTTTTTCGTGGAATATATAAGTATTTTTGTGTTGCTAGAAATTACATGAAATTGAAGAAACTGGTAAGTGTAATTTTCTTTAAATTATTTTCTCCAAAGAACTCTAAAGAACTTTTATAATATTTGATCTCAATATATGATTTGATTGACAAACAAAACAATATATCTGCATTAATGAGATATGGAAGAGCTTCTCACATTTGGGTGAGTTGATTTGAAAACTATTATAGTAAGCGCCGCTATTGTGACAATACAGGGTGGACCAAAAGTCTTTTTTCATTTTAACGCATTAGTGACGACTGTTACCATATGGTAACGTGGACAGCGTTAGATATTGCACGCAATAAAATAAACATAAAAATAAATGTCAAGAATTTTCTTTTTTGATTTCATCAAAGCCTGCTTTGATCTTTCATTCTTGATTTACCGCTATGCGATCAGATGCCAGTAGCGAGCATGGTGGATCATTGAAAATAGGTGTTTTTTACATGTGCGCAAAACAGCAATATGGAGGGATATAAAAAGTCACTCCATATCAAGAATATTTTTTGGCTGCTTGAAGACTGATATAATAAAGACTTTTAGTTTTGGTTTTTTGAGAGGAATATGAAATATCATAAAAACGTATTGTATGAATTATTTTGTACTTGGTTCATTTTATTTACCTGTTTTAAAGCTGTTACCAAATGGTCACAGTCGGCATAACACCAGAAAAAATGGATATTTTTCTGAAATTTTTCGTCTTACTTTTTTTGTGTAAAATTTGTTTTTTAACTAATTTATATGTAGTACTGACAAAATCTTTAAAAAATTCCCATTATTTCGCTCTCGTCATTAAAGGGTTAAACGATGATAAAAACAACAACATAAAAGAATAATATACGGAAATCGGGATTTTATTTTTTCATTACATCATACATTGATACTTCATACGTTGATTATTTTGACACCGCAACAACATAGAGAGGAAACTTTCAATGACGACTGGATAGGTGTTTGGGGAAATTTCTACATTTCGTCATTTATTGGAATGAGTCCGGACTACGAGGTATCCAATTAATGTAATCTCTTTTGGATATCACGTTTTGGCCAAAAATGTTGAAAGCTACACCCAAAGAGTCATAGGAGGTGTGGCATTTTAACCCATTTTGTTGAGACAATGTCGCACCCGGTGCACGCCCCGACGGAAGACAAAGACGATGACATTAAAGATGCATTCTATAAGCGCCTGAAGGAGATATATGAAGATGCTCTTGGTTCAGCAGTCGGAAAATTCAGTCTGCACAACAATACCTCCGATAAAAGATTCAGACTGGTTAGTTTCGCGTCGGCAAGAAACATGGTTGTGAGTGGAACCAGATTCCCGCATCAAGATATCCACAAGGCAACCTGGATATCTCCCGATCAAAATGCAAGAAATCAGGTTGATCACGTGGTAATTGATGGAAGGCATGTCTCAAGCGTTATTGACGTGCGTGTGATGCGCGGTGCATATATTGACTCGGATCACCAACAAGTTGCAGCCAAGGCACACACACGACTAAGTAGTGCTATAAACACTGGTAATCAAACGCAAAGGAAGCTAGACATCACAAAGCTGTATACCACCTAGATAGCCAATGACTACTCCAACTACCTCTCTCAATTACTCCAAACAAACCCTCCTAGTTCTGATGTTCCCGACATACAGTGGTAGCATATTGCGACTTCTATGACCACTGCCGCAACGGCCGTACTGAGTTATAAAAACCACGCTCAGACAAGCCCTGGCACGATGATGAATGTCACAAAATGTCTGAGGAAATGGATGCTGCATACAAGGCAAAACAGCAGCCAATGGTGACGCGTGCAGTGACGGAGCGTTATAAAGAGAAAAGAAGGGAGATGAAACGCCTGTTCCGACGGAAAAAGCGTCTGTGGAAGAAAAGAGAGAGCCAGAATATCGAAAACTACAGGGATAGAGGTGAGGCCCGAAAGTTCTACCAAAAGGTAAATAGTAAAGGTTTTGGAACAGGGGTCCCCACCTGTAACGACAGAGACGAAAATCTGTCTCAGAGTGTGCTGCAAATATGGAGGGAACACTTTCAATCTCATCTCGTTCCCGAAGGCAACATAGGTGACGAAATCGCACCAATCGTCGACGATGAATTAGACTGTCCACCACCGAGCTAAAACGATATCAGCACGGCAATTGCACGGCTTAAAAATAATAAAGCTGCGGGAGCCGATGGACTTTCGGCAGAGCTTTTTAAAGCCAGCGGCTATGAGCTGGTAACATGCATGCACCAGCTCATAAACACGATTTGGCTCAGGGAGTGCATGCTCAATGATTGGAATCTGAGTGTCCTATGTCCCGTGCTTAAGAAAGACGATCCAAGTGTCTGTATCAACTATAGCGGGATTAGCCTTTTACCCATCGCATACAAGGTCCTGTATGTTCGGACCTGTTCGGACCTTATCAGTGTGTCCTTAGACCTGGTAAACCTGGACCGACCAGATCTTCACACTACGACAAATCCTGGAAAAGACCCAAGCAATGCAGATCGACACCTACCATCTGTTCATCGGTTACAAAGCTGCATTCGACAATCCGATACGACAGATATTGTTGGATGCTATTGACTGAGTTTGGTATCCCCGCGAAGCTAATTCGACTTTGCGAAATGACACTGACTGACACGAAGTCTTCAGTGAAAATTGGCAAAAATCTGTCAGAGCCATTTTCTACCAAGCGAGGCTTTAGACAAGGCGATAGTCTGTCCTGCGATCTCTTTAACATAGTAATGGAGATGATCATGTGGAAGACTGCAGTAAACAGAAATGGTACCATCTTCAACAAGAGTCACATGTCGCTCGCGTATGCTGATGATATAGATAGTATTGGACGTGGATTGAGATATGTTACTGCGGCTTTTTTGAGCATTGAAAAGCAGTCAGCTGAAGTGGGTCTGGTGATAAACGAGGACAAAACCAAGTTATTTGTTTCAACGAACAAAGAGTCCACTCGTCTGGGGTGCTGCGTGAACGTTGACAACTATAACTTTGAAGTGGAAGATGATTTTGTCTACATTGGCTCCGCCATAAACAAAAATCTTAATGTCAGCCTGAAAATCAAAAGACGAGTATTGATAGCAAACCGTTGCTGCTATGCGCTGAGCAAGCGATTTAACGACAAAGCGCTATCTCGAAGAACAAAGATTTAGCTCCACCAGACTCTGATCCTACCTGACTTGCTCTACAGCGCAGAATCCTGGATAATGACACATGCGGATCAATCTATTCTTGGAGTCTTCGAGAGAAAAATACTGCGAAAAATATTTGGACCCATCATCGTGAACGGCGAGTACCATCGTCGAATGAATCATGCTATATGAGCTGTACAACGACATCGACGTAGTCAAGCGCGTTCAAATAGACCGAATGCGCCGAATACTAGTGGGGGTCGGTGATACATTTTACCCCTCTATAAAAATAAAAAAATGTATGAAAACCACCTTAAGGGTTAAAAAAAGAGGGTAGATATGTTTAGAGAAACTGTTGGGTTTGCAAAAGTATTGGGGGTCGGTCATACATTATGACTCCTCTAGGGGCTGCTTTAGGGCAGTTAGAGCGGTGGGAGCAAATTTTATAAAAATTTGCTTTTGTATGGAAGCCTATTTCGTCCCCTTAATATAACAATAGTGTATGTGCTCATACACCATTATTTTTTTATTGCATATTATGAGTCTCCATCATTGATTCTATGCCTGGTCAAAATTTCGTCAAAATCTACTTCCACAAAGTGCGTCAAAAGGTCAATTGAAATAATAGCGTATAATTGCGTGTTTAAAATTTTCCATTAATAATAGTGTAAGTTAAGGTATGGTATTTTAATAAGTTGTTACTCTGAATCTAGTTTCAAAGAAAAATAGTGTATAAAAAGCATACACTATTTTTATTATTCAAAGCAGTTCATTTTCATAATAAAATAAAATTGAAAAATAACGTATAGTGATATACACTATTTTTCAACAATATATTATTTGGAGTCAATCCGTATGACACTTATACACTATTTTATTTTATTTTACAAAAGTTATCTGTGTGTTCTACGGTGACATAAACAATAGTTTAAAATCAGTTTACACTATTATTGTCGACTGTTTGATAGATTGTAGAAGTTGCTGAGAGAAGACATAGACTGTCCAATTGTGGTTTTGATAGTGTTTATTTCGCGAAAATAATGGATCTACCAACATTTGGTGAGTATTTACTGTGAAACTGTAATAAGTGTATGTCGTATAATGACTATGTAAATGGTGACGCTGAGGCCAAATTTGGTATATCATCAGATTTATCAGATGAAACTATTCCGGACGAAGAAGATTTCTCCGCAGGATCTTCGGACGATTATGTTCCGGAAACAGATGAAGAGGAAGAATCAGATGCTGAGTTGGAAGTAGAAGAATTGGACATAGTCGCTATGGCAAGGGAAGAGAACAATGAAGTAGACAAAGACATGGATAGTCTGATTACAGACTTCGCCAATAACGAGGAGGTAGAGCTCAAAACTCTTACTCGGAAGAGGAAGGTAAAATCCGAACGGAACGACTTGGGTTATTTATGATTAATGGCATCTATTTATATTTACGATTATATTACATGTTACAAACGAAGACGCATGAGTGGATGCAAAATATTCGGAAGAAAAAAAGGCAGTCAGGAAAAGCTTACGTGACCAAAAGAGGGAAATTAATTAAGGAGCGACTGCCGAAATCGTTGAACTGCAATTGTCGGCACAAATGCAATCAGCAGATTAACAATGAAGAACGTATAGTGATCAACGCCGAGTTTTGGGAACTTTCAGACTACGCAAAACAACAATTGTACTTAAGGCAGTGCATACAAATTAAGAATTGCAAGAGGGCTCTTGTTCGCGACTCTCGAAGGGAAAAGACTCTAACATACACTCTGAGGTCTAAACAAGTATGCAAGCAGTTCTTTCTGAAAACACTGAATATATCTGATGGAGCAATTTCGGTTTTCATCAAGAAAAGTGAATTTCAAGAATTTATAGATAAACGGGGACACCATGGCCATCATCAAAAAATTGATGTAGAAAGTAAAAGAATCATTAAGGAGCATATTGAATCGTTTCCGGCTGTGGAAAGCCACTATACTCGATCGAAATCAAAACGCTTATACCTTGCTTCTAATTTAAACATTTCAAAAATGTTTCAACTCTTTAATGAAAAGCATGGAGACAATTCGATTAAGGAAAGTATGTACAGGCGTATTTTCAACAACGAATATAATTATTCTTTTCATAAGCCGAAGAAGGATACATGCTGCACATGCGAACGATATCGTAACTCTGATGACAAGGAGATCTTGCAGGAAGCGTATAATGAATATATTAAAAATAAGAAGAGGGCTAGGGAGGAAAAGGAGGCAGATAAAGAAGAGGCAAAAATTAATAGCAAATTGAGGGTATTTACTTTTGACTTACAATCTGTTTTGACAACCCCATGCAGCAATGTAAGCTCACTGTATTATTCAAGGAAGTTTGCTAGTTTTAACAATACCTTTTTCGATCTTGCGTCGAAGGAAGGCTACTGTTTCTTGTGGGATGAAACGCAGGGACAAAGAGGTTCGGACGAGATTGGGACCACTATTATAAAAATGTTGAGTTCATTTGACGAACATGTAACAGATGTAATTTTGTATTCTGATTGTTGTGGTGGGCAGAATAGGAATCGTTATATTGCAGCGGTTTTATTTTACGCAATTCGTAAATTTAATTTAAATACGGTCACAATTAAGTATTTAGAGAGTGGCCACACACAAATGGAGGCCGATTGTATGCACTCGACAATTGAACGAGCCAAACGAAATATATCCATTTACTCTCCCGAGGAATGGCCAACGATTTTGCGGTTGTCCCGAAGAAAACAACCGTACATTGTAAAAAGAATGTTCTGGTACGACATTTATGATCTCAAGGAATGGTTCAGTAGATTAGGCCACACTTTCAAAAAGAATAACGAAAACAACTCGGTGAATTGGTTGAAGATTAAGCAAATTAAAGTGGAGAAAGTTAATCCTAATTTGCTGCTCTATAAAGAGAATTGGGACTCCGAGTGGCAAACAATTGACATAATGGAACGAAAGAGGAAGAATTCAACCACTAATAACATTGGTACCCGAAATTTGTGCCCTAAATTGAAGCAACAGCTTGCCATATCTTCTTTGAAGTACAATGATCTCAAGGAGCTGTGTACCAAAAATGTCATTCCCACAGAGTTTCATTCTTTTTACCTTAATCTCCAATCCGGGGGAAATCGAAATTGCTTGGATGAGCCTGATGTGGATGAGGATATTCCTATAGATGAATATTAATTAATATTCGATTTTATTTATGTATTTTTTTAATTAAATTGCATTAACAACGTTTCTTTGACAAACCTAAAAATAACTTTGAACTATAAATAGAATGTTGTTAAGCACGAATACAATTTGAAAGAATTTTGTGATAAATGGCGTAAACGATTCAAATAAAATAGTGTATACCATACAAAATAAAATAGTGTATAATGATTTTCATACATATTATAAAACAAATAAAATAGCGTAAGTGACATCATGGTACTTTGAGTCCCTCTTATTTGGAATTACAGCAATTGTAGATTAATTTAATATCATCTACTGGTAGCCTGACTATTCCACCACATATTAAAATGACCAAAACTTAAAAAAATCGATTATTTTCTGAAATATTGCTGTTTTCCCAGATGTTTAATAACACAAAAACTTTAAACTCGATTTTCTCAAAACACCAAAAAAATTATACACTATTGTTTTATTAAGGGGACGATTTAGGGGTTGAAGAAGTGGGGTATGTATGATTGGGAAAAATGGTAGGTGGAATAAATTACTTGGGGTCAGTTACTTTTTTGAATACTCTAGGGGCGATTCCGGGGAAGTCGCGGGGGTTGTTGCAGATTTTTTTCCCCAATACGAAAAGTTTCTCGTTAATAACCGGTGGCTCGATTTTTTGATTTTAGCCCCATGGTTTCATGGGAAAATTTTTTAGAATTCATCGCAAATTACGATATATTTTAAAAAAGAATTTATTTGTTTAGTACAGAATTTAAAAAAAGGAGCTTTGATAGCCGTTTCGTGGTTAATCTGTTTCGTTTTACACTTACTATTGCACCCTCTTTGGAAAAAAGTCGCTCTGACGGTACAGATGTACCAATCAAAAATCAATATTCAGCATTGACAAAGAAGCTCAGTTCATCTTGAGGAAGTGTTGAGTCATTGTTCTTCCTTCTTCCTGTGTGGGCCAAAGATTTATGGTGCGCCTATAAATCATATTCAGGATCACCAACAGAAGACGTTTCACTGCCGCTCCCAATGCTGTTAATAACTAGGGTCGCAGTTCAAGGACTTTCGTCGTTAGCCGACAAAGCTCAATGAATACCCTTGGCGGCTGGCGACGTATCTGTTTTGTTTCTGGATATCTATCGATTATTATTTGGAATAATCGTTTAATTTAATTAATCGAAGCAGAACTCACAATACAATTAAATCGTTAATTGTAAGAAAATAATCGATTATTACCAATTTTTCGATAATCGTGCCATCACTAATTATAACCAAAAATTGTAGTGAAATGGTCACACTCATCCCAATGGAATTGCACTCTTCTGTTTTGGGTGTTGAATTTGAAAATATATACGGCTGCTCCCCAAAATCAATTTTTTAGATGTTTTTTTTTCGTTCGTAGATCAAATAATTGTTTTAACCAAGTGTTTGAGCTCCTCGATAGCATGTATTAAAGGGAAATACTACATAATAAAATAAATTTACTTCATTCTGCATTTGACGCTAAAAAATAACAAGCAAATGTCAATTTCCTCCCTTTAGCTACACAGCCGACCATCGAACTCCACCCCAATTTGTCCAATTAACAACATGGCCATTTCTCCTGAATAGAGGAAACGGAAACTTCACAAATTGTTCAATGATTATTTGGACAAACGTTTGATTTTAATGATTGTTTCCTTTGCCTTCCTTTTCTTTGTTATTTCTTATTGTTACTTTTTTTCATTGATATCATCATTGTAGGTTTTCGTTTTTTTTTTCACAACGCTTTTGTTAGCGTCGACTTGTTTCGCCAATATTGGGGTAATTAGGTCCGTTAATAATATTTATTTAAGTAGACTCATTAGATGATTTACATTAATTTGAAAATTACTTGTAATTTTTTTTATTCTTTGGTTAGAAAATTTTTAATTTATTGTGATTTTTAATTTGTTTTTGCACAATTTTAATTTCATCAATAACTTTCTATGGTCTTGTCAATTAGCTTAAATCTATTGATGCATAAAAAGTACTTAGACGACCGTAATGAGGTTTTAAATTGGCGGTCATTGCAAATTTAATGAAATTATTAAATTGCATCGCTTCGTTGACTTAATTGACGGAAAATTTATGTTATTAATTATGAATGTTTTGGTTTGTTGATTATAGCAAACGAGAGTATTCATAAATGGTAAAAAGTTCATACAGAACTTGCATTTACACAACACCTCTCAGAAACAGCAATCCAATTCTTGGTAAAATTCAAGAAATTACTGTGAGCTGTAATTGCATAAAAGCCATTCATTTATATAATGATTATATATAAATCCCTATATGCAATGAATACATTTTAAATGTATCTTCTTTCGTCTACCATCTTCAGTAAATGCAAAATTATTAATTAATGAACAAAAATTGCTTAATTTCATGTTTCACCAACAACAAAACTACTCCTTGTTGTAGAGCCACTGTTGTGTTCTGCTGCCTCATGTTTTCACAGAACACAACTTGAAATCGGCCAGCGAATGCAATTAATTTAAGCAAATATAGAATAACAGGAAGAGCCGCACACAATCACGGCAGAGCATCGTCGAGAGCAACAAAGAAAACATAAATCCAGCAAGAGAAAAAAAGAACGAAATGAAGCAAAATTGTTGCCTCGATGAGTGGAAAAAAAATTAATTTTGAATTTTGCAATCAGTGATGGTTGAGTAACAATAATAATGTTACAATGCCAACACCACCATCAGAGACAGAGCGCACCAAAATGATACTCCACACACACATACACACACACCAAATGGTCCAAAGGCAATCACACATCCACCATCGTTGTGGACATCACTCTACAACACCCGTCCCGCACTATCAGTGATAAAGGAATCAATGGGAGTGGAATTGGAACTGTTCAGTGCATAATAACAAAAGTGCGTGACCAAATGCGCTGGAGTGTCCAATGAGGCATGGACAAGGCATAGACACGAAAGACAAGCTGGAAAGGACAAGGGTATCGCGTATTGCGTTACGCAAAGGATGCAAATGATGATGATTATTATTATGATTATTACTCAGCATTTTTTATTTCATGAAAATAAATCGAAATTAACAAAAATGGATAAAATGCTGAATACAAAAATAATCACAATTAAACAGAGTCTTGTAGCAATACAGTGATTTTTTCTGAGAGCGAGCCACAGCATACTGGCAATGAAGTGAAAGGGACCAGACTCGAAAATTTACGAAAGTCTTTGAATTGTATGGGTTTTTTTTTATTTAAATTTTTTGGAATTCTTCTAATTTTTTTAAAGAAATTGAAGGAATCGGACTGCAATTTAACGAAAATCCTCGATTTATTTTAAAATCTTTGGATTGATTAAATTCTTTGTATAAGGAACAATCTCTTAGCACACCAAAGGATACCGAAAAGCGAGTAATTAAAAAATTTGATTATCTGACGCCACATGGAAAGTAATTCAAAGAAACCAACTCAAAGCATATGTAGCTAAGAGAGTGATAAAAATTAGCACGTAAGGATAAAGAAAATATATGCAAAACTTGGCAGTCGAGGCCGAGAATACAACTTCGAAAAGAGACATTGAACGTTTGTTAGACCGAAATTTCAAAAGAAATAAGTCAATAAGAGATCTTGAAGGCAACTTGTAAACGGAACTGATTAAATTCTCAACAGATGGAGAGAGCACTTCGAAGAGATAAAATACATAGTACCGTAACTGAATCGCCACAACAATGAACCTAGCCGAATATCACCAGAGCCAACTATGCAAGAAATAAAAAGCGACTGATAACAAAAATCCTGGAGAAGGATGAAAGAACGTTATGCGACAATTGGCGACTGCTAAATACAATCTACAGAATGTCGACTGCATTGAGAGCAAACAACGTGACGAACAAGCCGATTTTCGCCCACAATGTAACTGTATAGACCAATTCAATACATTACGCACCATAAAAGGAAAGTCTATTAAATTTAAGATTCCGCTCTATTTACTATTCATAAATTTAAAAAAATCCTTCGAATCGATCAAACGTAACGCGATTTGGAAGGCTTTAACAGACAAAAGAGTGTCAGAGAGCGACTGTGAAGAGGCTGCCCGCTATCTCCACTTTTGCAGTTTGCAATAAGAATAGAGGAATCGACCGCTACCTGGCAGATATGAATTCGTCAACAATTTATGTAACCTGGGCTGCATAATGTCAGATAATGGTGGTGGTATGAATGATGATGTATTTAACATACACAGTAAAGCACGGTCAACTTATGATAGTGAAATCTAGATAATATCGAACGCAACTACTCGAAAGCTACAGGTCTGTGTTGATAGAAGTCTGCGAAATATTCACAAACCATCAGCAATGACAACTTATGGCGACTAGCTACTGAAGAACCAATTTTGCGAATTTCCAAAGTCTTGGGAAGAAATTATTTTTATTATATTGTCATAGTTCGGTTTGAGATCAGTTCTATTGGCCATTTTTTATTATTACCAAAAGGTTTTTATTCAAGAATTTGTGAAATGTATTATGTTGACAGCAGGTTAGGCGTATGACGTCATTTCGACATTAACCACAATGTCTCGTCAGCGCCCTTTGCTGTACCTTCTCCTCTATCATCACAAACCTTAAGAGAAGAAAGCATCTTAAAGTTAATGAGAACTTTTCCCAACGGCCAATATAATACACACACAAGCACTTGCCTATGCATGTGTCCATCGGACACAATTGCACAGGAGTTTTGTTGTTGACAAAGTGACAACCCCGTTCTGCGTACCGTCAGTGTATCATCGTTCTTGATTTTGTTTTTTGTTGATCTGTAAAGAATTATGATATTGTCATAGTTTGGTTTGAGATCAGTTTCACAAACTCTTGAATAAAATCCTATTGGCAATAATAAGTGATTGCCAATAGAACTGATCTCAAACCGAACTATGACAATATGACTAATGACAATTCATAACAAATCAACAAAAAACAAAATCAAGAATTAATTTTATTGTCAAAATAGAGTAAGATTAAAATTTAGTGTTAAAATCCTTTTCTCCTAAGTGGAGTAATAAGTAACAGAAAATTATTTAATGCGATAGAAATAAAAGGGATCAGACTTCAACATTTCAAATATTCTTTGATTTTTTTTAATTCTTTTTAAACCTTTGAATTCTTTTAGTTCTTTTATGCATTTTATGAACTTTATGAACTTTATGAATTTTATGAATTTTATGAATTTTATGAATTTTATGAATTTTATGAATTGTATGAGTTTTATGAATTTAATGAATTTAATGAATTTAATGAATTTAATGAATTTAATGAATTTAATGAATTTAATGAATTTAATGAATTTAATGAGTTTAATGAATTTAATGAATTTAATGAATTTAATGAATTTAATGAATTTAATGAATTTAATGAATTTAATGAATTTAGTGAATTTAATGAATTTAATGAATTTAATGAATTTAATGAATTTAATGAATTTAATGAATTTAATGAATTTAATGAATTTAATGAATTTAATGAATTTAATGAATTTAATGAATTTAATGAATTTAATGAATTTAATGAATTTAATGAATTTAATGAATTTAATGAATTTAATGAATTTAATGAATTTATTGAATTTATTGAATTTAATGAATTTAATGAATTTAATGAATTTAATGAATTTAATGAATTTAATGAATTTAATGAATTTAATGAATTTAATGAATTTAATGAATTTAATGAATTTAATGAATTTAATGAATTTAATGAATTTAATGAATTTAATGAATTTAATGAATTTAATGAATTTAATGAATTTAATGAATTTAATGAATGTAATGAATTTAATGAACTTAATGAATTTAATGAATTTAATGAATTTAATGAATTTAATGAATTTAATGAATTAATGAATTTTTTTTAATTCTATAAATTTATATGTGTCACATTTTATGAACTTAATGAATTTTATGAACTATAAACTTTTGCAAATTGTACGAATTCTTTGAATTCCACAAATTCTACATATTAGTTCTATGAATTTTATAATGAATTAGACAAGTTTTTGAAAATCTGTATTGGCGGTTTAGTCCAACATCTGGTCACCTCCATATCTTCAATAGATATTGAGTCAAATCGATTGCTGTGAAGAAAAGTAACTACGACAACAACAACAACAACAGCAGCACATCATTTACTTACCATTTTGACGAAAATCCAAAATCTCACCCTCAGTGTCAATCATGGCATTGACGACGCTCAATGTGGCGCTTTCCTTAATGATTCGCAACGACTTTACATTATCGTACATCTGTGCAACGCGTTCGGCAGCAATCATGGAAATTATGGAATAAATTGAATGGAAATGAAAGAAAAGGGCAGATGAATATAGTGTGGAAAATGAAATCCATAAGCGGCAAACAGATTTAAATGTAAATAAAAACGAAGGACGACCGAAAGGACTCTCATCTGTGTAAGGGGCTTGTGTATATTTTTTTTTTGGTTTGTTAAAACAATTCGTTGATTAAGAGTTTAATAACCAAAAGTCGCATATTGGAGGTAGAATGAAAACAGGCGGACAAAAATACACAATAAATGGTTAATGAAAGTTTTACGAAGAAAATCCGAAAAAAAACAAAGTTATTATTTATTGCTTTTACCTACGCTGTCCTGGGCACGAACCAACGAAATTAAATTTTGGTATATTTCATATATCATGGCAAGGCTGAATGAGTACGAGGAAAGGCACTGTGGTGCGAAGAGTGACTTAATAACATTAAAGTCTTTTAAAGGTAAAATTTTTATTTGCATTTTTGGCAGAATAGTGGCACCACATTAAAATTTTAGTAAAAAATTTAGTTCAACAAGAACACTAAGTTGTATTATTTTCCAGTAGCAATATTTCCCTTCGCTCAAGTCACTTGCAAAAGTTTTTCGTAGATACCTTGCAACCCACCGTTGGTAATTTGCACATATGTTGCCAAAAGTAAAACAACAAAAGTAGTGATTATAGTCACATCGGTGATGATATTTAATAATAACGATTTACTTGAGATGATAATGGTCACGTTGATGATGTGTCATTTGGGTCCATCCAACCGACTCCATTAACCACAGACCACCACCAATCCGGCAAGCGGTGCCAATGATACTTATCAACAGTCGGCACCATAGTCATCACAATATCACACCTAATTCATGCATAGGATAGATGTGTGTTTGATACAAGTGGGTGATATCACACCATATACGCAAACCAACAAAGTTACACTTCATAAAAGAAATGACACCATGCGTGTGAGTGGTGAGTGAGTGAGTGTGACATAAGCGTTGGGGGTCCCCTTCGTTACAAGAGAGTGTGATGTATACAACATTTTTGCGGTGGATGCTAGATGTTTTCCCGCAACTTAACCTTACCTTTATTATGTGATTTTGTACAGCTGTGGGCTCCGAACTGCCCAATATAGAAAGCAGCTCATCAGTCGATATGAAATAGAATCTGGGGAAAATGCGTCGTTTTGATTCCAGATATTCATTAAGTGATTTCTGGCAGTTTTCTAGGCCGAGACTTAGTCCTTGCATTTCGGGCAAACGACCGGGGATGGTGCAAAATGGTACCACCAAAGGATTCTTGGCACAGTCAATCATTATCTAAAGGACAAGAAAATTAAAGAATATGAAACACAAGACTAAGTCAATATTAAATAATAACATGTGAAAATGTTAATACGCAAAAAAAAGAAAGGGTGTTCTATTAGGTTTATAGAAATGGTCAATTGACAAGAGACAAGAATTACAATGAATTCAAAATTTTCGGATAGCTTAAGACTATGCCGAGTACTTAACAGCTCGAAGTAATCATTTGGTATCCCATAATATAAAAATAGGCCTAACCCAATTGGTAACAACTATATGGTTTCGTCTATTCCGTTTAATATAATTTGCATCAGCAAGTATTCCATATCAATAAACTACAGATAAATCTGATTTTAGAAATTTTTGTGCCTTTCATAATCGCCCTTAAGATTTGTAAAAAAACCAATGAATAATTAATCTTTTAATTTTATAAAGTGCATCTACAATTTCAAACTTTTATGTATTTAACTTGTTAAGATCTTTTCTAAAAATTTCGTCATTACAAAATTTCCAAAATTTCTATCACCCTAATTCACACCAGTCTTTACAGCTTCGCAGGGACACTTATAAATATAATCAAATAAACAATATAACACCGATGAGAGAAAAAAAACGAATCACATCAAGTCAAACAATATATCAAAGCAGTCGGTAATAATGTTTAGATGCACGTATATATTTCTTGTATGCTCCAGTGAGCATTGCGGCAAATGTTGCAAATCTAATGAAATCAAGTGCCAACATTGGAACTACGAACACACAGCCATACAAACACACACACACACATAAGTACAGTGAAACTTCGATATTACGAACTTCGTTATAACGAAAAACTCAATATAACGAATTTTTAGCTGAGACCCTTGAAAAAACCTTTTTATTGCAAAGTTTTTCATACAAAAATGCTCTATAGCTATAAGGAAAAAATTCTGATCTATAAAGCCTCTATATAGCGAAGTATTTTTTCAAAAGCCTCTATACAACGAAATTATAATTGAGTAATACATACATATAACATTTTAAGTGTGTAAGTCATTATCAAAAGCCTCTACATAACGAAGTCTTGAACTATAGTCTCCATACAACGAAGTCAGAATAAAGCATAAAGCAAAATTAAATTTTAAGCAAAACGGGGAATTCCCTTTTAAAACCAACGAAAGGTAAATGTCTTTGCAGGTTAATATGTAAAGCGCCACAAATTACATAGTCAGTTCTGTTTTGGTTCTTTGTCAAAATGAGTGTATTAAAGCGTAAATCAATTTCTATACGAGAAAAAACAAACAAAAATTACACAATATTTTACTAAAATGTAATAAAATAAAAAAATAATAAAAACTTAATTTTTTATTTACCTCTTAAATAGTTAATTTTTATTATTATACTAGCATTTTCGTGTAAAATAGAATTCGGACAAAAAAAGACTATAGTTATAACGAATTTCTTTCGTATTTCTTTAAACTTCGTTATACCAAGGTTTCACAATGCATATGTATAACGAATCAATAGCTATAACGAAGTATTTTTCGGTGCCCTCTAGATTCGTTATATCGAAGTTTCACTGTATATTGAATTCTATCGATATGTTAGAAGCCAATCGTTGCGAGTCACCTCGGTGAAAAGATGAAAGCATCAACAACAACAAATGTTACACGACAAAACAAATCAAGTTTAGTTATTGTGTTGCTAGGAGTAAATACCCTACGATGGTCTGGTGTTGCGTCAGGTACTGAAGTACTCTAACATAGGCAGGATAGATATAGTATTGTGCAAGTAGGTAATGTTGTTAAAATGTTGTTTTCTTTTATTAATTCTGTTTGAATAGTTTCTGAGTTAATCCGTTACAAAAATTCCCAACATTCGGTTGATGGGGGATGTTAAAAATGTATTCAAATTCTTAACTTTGATCCGCTAATCTTAAATTTGCGATCTTTAATTATGCGATCAGTGACACGCACTAGAATTTGGCTGTGATTCTAGATGTCACTTAATCTTAATCTATGAGGTAACATAATCGATCGGTTACCTGGAGTCTCTTCAAAGGCGCCAAAAACTCTGCCCGAACTAAAGTCTCAAAATCGTGTCTACAAGCTCAATTTAGCACTTCAGACCGCCTAATCAAATAATGTGCGCGGCGAGGAAAGTGCGTTTGGACGGAAAACATGGCCCCTGAAGCCCAGACTGCTGTCGATACACACAGGAGTAGATATCTGCACAGGATTGCAAACCAGACTTCAGGGAATGCCCATAAAACCACAGACCCTCTAAGACATCAGCATGGGGAACTGGCTTGTTCGAGAAGCGGCAATTGGAAATATGGTCCGACTACTATGCCGACATACCGTCAATTCCGCAACCTACAACTGTCTGGCAATGGCACTGCTCCTCTCATGAAATTATAGCTGTCCGCGTGTCCAGTTGAAACCGATATAGCCGATGCTATTCGTTCACTGAAACTCGGCAAGACAACATCTACCCCGAATTGCTTAAAGCCGATCCAACTCTCAGCGCATCCATACCCATTATCGAAGAGTCTTGGTTACCCCGTCATAATTAAGTTGCCAAAAAAGGGAGATCACACAGAATATAAAAACCAAACAGGCATATCCCTCTTAACTACGGTCAAACAGGTGTTATCCACAATAAACCACGCGAGGCTGCCATCCTCGCATGCAGCAGATCTTCGCATTGAACGAGCCGGTTTAAGACCACACAGATCTTGCACTGATCATGTTAACAGTCTATGAATCATAGTGGAACAATCGGCGGAATAGCGATCCTCACTATATCTAATTGTCATAGACTACGCGAAAGCATTTGATACTCTTCATCATTAGGCGATCTGGCACGCTCTCCAATGTAAAACAGTTCCACATGAATTGATTGACCACATTAGAGCTTTGTATCAGAATTCAACAAGCCGAGTGCTGCATGAACGTTTGTTGAGCAACCCATTTGGTTTAACCACTGGACAGTGATGTATTTTATCACCACTGTTATTATACCCTCACCCTACGAGTGGAGGAGACCATATATTACTTGATTCAACCCAAAAGTGTAACACATAGAAGGAGCCACTTTAGACCCTAGGTTTCTTTGAACCAAATTCGATTCATGACTTTTAAGTCATTTGGGCCATGTCCGTCTGTCTGTCCGGTTGGTACACACGATAACTTTCGAAAGACGCCATCAAATGTTTTGATATTTTGCACGAGTTAATATTTCCCCAAAACTACTTACGGTATTGCAAATGGGCTTCATGGCCCCTCCCCTTTTGGTAACTCACATACAAATAATATCAATATCTTTTCGCCCACTTCAGAGATGAAGTACTAATATCAGTACATCCAACCGATCGTACCCAAAATCTGTATATAGTAAAGCTAAAGCAGGATAAAGTTTTCGAGAAAAAAATATGGGAGTGTAGCCACGCCCCTTCTAGAACCTTGCATACCCATCTGGTGCCGCCCACTTTAGAAATCGATTAATATTAGTTATACACCCAACGCGATCGTGCCCAAATTCTGTATTTAGTAAGCTAAAGCAGGATAAAGTTTGGAAAAAAATTTTAAGTCTAGCCACGCCCCTTCTGGTACCTACCATACAAATGTACCTTTCCACCAACTTCAGAGGTAAAGTAATAATATTAATATATCTAACGCAATCGTACCCAAATTCTGTATTTAGTAAAGCTGAAACGGGCACCTCACATACAAATGTACCACTCCGCCCAGTTTAGAAATCGAATAAAAATATCAATATACTATAGAATTTTATGTTTTATTAGGGTGAGGGTATATATAAGTCGGGTTTCTTGATTGAAACTTTATTACTGGTTTAACATCGTACTTGATTCGGTCATTCAGAAAGCAACACGCATTATAAGTGGCCTCACATGGGGTATAAATGGTCGACTGGAAGATTTGGACTATGCCGATAATATAGGTCTGCAAACCCACAATTACTCTGATATATCAGCCAAATTTGATCAAGCACACCATATAGCTTCCAATGTTAGACTGCATATTAACATCGGCAAGGCAAAGGTTCTACGCATTAGCACGGATAATCTCTCCAATTTCACTGTCAACAATGTGGACTCAAAGATGTTCAGTCTTTTTGCTTTCTTAGAAGCGTTATATATACCACCAGTGGCTGACGTGAAAATCGCATAAAAAAAGCCAAATCAGGCCTTTGGAGCACTGAAAAAAGTATGGAAATTCCCAAAATCCACTTTAAAACCAAACTCTGAATGTGAAATCTACACTCCTATACGGCTATGAAGCATGGAATTGCACAGCAGGTGGCATACAATCACTGGAAATTTTTGTAATCGTTACCTGTGAAAGATATTGAAAATTTTTTGGCCAAATGTAATTTCTAATCAAGACCTCTGGCAAAGAACTGACGAAACATCAATCCGCCCCGAAATTACGAAGAGAAAATGGAGCTGGATCGACCCCAGAACGATATTTCTAAGATGAAAATCGATTGGAAACCTCAAGACAGCAGAAGACGAGACAGATCAGCCAACACATGGAGAAGGTTATTTGAATTCGAAATCAAAGAAACTGGAATGATTTGGTTCAAAATATAACTTATGGCGCAAGATAGATCCCGATGGAAGAATTATGTTATTTTTTATTTTACGTTTACAATAAATTTTTAAACATCCTTCCTAGAACATTGCTAAGCAAGTCAATCAGGAACATATAGTATGTAGTAAATAATAATAAATGTAGTGTACAGCATCGCAATGTCTACCAATATCGCAACTACAATTCTTATCTGGTGTAACATTTTATTTGTTGGAGAGCACACAGGGTTAATCAATGGGCGAACCAACACCATACATTACATGGGATGCATAAATTTAAAATCATTTTCTCTTTACCAAGATCGAAAATAAATGAAAAACAATGCCTTTGTTTAAGTATATTCATTTTCTCTCTTAACACTTGCAACAGATTGTCGTATCGATTTTTTTTTGATAAAAGTCACACTGAAGGCCATCAGTTCCCTGCAATCCGCATCTGTGTACCAAGTTGAGCTTAGCATTAAGTATGTCACATACATATATACCTTCACTTACGTCTGTACATGTTAGCACGTGTATTAAATCATACTTATATTCAATATGAGTGCATATATGTAATGTAAATGTGTACCGTATGAACCAATTATAATGAAGTCGGGAATCTGTGCTGAGTGTGTCGCTGTACAGTTGTATTAATGAATGTTTTCTGTTGATCGAAATTTGTTACCTGTGTGTTAGTGATTATGTTTGCTTACGCAAATTATAATGAGCGTAGTATTATTTTCATTCCAAATAACTTTTGATATTGCAAGGTGAGATTTAATTATGTAGGATACATATAAGAGTACTGGAAATGGCAGAGAAAATAATATATCGTCGGCTTAATGTGTAAACCTGCTAAATCGACTTTTTAAGTAAATTGAGATTTTGATGCCGTGTGGAAGAGAAAGAAACGCCTCGTTGACCAACATGTAGTTTTTTTTTCAATTTGAGTCTTAAAGTGTGTAAAGATGTTTGATAAGAAAAATCGCTAAATCCTAAATTTAAATATAATAAGTTTTTTGTCTCTCCTGTAAAATGTGCTGAAAGGAAGTAAGCAGGTTTGCATAATAAGTCGACGATATTATGAATTTTTTATTATACCGCAAAAACTATTTCAAAATAATCTTTGAGAGCATTTAAACGGAAATTAATCATAAGGATATTAAAATCATATTTTACTTAAATATATAATTTTCAGTTTTATTGAAAGCTAATTTAATAGATGTATATAGATCACTATGAAACTATCACAACAACATTACGTATGTACATGAGATAAACTTCTTAGTGTTTATTATTGTATGTTGATCTGGGAATCATTTGAGACTTAGCACCAAAATAAAGTAATTGCAATTTTTCTGTAAATAATCAAATAATATTTAAAACAAAAACAAGTGTTTAATGGAAGATTTTGTTTCAATTAAATGCCAGTCATTGACAACAACCTATTTTTAGAATCGATTATCATTGATGATGATATAACGTGCTGCAGCAGTAACCTTAACAAATTGTTTTAAATCACTATTACTGTGTAGTTAAGAGTTTAAGAAATTGATGAACTTTCCAGAAATTGCTTCAGACTTATTACATCGCTGCCATGAATAAGCACAGATAAGAATCTACGGCAACGGCAAAATAATATAGCTGACCTTTGATAATTTTGCATTATCGCCGCCACTTGCAACTGTAGCATTTGCAGCTATATACATTTTGTTGTTTTTTTCATTTTATTATGCATAGCAAGTAAAGGTGTCTAAGCAGCAGCATCTGTAATTGATAGGGAGTGCAAAGAAAGGTTAATCCGATTGTAGGAAATTATCACTTTCTCAGGCCTGAACATCTGTTTTGCACAGATTAGATTGTAAAATTGAATTCTATGGCAATTATTTGTCGCTGATTGCATTTGGGGGGTATAAATAGACCATGTAGGCAGATAGTCTGGTATGATTTCGCAAGATGAAGTCGTTCACAGCAGTCGCCTTTGTAGCAGTGGCTCTTTGCGCCTTGGTCTCGACCAAAAGCATTGAACCGAAATTTGCCGACAAGGACTTTTTGGTAAAGCAAAAGTTTATTCTGGACATTTTCCAACACATCTACCAGGATGATATTTTTGTGACCAAATTCGACGATAGCTACACCACGTACAAGCCCTACGAACACTTGGATGACTACAACGAGGTCGAGAAGATTCAGCCATTCTTTGAATTGTTCCAAAATAAACCTTTCCAAGATGATGAAATATTTTCGCCCATCTATGAGCGCCACAGCGAATATGCCCACGGCCTTGGTCGTGTGTTCTACTATGCCAAGACCTGGGAAGCCTTTACTCATGCTGTCTACTGGGCCCGCATGAACGTGAACAAGCAGCTGTTTGTGTACGTCTTGAATATCGCTACTGCGTTGCGCGATGATCTCCAGGGTGTTGTTGTGCCCGCCATCTACGAAATTCATCCCTGGCACTTCTATGATGTGGAAACTTTGGAAACCGCCGAGCGCTACCAGATGCATGGATTCCATAACGTCAAGAAGCTAGACAACATTTACAATGCCGTCATCAAGTCCAACTACAGCAATGTATATGGCGATGTAAACTACGAAAACAACTTGGCCTACTTTACCGAAGATATAGGTTTCAACGCCTTCTACTACTACTATAACGTCGATTACGCCTACTGGACCAAGGGACCTCAAAGCCATCTTTACAGCAAGGACAAAGTAGGTGAGTTCTACTTGTACCTGCACAGACAGCTGCTGGCCCGTTACTATTTGGAACGTCTGTCCAACGACTTGGGTAGCATCCCCGAATTGAATTTATATCAGCCCTACGACTACGGTTACTACAGCAACTTGCGATACTATAAGGGCGTCAGCTTCCCCAACCGCGACGATGACTACAACTTCTACTACTCCGACAACTACGAGATGATTAAGAATATCGAATTCTTCGGATCCCGCATTGCTAAGTACATTGATACCACCACCGATGACTACCAGGTGGCCGTCGAGAAATTGGGCAACATTTTGCAAGGCAACGAGAACAGTGTCGACCAAAAACTGTACGGCAGCTTGGACAACTTGTATCGTCAAATCGTTAACGAGGGACGCGACTATGGCAAGTACGGTGAGACCTTGCCTAGCACTCTTATGCAGTACGAGACCTCTTTGCGTGATCCCCTATTCTATTCGATCTACCAGGAAATCCTGAGCTACTACTGGCGCTTGGCCGAACACTATCCTGAATACAAAAAGACCGATTTGGAATTCCCCGGTGTGAAGATCGATGAAGTTCACATGCCCGAAAGCCTGACCACCTATTTTGAATACTACGATTCGGACATCAGCAATGCCGTCAATGTGGAAACGGCTGAGTCAGCCAGCGATTCCACTGACGCTTTGTTCAAGTTCGGTCGCAACTCTGTCCACGATGGGCATAGCTTTGTCATCAAGGCCCGCCAATATCGCATGAACCACAAACCCTTCGAATTCACCTTGGATGTTACCTCGGACAAGGAACAAAAAGCCATTGTCAAGGTGTTCATTGGTCCCAAGTACGACGAAAACGGTCATGCTGTCACTTTGGAGGACAACTACATGAACTTCTTTGAATTGGAACACTACGTTGTTGACTTGGTGGCCGGCGTCAACCATTTAAAACGCAACTCTAAAGAATTCAGTTACTGGGTCAACGACCGTACCACTTACTTGGAATTGTACCAGAAACTTATGGATGCCACCAACTCCGACTATAAGTTCCCTCTGAGCCATGGCAACTGCGGTGTTCCACAGCGTATTATGCTGCCCATGGGCAAGAAGGGCGGTATGCCATTCCAGTTCTTCTTCTTTGTGTACCCCTATCATGCTCCTGAAGTTGCTCAATTCTCCACCTTTGATCCAGCGGTTGGCTGTGGCATTGGATCTGGAAGCCGCTTCGTTGACTCGCTGCCATTTGGTTTCCCCTTCAATCGTCCTGTGGTCCATGATTACTATTATCATGTGGACAATGCTAAATTCCACGATGTCCAAATCTATCACAAAGATGATACCACCAATGTTGTTGTTTAAGCACTCAGTGTAACTGGGCGAGAAATTTGTTGTCTTAGCAAATATTTGTAGTTGAGTTTAATTGGCGTTAATTGTAAATAGTTATAATGAAAGTAAAATAATAAACGAAAATTGAGAAATAAAACCAAGTTTAAGGAAATGACAAAATAACGAAATAATCCAAAAGGCTCAAATGGGATAAAAAAAGATTAAAGGACGTGTTGGGAAGTGACACAATTCGTTAAGTCCCTTTAAAAAGTTAATTATTTTGGTAACATCCATATGTATATATTACAGTGGCAGACAAAACCGAACGGACGAACGCAAAAAGGCGAGTCTGCGCAGTAGAATTGCATACGGTGGAAATGTTGTTCTCTCTCAGCAATCGTGCTCTCGTGCTCCCCAACAATCGTTGAACATTGTCTGTACTTGTGTCTGTTTTTGTGTTGAGTGCGAAACAAGCGTGCGTGGTATTGCTTTCATAACATTCAAGCAGAGACTGACTGCTTAGAATCAAACAAATAGTGGCGCTCGTGTCGGTGTAAAAACACTTATATTGATGGCCTCGCGAGGCTATGGGATGCCCATATATGATATATTAACAAAATATCGTGATACCAATTATTTGTACAACGTTTGTATTTGAACTTTATCTGTGTGCTACTGGACAATTTATTAAATTAATAACTAATACAGCAGCCAGAACAATTTTGAAAAATAATATACATACAACTGATCCTGTTGGCGGGGAGATGTTATACAAAGTGTTCCGCCATAACCTCATCAACTTTCTTTTAATAGATTTTTTCTCCTTAGTAATTTTGTGTTCCATAACAACAACTTCGCAAGGTTCATAGGGTAGATCTGAAACTATGCGAAAATTTTCAAGGAATTCAAAAAGGATCCTACACATTCCTAACACATTTTAAGTGTCAAGAATATTATAAGTGACAATAAACTTTAATATAGTTCTAAAGCAATTAAAATTACACCTTACGCATTAAAAATTGCTTACTCTATTCACATAGATATCTTTTAAAAAAAATCCCACAGAGAATTAAATGATTTAACCTTGCAGTAGTATATTTAACATCATTAGTGTACATAAACCATAACAGATATAACTCATTTAAAGAGTGATTTTAAAGGTATGACTGCATCATAATGATAGACTTAAATCCACCTTGAAAATCACTTTAATTTTGTCATCGTAAAACTAACATAGATATCTGTTTGAAGATTATTCACAAAATACAAACGAACTTTGCCACACATCACCTCCTGTCACACACATCCATATAAAGACACCCACATATACACATACATCAAGTGTATACGTACACACATAAGTGCTGGAGTATACGAGTATTTCAATTATATTGTGATTATGATGAAAATATAGCAACTGTCGTTTCATGTTGTTCATATGGGTTCAGGTTGGGTGTTTCGAGCATAGATTTCACATGAATTAACCTTGACAACAAACCTTGTCATATCACACACACACACACAGAATGAAATTTACACACAAACTCACACACACACCCACTCACATGGCACAACATCGACAAACATTGTCACACGTCGCACCCAGGTGAGTTAGCTTGATGGCTGTTGGTTGCTTCATTTGCATGACCCACGTACGGATAAGGAAGAAGGATATACATCAAACAGATGTTGCCACACCAAAGCGCTCTCTAATGTATACGAAAATCGAGGAAGCGAAAAACCGACCGAGCGAGAACAGTAGAGAAATGCAGTAAATGAACGGAAAAATCACACAGCATAGAAGAGAAGGCAAATATGCTTGGAGTACCATTTGACTTCCTTGACATGTTGTGCACCAGTGTCATCTTCCTTTTCTACAACATACACTAACTACAATTAATTCACCATCTGTGGATACGATATGAAGACAGGTGAAACTTATTACATGCGGTGACAGTGTTGAAAAGAAAATTATGTAGCAAGGTAGTCGCTGTTGATGTCCGGTTCATATTTTGTTAAAACGTTTGGCATTTGTTTGTTGTAGTTCGAATAATTTATTAAGCTTTCAACATTGCTTACTCATTCGTTAAATGTTATAAGAATTGCTTAATCGAGGACGTAAAAATTAAAATCGAGGACGAAAAGATTAAGTTGCTGTTAAAGTGGTGGTCATCGGTTGTAGGCCAGTACTAGTTGAGTTTAGGGATATTAGTTATCAAAGTTGAATGCTGAGCCTCGTTTGTCAAGGAAATAATGTCAGAATTTACAAATATTTAACTGAACTTGCAATGTTTCAAGACATTTTAATTTAGATTTCTAGGTATTGTATTATATGGGAAATACCACGCCCACAAATCTGTTGACACCCATTTATCGCCATCGACACATTATTGTGATAATAGACACAAATGATATTCAAAAAATGGATTTATTGGATTCGTCCGGTAAATATCTATTATTTGAGTACTCACATATATATAGCGCCGGTGACCACGGGGCCCTGGGGGAGGTAAAAAAGGGGCTTCATGGCCGCATATTTGTGGGTACTCAAATGAAAGATATTATTAAGACGAATCCAACGGTGTATTTTTCACGGGTCCCCTGGACCTATTTCTGTTGATTCCTATAGTCAGGTTGTAGACAAATGATATCCAAAAAATGGATTCATTGGATTCTCCTGGTAAATATCTATCATTTGAGTACCCGCATTTGTGGGGTCATAGAACACAAGGGGCTGCTTTTTTGACCATCCCAGGGGCCTATGGTCCCCGTACTAAGACGAGGATAATGGTATATTTTTTTGATTTTGAGCTACCGCCACTTATTTTGGACTTCAGTACACTTACTAACATCAATCCGATATATCATGATTCCTAGACGTGTCCCAGAAAAGCGCCAATGCACATATCAATTTTTTAACCCATATAACTTTTCCCGGTACTAAGAACTTTCGCCGAATTTGGCTATAGTACAGTATTATATGTACCATCTAGCTTTCCCGAAATGCTTCATAAAACGAACAAACACCCAATTTATGTGATTGTATCTTTGTACCGTTACAGTTCCTTTTTATCCCTAAAAGTACGAATTTCAATAGATATATTCGTATCGCACAACTAAAATAAACTGGTACCCCATCTAATACTATAGGAAACATACCCATATACGATTAACCATTTGGTCAGGGTGATGGTACCAGTTTTATCCCTTTTAGGCCTTTTTACCCCTGAATGTTCAAATTTTTAAAAACCTCATCTGGCGGCTCTCTAATTTTATAGGGGACAATTCTATATACATTTTATTAACTCTACCTTCTGGCATTTGGTCAGTTTTATTACTTTTTCGGTATTTTTAAAACTAAAGAACGAATTTCGGAAAATTACTTAACTTGGCACAACCAAAATATTTACTTCAATTTTTGCGACTATACCTTTCAAAAAAACCTTCAATCCAATTTGATAGTGAAGATGCCCATATAAATTTTCGCAATTATAGCATTAGTATGGTCTGGGTGATGGTATAAGTTTTAGCCCATATTGACTATTTTTACCCCTAAAAGTACGAATTTCCAAAAATCCATTCTTAGCTATACTTTCTTATGAAATT
The DNA here is from genome assembly GCA_964034835.1 of Muscina levida. Lineage (NCBI taxonomy): Eukaryota > Metazoa > Arthropoda > Insecta > Diptera > Muscidae > Muscina > Muscina levida. The sequence continues at coordinate 186,414,238 of OZ035880.1, read as the reverse complement.
TTATTACAATCATTCATTCATTCTGTTAATAAGACCGACATAACAATTTTTCAGAAAGGAGCGTGGTGCTGCCCATTTCCCAGCGAGACGTCATCCCCATGTACCATTAACATATGTAGCAAATCTCATCTTCATACCTTACATGGCCACGACCCTTTGTCTAATATCGTTTTCATGTAGCCTATGGACAGTATCATACAAAGCACATACAATTGCAATCAGTCCATTCATTTGGCCTATTTCACGATTTTCTAAAAAGGTGGCGTGGCATAGCCCACATTCCACAAAGTATTTTTTCTTCTACGACCGATATACGTACCAAAATCTCTACTTCGTAGCTGTAATGGTTTAAAATATTCATCCATTTCAAAATTCCAATTGTATGGGGCGGTGCCACGCCCATTTTACTCCCTTGCAATCCGAATTTCCAAAAATCCTCACGTCCATAACGCTTGTGACATACCTTCCATCAATTACAACGTGATCAATCTGATTTCTTGTGTTTTGGTCGGACGATATCCAGGTTGCCTTGTGGGAATCTGGTTCCACTCACAACTATGTTTTTTGCCGACGCTAAACTAACCAGTCTAAATCCGTTATCGAAGGTGTTGTTATGTAGACTGAATTTTCCGAACGAACCAAGAACATCTTCCCTTCCTATTTTAGCATTAACATTTCCCAGAACAATTTTAATGTCATGTGTAATGGCATAAAATGTCATCGTCTTTATCTTCCGTCGGGGCGTGTACGCAAAACAGCGTTATGTAAAAATATTTCGGATTGATGCGAATAGTGGCTATTAGGTCACTTACAGGGTTAAACCGAGAGACCAAATGTCGAAGTCTCTTTCCGACTATGAATCCACATCCAAAGTCGTGTCTTTTTGCATGGCAACTGTAAATGATGTCACAGTTCTTTCGTCGTGTGCATCCCTATCCCTTCTTCCCCATTTCCTGTATGGCGGTAATGTCAGCCTTGTATTTGTCGAGGTCATCCGCCACTTGTATAGAGGCACCATCTCTGTATAGAGTTCGGACATTCCAGGTGCATATCCTTAAATCATGGTCCTTATAATGTTTGCGGGGGTTCTTGTTGTTTCTTTTCTTCGTGTAATTTATAATAATTGTTTTGTTTAATGAGAGTGGCTTATTAGGCCACCGCGACCGATCCTAGTTTCTTGGGGCTGCCATAGCCACTTCGAGAGCCTCTGTGTTGAGCTTCAGTATCTTCCTAACACGCGTCGGTGGTAGCATGCCGTTTACGTTACTTAACATTGCGCCTTCTTACATTTGCTACCACTAATCGGAGTGGCATTACGAGATCTCTCGGACGTTATGAGCTGCTTGGGAACCTCTAAAGAGAGCTCCTGGGTATTCCCAAATGAATAAACAAATTTACATTTTTATAACTAAACTGATTTTTTGTTAAGAAAAACATCTTACTTTAAGAAATTAATCACAATTGCAATTAATACCACACCCAGCATTACAAATGTGAAATTCAAATAAAAAGTTCCAATGTGTGGACTAGAATCATTTGAATGTACTAGTTAATCTCTGGCTCCAATGTCTACATTGATCCAATAAGGACTACTTAGTCAATAGTTCTAAAGGAACTAGTGGATTCTGAAAGAATCAGGTACTATAATTGACCAGTAGTACTGATGACAAAGTCAATAATGATTCAGTTCAGTTTTACCATCGACATTTATTAATTTCAAATTTCTAATAAATATATACCCTTTGCTCCGCATTTTCCTACTGCTATCTGTATCATAATTCATAAACTCCAAACATTAACGATATGTCGTCATTTAAATGGTAAATTTACTTTTTGCACGAGTACAAGTCAATTTCGTCTTTAAATCACAAAGAAAAATAATATTCCGCATTGCTGACTGACAGATGTCACATTCACTATGTGTTGCACGTACACAACATTCAAGTGTAATGAAATATTGGCTAAAGTGTTTCCGCTATCACTCCATCGAACGAACGTACAGGCGAATTCTTAAAGATGTTTAACTATATGTTTTGCTATGATGCTTACCCGTCGGTATGCCTTGTCAATGTCGTCGAATTTTTTCGCTTCTTCCGGCAATTGTGAGCGTATATCGCCTCCTATGAAAATGCCCTCTAAATACAACCATTTACGTTGCACTATCAGCCACTCGTCAATGATTTCCGATATGAGAGCTAAATTACGTTCCCAGCTATTGACCGTCGCAAGAAAAGGACCAATGAATCTGAAATAACAAACACAGAAAAAAATGAATGGCAAGGAAGGAGGGCATGCATGAGGAATGACAGAAAACTATCAGATAAACTCTTCGTGTAATGTCTGTCATGCTTGTTGAATAGAAACACCTCACGCCCACCTCACTACAACTACAAGTGTCCGTCTGTCTGACGCCTTTCATGTCATTTGTCCGTGCCAATACTTACGGCACGGACTAGACGCTGGCAGTTTGTTGTTTTTTTGGGGGGCTATTTCCTACCCACCATCACCATCCCACAACCATTTGGGGCATATGGCATTGAATAGTGTGTTTGCTTGCTGCTATTCGTACTTACTGTGAGGCTCCCATTGATTGAAGATTCATTGAATTATCATCAAGCACCTGAACGATTTCATCGACCGCACCCAGGGTGTAGCCGCGATCTTCGCTCCCTTTGTAATGTTTGTGCACTTTAAAGTTCATGATGGCCCAAGTATCTTCGACAGCCTTAACGCCCTTTTCAATGGCCAATTCTTTGATGGCATTATTTAGG